>CM075968.1:13649826-13874826 GCA_038048745.1 Coluber constrictor foxii
GACCCTCGACACGCGGAAAAGGAATATTACAGGTACCGTTTCCATTTCTCTTGCATTCCCTTTGAACGCCTCCATGCCCCGGATTCTGCCAATGGAGAACAGGTTGTTTTGACATGCTGCCTTCACTTTTGCTCAAGGTGCTAGTCCTCATCATCAGCAGAAAAGAAGCTACACCCACTGTCCTGGATCTGGCTGTTCTTCACTCTGTTCTTTCCTCCCTTTCGCGGTTTGGTAGCAAGTAACCAAAGAGGTTGATGCTTTTCTTCAACCTGTTGTTACGTATAGAAATCAATGGGACTTGATTCAATTAAACATATGGGAGGATCAGCCGTGGATTATGGGCTGTAGGAAGACTTGTTGTTAGTTTCGTAGTCATGTCCGACCCATCGCGATCCCATGGACAACGTTCCTCCAGGCCTTCCTGTCCTCTACCATCCTCTGGAGTCCATTTAAACTCACGGCTGACTGCTTCAGTGACTCCATCCAGCCACCTCGTTCTCTGCCGTCCCCTTCTTCTTTTGCCCTCAATCTATCCCAGCATCAGGCTCTTCTCCAGGGAGTCCTTCCTTCTCATTAGGTGGCCAAAGCATTTGAGTTTCCTCTTCAGGATCTGGCCTCCTAAAGAGCAGTCAGGTTGATCTCCTCTAGGACTGACCGGTTGGATCGCCTTGCAGTCCAAGGGACTCGCAGGAGTCTTCTCTAGCACAGAGTTCAAAGGCCTCCATTCTTCGGCACTCAGCCTTCCTTATGGTCCAACTTTCACAGTCATCCGTTGCAACTGGGAAGCGGGGAAGCAACCAAGAAAAATGGATTGGCCAACCCCTTCTATACCTTGGCAGAAAAATTACCTCTTCAAAAGTGGATCTCGGTCCCAAGGGGACCTCTTAAATTTAATACTTTCTCAGTTCCGTCTCAAATGTAAAGCTGACTTTCTCAACTTCCCTTCTTCTCTCCCGACCACACAATTACTGGCACATATTTTTTTTTTAAACATCCCTTTACTTCAGCTTTCCCGTAGCCTGTCTCGAGTCGGCTTTTGCAGAAGGAAAAAGGACTCGGCAGATCCGCTGTTTTGCTTTTGTGGGCAGAATATTTGAGGGGCTTGCCACAAAGGGTGGGTGGGTGGCGCACCTGGAGGGCAGGAGAAGAAGCAACGGATGGAAACTCATCAAGGAGAGACATATAAAATGATTTGAGATTCCTGAAGAGCGCAGAGAAGAGCAACAAAGAGGATTAGGGACTGGAGGCTACGGTGGCAGGAATGCACTTTGGCTTTAAAAAGACCTTTTGTTTCTGTCTGATTCACAGTTCGCCTTCAAGCCCTTCTGAGGGGTCTTTCTTGGCTTCCTATTCTCCTGCCCAGGTCACTTGGGAACCAGCGTCTCCTCCTTGCCAGCTTCGCCGCCGTGTTGGGGAATTTCAGTTTCGGCTTTGCTTTAGTGTACACCTCGCCCGTCATACCAGCTCTGGTGAAATCTCCAGATCCCGGCTTGCAACTAACCGAGGTTACCGCTTCCTGGTTTGGGGTAAGAGGAGTAAATTGAGGAATCCGATGACCCAGTGATGGGTTGCTCCCGGTTTGGTTCCTGCCAAACCAGGAGTAAAAGCGGCGGAGGCTCCGCCCACTCGCACGGATGTCATCGTGGAAGCTTTGCGTGCTCCCATTGCGAATCGGTAGTAAAGTAAGTAGAAGCCAACCCTACAGTGACCGGATGCGTAGCTACAATTTAAAAAAAAAAAAACTATAGTCCTTAAGCGGTTTTAAGCGAAGTTGGTGGTTTTTGGAACCAATCCATTTTCTCCAAGAGGCGAAACTGACCCCCCCAAAATGACACAGATCATGTTCTTTCTGGTCTTCTAGGCCATCTTCACCTTAGGAGTCGCCGCAGAGGGTTATGCACCATGTACTTCAATGACCGCCTGGGGAGGCAAAGCTGAGCATCATGTTCTCCTCCCTCCCTTCTGTGATTGGGTACTTCATGATGCCAGCGCCGACGGGGTCTGGATGCTCTTGGTCGGGAGGCTTCTCACGGGCTTCGCGGGAGGAGTCACCTCGGCTGCCATTCCAGTGAGTAGGCCTCTTCCCATGGGTCCTTCTGGGAAGATCTTGAGAACGTTCCTGACTTTCGGGGAACTTCTTAGGGATGATTCAAGAGAAACTTAAATCAAGTTTCAAGGTGGTGGGAGTCCTTTCTTCCTCTTCCTTTCCTTTCCTTTCCTTTCCTTCCTTTCCTTTCCTTTCCTTTCTCTTTCCTCTTCCTTCCTCTCCTCTCCTCTCCCTCTCCCTCTCCTCTCCTTCTCCTTCACCTGTTCCTTTCTCTTTCTTTCCTTTCACTTTCCTTCCTTTCCTTTCCTTTCCTTTCCTTTCCTTTCCTTTCCTCTCCTTCCTCTCCTCTCCTCCTCCTCTCCTCTCCTCTCCTCTCCTCTCCTCTCCTCTCCTCTCCCCTTCCCTCCCCTTTTCTCCTTTCCTTTCCTTTCCTTTCCTTTCCTTTCCTTCCTTTCCTTTCCTTTCCTTTCCTTCCTTTCCTTTCTCTCCTCTCCTCTCCTCTCCTCTCCTCTCCTCTCCTCTCCTCTCCTCTCCCCTTCCCTTTCTCCTTTCCTTTCCTTTCCTTTCCTTTCCTTTCCTTTCCTTTCCTTTCCTTTCCTTTCCTTTCCTTTCCTTTCCTTTCCTTTCCTCTCCTCCCCTCCCCTCCCCTCCCCTCCCCTCCCCTCTCCTCTCCTCTCCTCTCCCCTTTCTCCTTTCCTCTCTCTCCTCTCCTCTCCTCTCCTCTCCTCTCCTCTCCTCTCCTCTCCTCTCACCTCTCCTCCCCTTTCTCCTTTCCTTTCCTTTCCTTTCCTTCTCTCCTCTCCTCTCCTCTCCTCTCCTCTCCTCTCCTCTCCTCTCCTCTCCTCTCCTCTCCTCTCCCTCCCCTCCCCTCCCCTCCCTCCCTCCCCTCTCCTTCCTTTCCTTTCCTTTCCTTTCCTTTTTTCCTCCCCTCTCCTCTCCTCTCCTCTCCTCTCCACTCTGCTCCACTCCCCTTTCTCCTTCCTTTCCTTTCCTTTCCTTTCTTCTCCTCTCCTCTCTCCTCTCCTCCCCCTTCCCTCCCTTCCTCCCTCCCAGAATTTCCTTTTTTATCCTGTAAAAACCGCCTTTTTCTTACCTAATGCAGAAAGGCAATAAGTATCTTGAGAAGGTTATCAGCTCTGGCTCAGAAATGCCTTGGTTCCCACAACAGAACCACTTATTTTTTTAAAAAAAAAAATCTTTTGGGTTTCTCCAGGTCTACATTTCCGAGATCTCCCACCCAGAATCCGAGGGGCGTTGGCTCCTGTCCTCAAATCATGGCTGTTTTGGGTGCCCTCTTCTTTACGCTTTAGGCAAGTACTAAACCACCGTTCACTGCAGTCGTGAAGTTAGTGACGCGGTCGTTAAGCGAGCATTGATTTTGCTTGTCAGAAGGTCGCCAAAAAAGGGATCACGTGTCCCTGGGGCATTGCGACCGTCATAAATATGAGCCAGTTGCTAAACATCTGGAGTGGGGAGGGAATGGAGTTTTTATAGTATCCTTCTCCTGCAGTGGGGAAGGAATGGAGGTTTTACAGTATCCTTCCCCTGCCACGCCCATCAAGCCACGCCCACAAAACCGGTAGTAAAAAAAATTGAATCCCACCACTGGTGGAGATCCATCAAAATCGGACACAAAAGATGTCATCTCTCAATGAAAACCAACTTAGCCCTTCCTGTGAAGTTGAATTCACGGACTGATGGATCTAACAGAGGAATCTTCATAGTTTTGGCTGTGTCTTCTCCTCACCCCAGGTCTCCTGGTGCCCTGGCGTTGGCTGGCCGTTGCCGGAGAAGTCCCCGTTCTTCTCATGATCTCTCTCCTCTTCGTCATGCCTGACTCGCCGCGTTTCCTGATTTCTAAGGGGAAGGAAGACGAGGCTCTCCGTGCGCTCCGCTGGCTGAGAGGCAAGGATGTGGATTATTGGTGGGAATACGAGCAGATCAGAGCCAGCGTTCAGGAACAGGTAGGCCACGTTAAAAGGAAAACTGCAGGGAGTTAACAAGATATATGGAATGGGTGGCCTTGGCTTGGCCTTCACCCATAGCATCCAACGCCAACCTGTTCTTGGCTCTCAAAAATGGTTTAATGGGGGTTCAGAACTTCCTAGGGAAATGGTTCAGCCTGGTCCGTTTGTTTTTTGGAGTCCTTGGTGTTCTCTGAACTTGGTTATCCGCTTCCAGACGTTTCGTGACCCAGCTGGGTAACGCCATCAGTGTTAGTGAGAGTGACTTGCTCCCTGTTTGGATCAGGAGCTCTGAGCTTGGTGGCTTCCTTGGGTAGATGTTTCACGACCCAGCTAGGTAACCTCATCGGCACGCGGCTTTGTCCGTCAACTGAACGTAGTTGGTAAGGCAGAGGCTGATGGGAGGGGGGTCCACGATTCTGGATATTTCAATCTCAGTGTATTCGGTTAGGTCTGGCGATATTGTGTAGTAGCACTGCCGTGGATTCTTTACTAGCACGGATGACGTTACCGAGGTGGGTCATGAAATGTCTCCAAGAAATCACCAAACTCAGAGAGCATCAAGAACCCATACTACTACTACTACTACTTCCTCTTCCTCCTCCTCCTCCTCCTCCTCCTCCTCCTCCTCCTTTTCACAAATCTCCCTTCCTTCTGGCACTGATGATGTACCTAGTTGGGTCGTGAAACGTCTCCAAGAAAACCACCAAGCTTGAGAGATCCCACCATTCAACCCCGGAGCTCCAAATATTCTCTTCCATTTGACGTTCTCTGTGTTTTTTTCCAGAGCCAACCCATTACTTGGACAGAAATCCGCAAACCTCACATCATCAAGCCCATCGCAATTACTTTGCTGATGAGGTTCCTACAGCAGCTTTCAGGCGTCACCCCAATCCTCGTCTACCTGCAGCTGATATTCGACAGCACGGAAGTGATCCTGGTAAGTCCACCCGTAGAGCAGGAGATGCCAACCTTTAAGGCTGATGGACTTCAACTCCCAGTAACATCGGCTTGGGGAGTTAAAAATCCGCAGGTGTAGGCCAACCATGGATAAATCCAAGAAAAGAGAAGTTTCAGAAGAAAACAGAACGTTTCATTCAAGTACAGATGCTAGTTTTGTGGCCGCTCAAGAAATAGTCAGGCTCGGGAAGCGTTTTGTGGCTCCCGGTGTTTTCTTTTCTGTGGGAAACGGGTCCAAATGGCTCTTTGGATATTTAAGGTTGCAGACCCCTGATCTAATGGGAGGAATCTCAATGAAAAGAAAGGAGAAAGATCCTCTATTTCCAGACTCATAAGTAATAAAATCATAGAATGAATGAATGAATGAATGAATGAATGAATGAATGAATGAATGAATGAATCAACCAATTGGATTGACAGCTCACAGCCACTATTTTGACTTTTCAGGCCCCTGAATACGATGCCGTTATAGTGGGGGGCGTCCGCTTAGCCTCAGTCCTGGTGGCAGCTTTCTCGATGGATAAAGCTGGGCGAAAGATTCTTCTCTATGTCTCCGGTATGGGTTTTGTAGTTCTTCCTTTTACACACACACACATCTGCCTCTATGAAGGTTGTCCTTGACGTACGACCACAATGGAAACCAGAATTTCCATGGATATGTCCAGTTTAATGAAAAGAAGGACTAGGGGAGACATGATAGCAGTCTTCCAATATCTCGGGGGCTGCCCCAAAGAAGAGGGAGTCAAGCTATTCTCCAAAACCCCTGAGGGTAGAACAAGAAGCAATGGGTGGAAACTCATCAAGGAGAGAAGCAACTTAGAACTAAGGGGAAATTTCCTGACATTTGGAACAATTAACCAGTGGAACAACTGGCCTCCAGAAGTTGTGAATGCTCCAACACTGGAAGTTTTTAAGAAGATGTTGGATAACCATTTGACTGAAGGGTTTCCTGCCTAAGGGGGTTGGACTAGATGACCTCCAAGGTCCCTTCCAACTCTGTTCTTCTTTCTTTCCTAGCTTGCCTCATGCTCGCCTCAAACCTGACGCTGGGCTTCTACATCCGCTTCATCCCACAACTTCTCCACAATTCTTCAACGCTGGTGGGGAACGGGACCCACGCGGGCCTCGGCGACACCTCCATGGCGGGTCTCACGGCGATTCCTTTGGTGGCCACCATGTTCTTCATCATAGGTAGGTCAGGAAGGGTTGGTGGCCAACTTTCGGGCTCTGGATCGACTTTCTGGAGCTTCTCTAGAGGGTTGTGGGGAGGTGGGCAGGAGAAGACTTTAGAGCAGGGGGTGAAATGCTACCGGTTCGCACCGGTTTGGGAGAACCGGTAGTAATAAAAGCTACCAGTTCGGGCAAACTGGTATTTCCGTAGAGCCGCAGGTTGCTGACCCCTGGTCTAGACATAGATAAAAGGTGTTTGGACAAGCACTCCCCAAATTTAGTGCTTTTGCTACGTGGATCTGATAGGAGATGGCGATCCAAAACTTCAAACCGTCACTAAACGAATAGTTTTAAGTCAAGGACTAACTTAATTTCTCCCCTGCTTTTGACTCTCTTTTTTTTTGTTGTTGTTGTTATTTCGACGATTCTTCTTTTCTTCTTCTAGGCTATGCCATGGGTTGGGGCCCCATCACATGGTTGTTGATGGCAGAGGTCCTTCCCCTGAAGGCACGAGGAGTGGTCTCCGGTCTTTGTGTACTTGTGAGCTGGTTGACTGCCTTCGCCTTAACCAAAGTCTTTCTGCTGGTTAAGGTAAGAACAACGGTGAAGGTGCATCTGTAGGTTTAATCATCTACTCATTTCATCCAGGGGACAACTAAAGCCAGTTTTTCAAATTTAAGCGGACCTGGGAGTTATACTTTGGAAAAGAGACCACTGTGAAATGCCCAGATAGTAGGCTAATCTGGGAAATCAGAACAGCCCATAGAAGAGAATATTTCTAGCTCAGAATTGAACTACAATTGTTGTTTTCAGCTAGGTAACATCATCAGCATTGGAGAGTGTGGAGTTTGTTCTCCGTTTATATACAGTGTATATACAGATAAGCGAGGATTTACACCAGACAAACAATCAAGCAGAAAACAATGCTCTAATCAAGGAGCTACCAAAGAGAAAACTACACCTCACCAATTCTGGAGTGTAGCGACTGTATATAAAGAGGGAGCAAATCCCCCACATTCACTACGATTGATATTGTTACCTAGTTGGGTCGTGAATCGTCTGCAAGAAACTAAGTTCAGATCTACTGTATAAAAAGAGGGAGCAAATCGAACTCCTTCTAGTACTGATGATGTTACCTAGTTGGGTCATGAAATGTCTCTCTCTCTCTCTCTCTCTCTCTCTCTCCTCCCTCCCTCCCTCCCTCCCTCTCTCCTCTGTCCTCTCTATCCTTCTCTCTCTCATCTCCTCTCTCTCTCGTTCTCTCTCTCTCTTTGGTCAATACTTTTCTACCTTTCCTATCTGATCATAATTTGTTCTACTTCCCAGGAAAAATACGGCCTGGAGGTGCCCTTTTTTTTCTTCGGCGTCATCTGCGTCATCAACCTCTTCTTCACCTATCTCATCCCCGAAACCAAAGGGAAATCCTTGGAACGGATCGAGTCGTATTTCCGCACGGGGCGGAAATCATTCCTGGAATCTTTCCGGCAGCAGAGGTGAGTCCCCTGACTGAGCTCAACAACCCGAGGTCTGGATGCTGAAAGCAGCCCCTTCCAATGGACATCAGCCTATGGCTATCCAAGCCGGTCCTTGTCTCCCGTCTCTCTCCCGCGAAAACCGGCAAGGGCCTCACACCAACGTCGCGTCGCTCAGCTGAAACGTACTGATCCGAGCGATTCCAAGCAGAACGAGGAATTCTGGATCTCAAATCTCGTCGTTGCCTGGAACTGATGACGGTGGCGTTGATCCCTTCCCAGCTGCAACGTGTGGGAAACGCTCCCACCGGCTTAAACCTGGCTTGTGGTTAAGAACGGCTGATAACCGTGGTTTAAATGATAGCGCTGCGTAAAGCATGAAGCATGAGCCCGAGAAGAGGCGGCTAGTTTTTTAACAAAACAAAAAAACAAAAAAAAAACACCCCACAAATGTTTTTTAGACTTGGTGCGAGAGAGGAAAAATGTTCCCAGTGGGAAATTTAGGGGTCTAGAGGGCAGTTTGAAGGAATATATTCAAGTGGTTTTTGTAGGTGGCTTTACTGGGAGATACGTTATATTACAGCTCTAATTTATTGGTATGCGTGTTTCTTTCAATGCTTTCAACCTTCAGGAAACGTGGGCTAAAGAGCAGAAGATTAAATACAGGCACTTACCAGTAGCAATAGTGCATAGACTTATCTATCGCTTCACAGTGCTTTTAACCCCTCTCTAAGCGGTTTACAGACTCAGCCTCTTGCCCCCAACAATCTGAGTCTTCATTTTACCCACCTCGGAAGGATGGAAGGCTGAGTCCACCTTGAGCCGGGGAGGATCGAACTGCTGGCAGTCGGCAGAATTAGCCTACAATGCTGCATTCTAACCACTGCGCCACCAGCATGGAAGGGAGGGGGGGAGGGAGGGAGGAAGGAAGGAAGGAAAAAAAAGAGGGAGAGAAAGAAGAGAGGGAGAGAGAGAGAGAGAGAAAGAAGAAAGGGAGGGAAGGAAGGAAGCAATAGCAATAGCACTTAGATTTATACCCTGCTTCACAGTGCTTTTACAGCCCTCTCTAAGCCGTTTACCGACTCAGCCTCTTGCTTCCAATAATCTGAGTCCTCATTTTACGCACCTCGGAAGGAGGGAAGGCTGAGTCCACCTTGAGCCTGGTGAGATCCGAATGGCCAAATTGCAGTCAGCCAAAGTAGCCTGCAGTACTGCACTCTAACCACTCAACACATGACCAAAATCAGGGCCAGAATTTCCATTGCTAAGCAAGGCAACCGAGAACTGAGTTGCGCCTGATTTTACGACCCCTCCCACCCCTTTTTTGGGGGGTTGTTAAGCAAATCGCTGTTAAGTGAATGGTATGGTCATTCACTGCTTCCCCTGCTGACTTGGCTTGTCGGAAAGTCGAAAATGCGTGATCCACAGGAAGCGGCAGTTGTAAATAACACACTGGCTGCCTTGAATTTTGATCACATGACCGGGTTGGAACGATGCGACGGTTGTAAATGCGAGGACCCGTCACCGGTTGCCTCTTTCGGCTCTATTGTCACTTCAGTCGGGCGTTAAACGGAGTGTCGTAAGTCGAGGAGCACCTGAACGGGCTTCGTTTAAAACTCAAGAGCAGTAGAAGAAACATTTAGAAGTGTCTTGCGTTAAAAATTCCAGAGAATTCCCACCCACTCTCAAGTTTTTCAAGCATTCTTCGCACCTACCAAGATCCTTCCCAAAGAATTTAACAAAGAGGGCTAGAAACTTAGAAGTTTTTGTTTTTTTAATGCTGTGGAAGGAATGGCAATGAAGTTAGCGCTCATAAGGGAAAGTCTGTAGAAAAGGTGACAAAAGATTATTTTTTTAAAAAAAATAGCAAAGAATTTACTCTTTTCTTTCTGAAGGACAGCAAAAATTGCTCGGCTCTCAGTAAAAACACATTTTGATACCTTTTTCCATGCCCACAATTGGTATAAAAAAACCATTAAAACCACACACCTTATTACCAGAGGTAGAATAGTCTTTTTTTTAATTCACTGCATACACAAAAGAAATTCCATCAGAGTCAGTTTTATAAAACAGCAGTTAAAGAGATCATTGTTTAAGAAAAACGCGCTCTCTACAATCTAGGGGTTCCCCCCCCCCCCTTACAGACCAGCTTTTTATCTTTTAAGACCGCGGAGAGGTGGAGCTGCTGATAGAATTTATAAATAAGAGGTTAGAAGTTGCCTGTTGGAATGAGATAAAAGTAGCCCAGAGCTCAAATTATCTCACCATTGTTAACTAAGCCATAGTTAGTTAAACTCTGGTTAGCGCAGAGGGTCAGCAATCTGAAACACTCAAAGAGCCATTCGGAACCGTTTCCCACAGAAAAGAAAACATTGGGAGCCACAAAACTCTTCCCATGACCGACTATTTCCCGAGCAGCCACAAACTAGCATATATAGTTGAATTAAATGTTCTTTTTTCTTCTGAAACTTTTCTTTTTTTGGATTTATCCATGGTTGGCCTACCGGGGTTGAAAAGCTCAATAAATTGCATGACAGCGGGTGTCGCACCTTGGCGGTTGTGATGCATATTTTGAGCGACAGGCCACCACATCAGAGGGATGAAAGAGCCACATGCGGCTCCAGAGCCCCAGGTTGCTAACCCCTGGGTTAACAGAATAAGTACCATTTGGTTGAGATCCAACAGTTGAGTGTGCCGAGCTGAAAACAAAATCAAACCAAGATTTTCAAGCCTATTTGGAAGAAAATTTGAATTCACAGAGCCTTATTCTACAAAATAGGCCAAGATTGCCGCTAAAATTAATACTTCACCGCATTTCTTTCCCTTCCTACCTATAAATTCCTCCATTTTTGCCTTCTCGTAAAGAAAAACAGTTGATTAAGAAGCAGAATCTCAATCGGTTTGGTGGGATTCAGCCTGTTCTCTCCAATTCGCGCGAACTGGTAGCGGTGACTGCAGGAGGCTCCGCCCACACGTCCGTATCTCAGTGCCATAACAACAGATCGTAAGTCTAAAGCAGGAGTCGGCAACCTTAAACACTCAAAGAGCCACAAAGCCCCTAACCGGAAGCCCCCCGTTCAATTCTGGAGCCAATCGGAAGTCCGGTTCCCCCACCATAGTGTCTCCTCCTAGTGTGGCGTCCTTTTTCCTCTACCTATCCTAACTGAAAGTCCTATCGATTGTGGAGCTGACTGGTGATAGGGAGCCTCAGCAGAGGGATGAAAGAGCCACATGCGGCTTCAGGGCCACAGGTTGCTGACCCTTGTTCTCAAGGAATATCACAAGAAGGTCAAATAAAGTTTCAATGTATGTATGAATAAAACTCTCTCGATAATAAGTTAACCGTAAACCAACAGTATAAATAAGGGGTGGACGGACAGAAAACTAACACAAGTAGTCCTCAGCTTACAGCAGTTCATTTAGTGACTGTTCAGAGTTTAAAAAATGACTTAAGACTGGTTTTTCATGCTTCCGACTGTTGCGGCATCCCCTTGGTCACGTGATCAAAATTAAGAGGCTTGGCAACAGGCATGTACTTATGACGGTTGCAGTGTCTCGGGAGGGGTGGGGTTGTCACGTGATCCCCTTTTGCAAGCTTTTGACAAGCAGAGTCAGTGGGGAAGCCAGATTCGCTTAACAACCGTGCGCAGGGATTCACTTAATAACGGTGGCGAGAAAGGTTTGTAAAATGGGGCAAAAGCTCAGTCGTCGTCGTAAGCCGAGGACTCCTTGTATAGAAAACCAATGCAAAAAATATCGAAGGAAGGCAGAAGACACTGAGGTCCTTTCTCCGCTAAATCTTCTCAAATTTATTCAAACCAAATTTGCCTGGCTGAGGGCAGGCCTTATATATCACGATAAAGCAAAGATGCTACGTGATTACATGAAGAAATAGCCCAAGACTGTAAATTCCCTTCCCCACCCTCACCCCCCCGGTTTGGAAAACCCACAAAAGAAAACGCACCTAGCCAAAATTTTAAAAAGGACCGAAGTTTTGTGCTTTTCAGGTGGGTGGAGCCTCAAGCTGCCATCACTACCGGTTCTCCAAACCAGCGGCCGTTATCGCTACCGGTTCGGTCAAACCGGACCGAACTGAGAGCATTTCACCCCTGCCATTTACTCTTTTCCTAAGACGACAACAAACTCGGTCTATCTTTGGCGCCCCCTGAAAATTTAAGAAAATTTGTGCTGCTGGGAATTTTTCTTTCATTTTAACAACGCAGTGAATTGGCCCAGCCTTACTCAACTGCTACGAAAACTTCTCTTTTTCGGCATTGGAAGGAAATAGCCTTCGGTACGAAATTCCGAATTTCGGTTGCTGAAAAATCCTCGAATAAGGAAAGACCCCAAAAAGGGAAATAAGACACCCCGCAAAGAAAATGATTGTTCCGTTATTTCTCCGCCTCGCAAAACGCATCTCACAATCAAAACTCTACTTCACTAATTTCTAACGATATGAAATCACAGCTCTCTTAAAAATTCAGAGAAAAGTTGCAAAAAATGACCCTCCCGAATGCTTTGCAAAAGTTTGGAAAACAGGTGAAAAACGACACCAAAGTCACCTCACACTTTGGAGCGCAAAGAGTACATTTAGCAGAGGAGAAAAAAAAACAACAACAATTGAAGCTAAAATTCATTTTCATCCTGTTCCGGTTTCAAAAATCGCTTCCTTTCCTTGATTCTGCGACTCCCCGACGATAATCAAAGATGGATTCCTTGCTGCAAATAAAAATGGCAAAAATAATTTCCTCTTGACTTATTTGTAATATTTGCAAACCGTGGCAACATTAGGAAGAGGAGATATTTCTTCTGCCCCGCTCTTCAAAATTTGAGATGCAAACCGGAACGGATGCTTCCGTCTCTTCGGAAAACAGCCAAAGAAAATTCACCTGGATGGGAAGATTTTTTTTTTTTTGCTAGCTTGCACCTGATTTGATTCCAGTTTGACCTGAGATATTAAGCAGGGCTGGGAAGTGTCGGGGAAGACAAACCCCGTTTTAAATCCTTGAAAAACTGCAGCATTATTAAAATTCACAGTGACACAGAAATTCAGGGCATTGTTTTTTTTTAAAAAATGGAATTAAATTCGGAAGCAATTCAAAGAACACAGGGGACTCCGGAGTGGAAGTCTGCTTCGAAACAGTGCGGTGAAAAACAAAAATGTCACACCAACTGCGCCTGCACGTTTTCTGTCGTCCCATTGCCGCCGGCTGGCTTCTGTTGAATTTGTTGCATCCTGGCGTACGCGATGGCATCTCCCCTGTGGAAGACAACACAAGTGTCGAGAAATCACTCAGCACAACTGCAATAGAATAGAATAGAATAGAATAGAATAGAATAGAATAGAATAGAATAGAATAGAATAGAATAGAATAGAATAGAATAGAATAGAATAGAATAGAATAGAATAGAATAGAAATTAGGAATGGAATGGAATGGAATGGAATGGAATTAGAAATAGAAATAGAAATAGAAATAGAAATAGAAATAGAAATAATAGAAATAGAAATAATAGGAATAGGAATAAGAATAAGAATAAGAATAAGAATAAGAATAAGAATAAGAATAGAACTCACAGCTCTCCCATCCTGGCAATGCCAAGGAAGCCAAATCAGCTTGAATTCTTTTTTTAAAAATTCAATTTAATTCCCGAAGAGGGGAAGAAAAAAAAGAGACTTACTTTTTACCCAGCGCAGACAGTCCATAAAGCACGCCCGTAGCGAACGCAATGGCGTTGCCGAACAAGGTAGTCAGAGTCAGGCTTAAAATCACCGGGAAGACAGCCATCCTGGGAAAGGAGGAGAGACAAACCGAGGATAAAAAGCCGAATTCACCACGATTTAGCCAGGAAAGATTCAACGGAGACCGAAAATGGCAAAACAAGACTGGGGGGAAAACTTTAGCTGCTGCCCACCATTTATTCTGAAACCCAAATCAGCCCAACGGCAGGCAGGTGGTCCTCGCCTTACGACTGATTCCTGAAAACTTGATACCATGTTTAGGCAAATCACTGCCGTTACTAGACGGGAATCGTGCAGCTGTCCAGCAAACTCCAAAACTTGGAACGTTTGCTAAACAAATGCTCGCAAATCAAGGACGGACGGCAGTTATCTTACTTGGCAAGGGGGCACAAAGAAGCCAATTCTTCCAGCGTTTTCTAGAGATAACAGGAATTGCTTCAAGGTTCCTCGGGGTAAAAGAGGCAGTGTCATTGCAAGTCCTCTGAGACTAGCCATGGAAACGGAATCATCAGACAGGAAAGGACTTTGAAGGACATCTAGTCCAACCCCCTGGTCAAGCAAGAGACCTTATACCATTCCAGACAATTGGCTGTCCAATCTCTTCTTAAAAGCCTCCAGGGATGGAGCACTCACAACTTCTGAAAGCAAGCCCATCCCGCTGATGAATTGTTCTAACGATCAGGAAATTTTTCCTTCATTCTAGGTCGCTTCTCTCCTTGGTTAGTTTCCACCCATTGCTTCTCGTCCTGCTTTCAGGTGCTTTGGAGAACAGCTCGACCTCCTTCTTCTTTGGGGCAGCCCCTCAAATATTGGAAGACTGCTATCAGTCTTTCTCTTTGTCTCTTTGCTAGACCAGGGGTCGGCAACCTTAAACACTCAAAGAGCCGCAAAAGTCCTAAGTGGAAGCCCCCGTTCAATTCTGGAGCCGACCAGAAGTCCGGTTCCCCGATCGTAGTGTCCTCCTAGCGTGGTGTCCTTTTTCCTCTGCTGACCAGAAGTCCAGTTCCCCTACCATAAAGTCGTCTCCTAGCACGGCATGTACCTGTTCTAACCGAAAGCCCTACCAGCAACAAGGAGCCACAGCAGACAGATGAAAGAGCCACATACGGCTCCAGAGCCCCGGGTTACCGACTAGTTCCCTCAACCGTTCATTGTACAGCTTAGCCTCCAGAACCCTTAAAAAGTGAGGCTGTTTTCTAAGACCGAGGATAACCCAAAGATAACACTCACCCACAATAGAAAAGAGCCTTCTGCCAGGGACGAAGCTTGTCTGCTCTGGCCGAGACAATATTTGCAAACTCGATGAACTGGCAACAGAAGGGAGCTTCGCATAGTATGAGAATGAAGGCATTCAACCTTGAGATGGAAAAAGATGGAGTCAGTCAGGGCAATTTCCATGCCTCGGTGGGTGGGGGGAAACCCTCCCTTTCTAGCCAGTCTCTTAAAAAAAAAATTTGTCATTAGTTTTTTTTTTTTCCTTCATATAAAATACAAATGAAAATAAAGACTGCGGGAAAAAATCGGTCGAGGAAAAAGGGGCAAGAACCAAAATAAAAGGCTCCAGCCTCCAGCTTTTTTTCCGGTGCCGTAAATTGCACAGTTAAAATTCTAATCTCAACTTTTGACTCTACAGTGGCTAAGACGCTGAGCTTGTCGATCGAAAGATCGGCAGTTCAGCGGTTCGAATCCCTAGTGCTGCGTAACGGGATGAGCTCCCGTTCCTTGTCCCAGCTTCTGCCAACTTAGCAGTTCGAAAGCACGTAAAAAAAAAAATGCAAGTAGAAAAATAGGGACCCCCTTTGGTGGGAAGGGAAGAGCGTTCCGTGCGCCTTTGGCGTTGAGTCATGCCGGCCACATGACCACGGAGACGTCTTCGGACAGCGCTGGCTCTTCGGCTTTGAAACGGAGATGGGCACCGCCCCCTAGAGTCGGGAATGACTAGCATGTATGTGCAAGGGGAACCTTTACATTTAAGAATAGTAAACGATAGCCATTTCAGTAACAACAAAGCATTTAACCCTGAAAATCAAAACCAAGTTTTTCTCCCCAATTCTTTATCTGATAGCCATAACCTTCCTAGCTATCGCTTTGAGGCTTTTGATAGAAATGTATTCGGCCAGCCACAGTTGCAAACGAACAATGGGTAAATCCAGTCCCAGATTCGATCAGGAAAATTGACTTTATACTTACATCATCCAGACTCCAGCAGCTATGTTCAGAGGGTTAATGGTCAGGCACATCCAGAGCCCGGAAAAAGCACAAGCTGAATGAAAAGAAAGGAGAAGAAAGGAAGAAATAGAGGACAAGAAAAACCACATAGTAGGTACAGCTAATCCTCGATTTATGACCACATTGGAGCCCTGAATTTCCGTTGCTGAGCAAGACAAGTGAGTTCTTTTCAATCTTTCGTGCCAAGGGTACCTAGTTGGATAATGAAACATTTGCAAGGAAGCCATCAAACTGGGAGACCACCGAGGATCATTTCTCCTCCTCTTCCTCTCCCTCTCTGCAAACCACATTCCTCTTTTAGCATTGATAACGTTCCCTAGTTGGGTAATGAAACGTCTGCCAGGAAATCACCCACCTCAGAAGGCACAATGGCCTCCACAATGTTAAGGGAATAATTGGCTTTTCCGAATGAGTGTTTTTTCCCCCCCAACTTTCCACACCTGGGATTTCCTGCTGGTGTCCTCTCCAACTACTCACCCTATCTGAGTGGCTTAACCCCCTAAGATCAGCTCCACTGCAGGCTGCCACTTGCTAAAAATGTCCTGTTTTTGTTCTCTCTAAAGGGCAAAATAACCAGGCAGGGTTGCTACCCGGCTGATGATGATTCCATTACGTTATCCTTGCAACACGATCTTCTCCGCTGAACGGAGCATCCGTTCCATTGAGCGTAGCTCACCCAAGTAACCTAACTCCAATATTTTTCCAGGCATCTGAGTCTTGCTCGGAAGACAGGCTGAGCCGGTGGCTGAGTTGACAATAAACATGCCCCGCTTTTTAAAATAAAATAAAAAATAGAAATTAAATCCTGCATGGGGCCTACAGAAACATGAAAGAGACAGATATGATAGACAGGTAGATAGATATAGATAATAGATGAGAGAGAGAGAGAGATGATAGATGATAGATGATAGATGATAGAGATAGATAGATAGATAGATAGATAGATAGATAGATAGATAGATAGATAGATATAGATAGATAGATAGATAGATAGATAGATAGATAGATAGATAGATAGATAGATAATGAATAGATGATGGATGGATGGATAGATAGATAGATAGATAGATATAGATAGATAGATATAGATAGATGATGGATAGATTAGATAGATAGATAGATAGATAGATAGATAGATAGATAGATAGATAGATAGATAGATAGATAGATAGATAGATGATGAATAGATGATGGATGGATGGATGGATGGATAGATAGATAGATAGATAGATAGATAGATAGATAGATAGATAGATAATAGACAGATATATAGATAGATCAATAAATAGATCGATATATAGATGATAGATGATAGATAGATAATAGACAGATATATAGATAGATCGATAAATAGATTGATATATAGATGATAGATGATAGAGAGAGATGGTAGAGAGATGATAGATAATAGATAGATACATGATAGATAGATGATGGATGGATAGAGAGATAGAGAGATAGGTGATAGATGATAGATATATAATCGATAGATTGATAATAGATTATAAATTATAGATGATAGAGAGAGCAATAATAGATAAAAGATAGATAGATGAGAGATGATAGAGATTGATAGATGAGAGATATAGATATAGATATATAGATATAGATAGAAAGAAAAATAGAAAAATAGATGAATAGATGGATAAAGATAGATGATGATAGATAGATAGATAGATAGATAGATAGATAGATAGATAGATAGATAGATAGATAGATAGATAGATAGATAGATAGATACGGTAGAATTATTATATATATATAATTTGCCCTCTGCCTCTGTCTCTCAAGATAGGTAGAAAAAGGGTTAATGTTGTCCTGTTTACCTTCCAGCAGTGTTCAGTGTGTTTTTTTAACACTTGCAACTGGAAAAGGTGTGGAGTTCAGTTCCTAGAATTCCCATAGCTTTTCTGGGGAATTCTGGGAACGGAGGTCCTCACGTCTCTCCAAGTTGCCGAGTTTGAGAAGCCCCGTTTCAGAAGACATATAAAACATTGGATTGTTTTGCCTAAACAGCAATCTTGCAAGGCGGGTCTCGAGCTCCCACTTTGCAAATACGGACTCTGGACCTGAATAAGGATGACCTAATCGGTTTTGCGCAAGAGGACAATTTCGTATGCAGGAAACAAAGTCCGGCTGTGTATATTGTGGGTCTAAATTGTGATCCCAATTGCATTCCTGAGGGAATACCAACAATTGTTTCAAAGCAACTGGCTGCGCTCACATTGATAGGCTAAATCATCATCTTTTAACCCATAATCCCTTGTAGGGTGGAGTCCTGGCAACTGAATGGAGATGAGTGTTTTCTGGCCGGATGCCTTTCCTGTTGCCAATGCGGAGTCATATTCGGCATTTATAGGCTAAATGTGGCAAACAAAAATAGAGGAAGGGCTGGCTCAGAGCATAACTTTTTAAAATTTGGCAGGGGCTTTTCCGCAATCTCTGACCCCCTTCGAAGTGCATTGGATGACCCCTCCCATCATCCCCAATCAGATGACCGATAGGTATTGTCCTCCAGCTCAGCGGCCGGAGAGATGATTGACAGCAGTCAGAATCAGCAAGATAGAAAGAACAAGTTAAAAAAAAGTCTTGATAGGGTCAATGGAACCTCCTTAGCCAGGAGTAGCGTACCTCAAAATACAGGCAGTCCTCGAGTTAGGACCAAAATTGAGCCCACCATTTCGGTTGCTGGGTGAGACGGTTTTTAAGTGAGATTTGCCCCTTCCTTGCCCCGGCGGTTAAGTGAATCACTCCGGTTATTACATTAGGAACACGGTTGTTAAATGAATTTGGCTCCCCGGTTGATTTTGCTTGTCAGAGGGTTGCAAAAGGGGATCCCGTGACACACACACACACACAGCCGAGATCCTGCGACCATCCTAAATATGAAGCAATTGCCCGTATTCAGAAGAGGACGCTGCAAAGGTTTTGTAACTTTGAAAAACAGTCTCCTAAACCACATTTCCCCCCCACTGCCGTTGTAACTTTGAACAGTCACTAAACGAGCTTGTTGTAACTCGAGGACTTCTTGCACTAAAGAGGAAGAGGAAAGGGCAGTACGGAAGGCATCCTTGGAGCTAAAGAGACTTCAGTGCCCATAAATCAGTTTTTTTTTTAAAAAAACCCCCAATATCCAGAGATGCTTCGATGGGAATAGAACCCGTGACACTTCACAACGCTGGGTTAAAACGCAGCCAGGAATGTTGGCATTTTCAGGAATAGGTAATCCATATTTAGCGGGCGAGAGATAGTGAGAACAATTAATCAGCGGAACGACTTGCCACTGGAAATTCTAAATGCTCCAAGACCGGAGGTTTTTAAGAAGAGATTGGACAGCGATTTGTCTGAAATGGTAATAGAGTCTCCTGCCCTTCCCGACTCGGTCATTGTGCGAGCATTTAGTCCTGCAAAAACAGATCACACGTGCGCGCAGAGAAGCACACAAGCCGTTCGCACAACTTTGTGTTAAAGCGCAGCCAGGTGATTTCGGTCAAGAGGTCAATCAATATTTAGGGGATGGGGAGGGGGAGAGGGAGGGGGAAGGGAAGCCACGCACTGGGTTGTGCAAGACGGATACTTCCCCCCCCGCCCTCTCTCTCTCTCTCTCACACACACACACACACACACACAGTCTACACAACTTTGTATACAGCCCAGCTACCGGTAGCAAGAAAGGCGTTTCCATCAAGAGGGAATCAATATTGAGGAGGTGGAAACGAAAAGAATGCATGTGTTCAGTTGTGTAGAACCGGTAATTTTACACACACAAACACATACACATACACATACAGAGTCCCAGCAGGACCGATTTCTGGTCCCAGGAGAGAATACTCACAGATGGCCCCTAAGATGCCAGCCAGCCTGCAGAGCCATCTGTACCACCAAGTCATCCCATCGTCCTGGGTGGCAGCCTGTGCCCCGTCGGCTTCGGGTTGCTCCTCCTGGGGATTCATCCTGCCTGCCCCTCCCTCCCCTTGCGAGATGGACTGGCCACGCTGCTAGTCCTCAGGGCATCCCCGGCTGCCGGTGCCCAGCCAGGGCTGCTGCTGGGCGGACAATGGAGAGAGAGACAGCCAGCAGCCCTGCCCCCTTCCCGGTCCCTCACATTGCTCTCTGTGGCAGTGCATGCCGGGTCCCTCCCCACTGCAGGAGGAGGGCAGGGAAGGAAACTGGGCTCGTCCCCAGATGTGAAGAGTGACCTGGCCAGAGAGGGCGATGGTTGCCCACGTCAGGTTTCTCCCCTTGGCTGAAATGGACCAACGGATTGCACAGCCTCTGATAAAACTCCGTTCACAATTGCTTGTTTTGTCTCTTTCTACACTCCCCCACTCCCCATCTCTTTAATTTGAAGTTAGTTGGCTCAAGGTACTCGATGGCTGATTTATAGTATAGTAGTACGGGCCCTTCCCAGATCTCTCTGGGAAATCCAGAATTCTTATTTTTATTTATTTTTATTTTATGTTTTGTTTTGTTTTATTTTGTTTTCTTTTATTGAGTTTGTCAAACTTGTACGAGATAACAGATATAAGTATAAACACGGATCTGAACCCAGGAAATGGGGACGAATAAATGGGGACAGTAGGACAGGGACGGAAGGTCTAATGCACGCCCCCTCCCCTTTACGGACCTCTTAGGAATGGGGGTGAGATCCACAGCAGACAGTTAACCTAGGTTTAACTCAGGGGTGAAATCCAGCAGGTTCTGACGAACTGGTAGAGGAAATTTTGAGTAGTTCGGAGAACCGGCAAATGCCACCTCTGGCTGGCCTCAGAGTGGGGTGGGAATGGGGATTTTGCAGTGTCCTTCCTCGGCCATGCCCACCAAGCCACACCCACCATGCCGCACCACGTCCACCAAGCCACGCCCACAGAACCGGTAGTAAAAAAAAATTGGATTTCACCACTGTCCATGATCCCTCGAATCCTAAACAAAGAGGGAATTCCTGAGACGAGACTCACCAAGTTACGCCTTTCCCTGCAAAGGTCAACTGTCGCTTTCCGAGTCGAGCCGAGTTTAAACCACGACGAAGTGAGAACTAGGTTAAGTCACAACGGTACCCTGGACAAAATTTAGAGGCAGGATGGATTGTGGTTTTCAACGCACGTGTTTTATTTAAAAGGCAGAAGTTCTGGTGAGCTGCAGCTCGCTTTTTTTCAGAGGCACCAAACCCACAGGGATTAATTTTATGCTCATGTGCCGAGTCCCTGTACAACAACCCTGTAGGTAGGCCCTTGGTCCAGCTTTGTGTAGGTTGACAGAAGCACCAAGAGAAGACAATCTGTTTGCAAAAAACAGGCATAAGAGATTTATGGAAAAGCATCTTTGTGAGCCTATGAAAGGTAGAAGACGATGCTTCATTCATGTTTTTGAGGAGAGGGCTCAGCACCGGCCCCTTTCCTGCCTCCCGTCCGACTGGAGCAGGGGGTTGGAGTCCCTCCGAGGTCCCTTCCGACTATATACTGTAATTGCCTCCCGTGCGGCGTTTTCCACATCGGCCAATCAAATGAAAGGCTACTTGGTGGCCCAGTACTCCGCTCGGAAGCTGACGTTGGCCAGGGCTTGGTTGAATTCGATCTCGGCTCGGCTGCCGATGGATTCCCAGTAGAAAAGACGGTTCCCATGGAAGACGGTAGTCCTCAAGGATTCGACATCTCGGATCTGGAATAGGAAAAGGTGCTGACGCTCAGCCTGCCTCCATTAATGGCTTTTTGCAAGTCCATCATCCATGCATCTCAACCTTATCTCTCTCTCTCTCCATCCATCCATGCATCTTCCCCCTATCTATCTCTCTCCATCCATCCATCTTTACACTATCTCTCTTTCTCCATCCATTCATCCCCTCCCTATCTCTCTCTCCATCCATCCATCCTCACCCTATCTCTCTCTCCATCCATCCATTCATCTTCACCCTATCTCTCTTTCTCTATCCATTCATCTTCACCCTCTCTCTCTTTCTCCATCCATCCATCTATCCATCTCCACCCTACCTCTCTCTCCATCCATCCATTCATCTTTACCCTATCTCTCTTTCTCCATCCATCCATCTATCCATCCATCCATCTTCACCCTACCTCTCTCTCCATCCATCATCTACCCATCAATCCATCTACACCCTACCCCTCTCTTTCTCCATCCATCCATCCATCTATCCCCACCCTACTTCTCTCTCCTTCCATCCATCCATCCATCCATCCCCACCCCATCCATCCATCCATCTTCACCCTCCCTCTCCCTCCATCCATCCGTCACCTTTCTGTCATCTATCTATGTGTAGGTTTTGAAGAAAAGACTTTTTTATTTTGTCAAGCTGGGCTGGCGTAACCCCCCCCCCCTCTTTTTTAAGCTTAAAGTTTGATGGGTTTTAAATTTTAATTGCCTATTGGGTTTTTTAAATTTATTGGGCCAAAATTATTTAATTCTTTTATTAATATTTTAAATTTTGTATTGGAGTGCTTTTTATTCTTGGCTGTACACCGCCCTGAGTCCACTAGGAGAAGGGCGGTATATAAATTTAATAAGTAATAATAATAATAATAATTGGACAGCCATTTGCCTGAGATGATACAAAGTCTCCTGCCTTGATCAGGGGGTTGGACTAGAAGACCTCCAAGGTCCCTTCCAGCCCTCTCATTCTACGTTCCAATGTGAGGGGCCCGTACCCCAATTCACGCCTTACCGAAATGTAGCTGGAGTGTGTTTCGTTGGCCGTTGCTTGGAATTCCACATACACCGCATGAATGGCAATGCGCCGGTGGGGCGCCACATCGATAAATATCCTGCAAGCCATTTGTCGTTCCCCATCCAGCGATGGTCCTGGGTTCAGGATGAGCCCCCAGGGACCAAACAGCTGCCTCTCACAGGCTGGCAGAGCGAGAAAAAACACAGAATAACAGAGTTTCGAAGGGAGGCCTTCTAATCAAACCCCCTTCCCAAGCAGGAAACACTAGGAGAAGGATCTTGGAGTCTTAGTGGACAACCAGATAAATATGAGCCAACAGTGTGCAGGGGCAATCAAAAAACCAACACAATCCTAAATTGCATTAACAGAGGGATGCAATCAAGATCAAGGGAGATACTAACACCACTCTATAGAGCCTTAGTAAGACCACATCTATAATCCTGCATCCAGTTTTGGTCACCACACTATAAAATAGATGTTGAGACTCTAGAAAAGGGTGCAGAGATGAGCAACCAAGATGATGAGGGGACTGGAGGCTCAAACATACGACGAACGGTTGCAGGAACTGGGCATGGCTAGTCTAGTGAAGAGAAGGACCAGGGGAGACAGGATAGCCATGTTCCAATATTTGAGGGGCTGCCACAGAGAGGAAGGGGGTCAAGCTATTTTCCAAAGCCAGACAAGGAATAATGGACTGACCAAGGAGAGATTCAACCTGGAAATAAGGAGAAATTTCCTGACAGTGAGAGCAATCAACCCATGGAACAGAAGTTGTGGGAGCTTCAACCCTGGAGGCTTTCAAGAAGAGACTGGACTGCCATCTGTCAGAAATGGTGTAGGGTCTCCTGCATGGATGGGGGGTTGGACTAGATGACCTAAAAGGTCCCTTCCAACTCTGTTAATCCCCTAGCCCATCCCAGACCAAAGGCTGTCCAATCTCTTCTTGAAAACTTCCAATGTTGGAGCACCCACAACTTCTGGTTGACGAGCCGTTCCGCGGGCTACACACCTTGATGGTGTTTCTTCTCTGCCAATCGGCTGGTGTAGCGTAGCACAACGCCACTGCCCGACAACAGCCGGAGTTGCCTGACAGTCAGGGTGTTGGTTTGCGTAGTCACCAGCAACAGCTTCAGTTTCTTACAGGCCATCCGCCACATTGTCCGTGTCGAAAAGAGTAATATTTCTCCTGGGGAGAAAGAGAGGAAGGACTTACGACCACAATCGGGGCCCGAAATGTCTGTTCTTAAGCGAGACATGTCATAGATAGATGATAGATAGATAGATAGATAGATAGATAGATAGATAGATAGATAGATAGATAGATAGATAGATAGATAGACAGACAGACAGACAGACAGACAGACAGATATGAGGGATGGATGGATGGATGGAGAGAGACAGAAAGATGGATGATGGATGAATAGATGATAGATAGATAGATAGATAGATAGATAGATAGATAGATAGATAGATAGATAGATAGATAGATAGATAGATAGATAGATAGATATACATACATACATACATAGATATGGATGGATGGATGGATGGATGGAGAAAGAAAGATGGATGGATGGATGGATGGATAGATAGAGATGATAGATGGATAGATATATCAGATGGATAAATAGATTAGATAGATAGATCAATAGATCAAATGTAAATTAATAAACAGAAGAACTGAAATTTAAGGATGAATTCTATTATTTCTTCAGCAAGAGAGGCAAGTAAGACAAGAGGTGGATAACATGATAAGATACGAATTTGAGGCTTCCTGGGTGACGATCAGCTCACCTGCGCTGCAGTTCAAGGAACTCTGCAATACCTGGACTGTGATCATCTCCCCTAAAGGCCGGCCTATGGCGACCGTGCAAATCCTGGCTTGCACACCCGTCATGTTGATTAGTCCGCTGGGACCCAGCCACTGCCTACCACAGATACCTGGGTGGAAAAAGCCAGAGGAGAAGGAGACATTAGAGATGGAAGAAGGAGAAGGAGAAGGAGAAGGAGAAGGAGAAGGAGAAGGAGAAGGAGAAGGAGAAGGAGAAGAAGAAGAAGAAGAAGAAGAAGAAGAAGAAGAAGAAGAAGAAGAAGAAGAAGAAGAAGAAGAAGAAGAAGAAGAAGAAGAAGAAGAAGAAGAAGAAGAAGAAGAAGAAGATGATGATGATGGTTGTTTTCCATGGATTTCCTGAAGTTTTCCTATACCACCGAACTACAGTCCCTCATTGGCATTGACTTAGCTTTTGTTCTACGTGTTGTAGACCTTCCTGGTTGACACCAGAGGTGCTCAGGTAGGTTGTATTTTGCTAGATTTTCCCCACCAAACCCAGTCCTGTTTCCCCAGGACAACAGATCCTCCCTCGGATTAAAGCCCTCTTAATAACCAGCAGTGCTACATAACTGGGTTCCTCCGAGATATCTCCCCAGGGTTTATCCTTGGTTTCTTTCTTCTGAGGATCTTCTCCTTTGGACCATTGAAGGTCGAAGGCCTGGTCCTGCCGTCCTTTGAGATGAGGAGTGACCTCTGGGGTGGTCAGGTGAAGAGTGACTTCTGTGGCTGGAAGACGGGTTGCCGTCGGGACATCTGACCGAAGGTCTGACTTCATCGTGGTCTGTTCGAGGCAAGGGGTGGTGGAACATGTTCTCACCATCATGGGTTTAGGAACATGCATGCACAAGAGAGGGCTCACCCGTGTCTTGGTTTGGGGGTTGATGCAGAAATCTTTCCGTCTCTGGATGCCTGTTCCACAGGAGACGGAGCACTGGAAGGAGAGAACCAGAGATTACAGACAGTCCTCGATTTACGACCGGTGGCTTAACGGTCGTAAGGCGAGGATTACCTCTATGCTGTTTTCTTGGCCCTAGTACAGAAGTGGTCTACTAATGCTCTTTTTTTTTTCTTTTCAATTTCTGAGCTGGGAAATGTCCAATTTGTTCCCAGCGAAATATTAACCAGTTTGGCTGATTAGCTTTCAATATACTATGCAGATTAGATTAGACTAGATTTAAAATTCATTTTTTTTCCTTTTAAAATGTTTTTAATTCAATATAAAAAGTTCCGTTCTCATACGAACGGAATACAGTTCCTTTCGAGAAATAGCCATCATCGCAATAATAATAATATTCAGAACATTCATATTAATCACTTAATAATATTTGCTTATCCGTTTTAATAAACCTTCCACGTATCACTAATCGTTCTCTTACACTTCCCCATTTCTAACTTCTGCTTCTACTAGGTTAGCCAGTGATAAAACAAATCCCGTGTTAAAAAATATTCAGTATCTTCCTTCTCCTCGATTTTAAGTGTTAATCTATCCATTTCTGCGCATGCTAATTTTTTTTTTTTAAATTATGTTTTCCTCTGTGGGGGACTTCAAATTCATTTAATAACCTTTAATTCAGTATATTGTAGGAAGCAATCAAATGCTCCCTAAACAAGGAGCATTAAACCCGAGTATTGCTTTTATATTTATCTGTATCATCTTATCCTCAACCTATGAGTGTTCACTTAGCAACTGTTAATACGCCCCCATGAAAACGGGCTCACTTTACAACGGTCGTGTTTGCGTAATGACCCACTGCAAAAAAAAGGGGGGGGCGTAAAATCGTGCATACGGTGACCGACGTTACGGTCGTTAAGCCGAGGAGTTATCGGCTTCCCAAGGACTCCTGAATGATGTCATCGCAGTGCCAATGAGGGTACCTCCGTCCATTGGGTGAACCCCCATTCGTAAGGGCAGACGCGTAGAATGCAGGGCACGACCGAGAGAGGCTTTTCCGCTTCTGGGCACTGACCCTCGGCCACCTCCACCTCTCGGCCTCCATCAAGCCTCACGCAAGACACGGATTGGGTGGCAACTCCAAGTCCACAGGAAGAGGAGCAGGGCCCATGGTCCATCACTTTCCAGCTGTTTTTTTTTAAAAGGGAGAGATTGCACGTCAGTTACAATTGTCTGTCTATGATTACCCGTCTATCTTTCCTTCTTTCCATTCTCTCTCTTTCTTTCCCTTCCGCCTGCCTTCCTTTCCTCCTTTTCCTCCTTCCATCTTTCTATAATTCACTATCGTCCTTCCTTTCCTCTTTCAGTCTTCTGTGCTTTTTTCTCTCTTAATTCTTCCTTCCTTCCTACTATAATTCACTCTCAACTTTCTCGTCCTCTTTCAGTCTTTTAACTTTTTTCTCTCTCAATCCTTCCCTTCCTTTCCTTTCCTCCCTTCCTTCCTTCTATAATTTACTATCATCTTTCAGTCTTCTATCCTTTTTTCTCTTAATCCTTCCTCCCTCCCTCCCTTCATCTCTCTTTCCTTCCTTTCTTTTTCCATCAATCTATAATTCACTATCATCTTTCTCTTCCTCTTTCACTTTTCCATATATTTTCTCTCTCTCTCAATCCTTCCCTTCCTCCCTTCCCTCCCTTCCTTCCTTTCCTCTTTTCTTCCTTCTATAATTCACTATCATCTTTCAGTCTTCTATCCTTTTTTCTCTTAATCCTTCCTTCCTCCCTCCCTTCACCTCTCTTTCCTTCCTTCTTCCTTCTCTCCCTTCCTTCCTTTCCTTCTTCCATCGATCTATAATTCACTATCATCTTTCTCTTCCTCTTTCACTTTTCCATATATTTTCTCTCTCTCTCAATCCTTCCCTTCCTCCCTTCCCTCCCTTTCTTCCTTCTATAATTCACTATCATCTTTCTTTCTTCTATCCTTCTTTCTCTTAATCCTCCCACCTTTCCTTGGTTGGAATGATGAGCGTTACCATCTAAAAAGCTCCTAAACGACACAGAGAGTTTGCAAAAAACACCAGAAAGATTCCGGAGTCCGGATAAGTTTGATTCATCCCCTTTATCTCACAGCCCTGCCAAATTTAATCAAGAAAGCAAAAGCGCTGAACTAAACTAAACTAAACCAAAACTAAACTAAACTAAACCTAAATTAAAACTAGAGGAAAATTGCTTGCTAGTTTCCCAATTTACAAGGACAAAGCTAAAAACCTGGGTGGACAAGATGCCAGATGGCACACTTCCTGTTCTTCGGGCCGCAACGAGTCCTCGCAGGCTGCATCTGGCAGGACCTCTTCCTCTTCCTCCTCCTCCCCGGTCCCTCGCGCACAGTACAAGACCTTGCGCATCAAGCCTTCCCCGCACGTCACACTGCATGCGCCTTGCTTGAAAAACCACCTGAGTGGGAAAAAGAGAGGCGGGATCCAGGTGAGAAAAGCAGTCCTCTGCCACCATTTTTCCTCTCTCTGTTTAAGGACCCTCTTCTAGGACTCGAGGTTTTAAAATCCAGGAACTTTCAAAAGCGCACGTAGTCCTCGGACTTATGGCAAACAAGGAGGATGTTACCCGAAGTGCGTCTGATTTTTTTACTGACTTTTTTTTTTTTTGCCACGGTGGTTAAGCTGTCGTTAAGCGAATCGGTCATTAAGTGAGTCCACCTTCCCTGTTGACTTTGCCTGTTGGGACCTAGCTGAAGAGGTCATAAATGGCAATCCCATGACACCCCCTCTCCTCCTCCTCCTCCTCCTCTTCTTCTCCTTCTTTTCTTCCTCCTCCTCCTTCTCCTCTTCTTCTTCTTCTCCTCTTCTTCTCCTTCTTTTCCTCCTCCTCTCCTCCTCCTCCTCCTCCTCCTCCTCCTCCTCCTCCTCTCCTCCTCCTCCTCCTCCTCCTCCTCCTCCTCTTCTCCTCCTTCTCCTTCTCCTTCTCCTTCTCCTTCTCCTTCTCCTTCTCCTTCCTTCATCTCTAATGTCTCCTCCTCCTCTGCTTTTTCCATTATACGGTTGTAACTCGAGGACCACCCATATAAGTAGGGAAGGTTTTGCCGACCGCCCTTACCTTGGTGGACACGGCTCAGGGTTGCACATTTCTAGACGGCTCGCTGGTCTCTGGGTCTGGTTACAGCGTCTCTCCTCCGTTTCTTCTTTAGTGTCAAAAACCAGGCAGACGTAACTCAGCAACATCCGTCCTGTGGAAAGGAGCAGTCGGGGAAAATGTTATTAGCGGTATCAATTTTTTTTCTGCTTTCCTTAGCTCATCCTCAACGGGATTATTTCTTCAAATGCTGTCGTATATCCAGCGAACGTGACTTTATTTTAGCTGGGGAATTCTGGGAGTGGAAGGCCACCCATCTTAAAGTTGCCAAGATTCAGAACTATGGCCTTCGTCCGTCCGTCCATCCTTCCTTCCTTCCTTCCTTCCTTCCTTCCTTCCTTCCTTCCTTCCTTCCTTCCTTCCTTCCTTCCTTCAGTCACCTCCCTTCCCTTCCCTTTCAACCCTCCCACCTTCCCTCTCCCCTTCCTTCCTTCACTCACTCACTCAATCTCCTCCCTCCCTCCCTCCCTTCCCTTTCTTCCTTCCCTTTCCTTTCCTTCTTCAACCCTCCCTCCTTCCCTCCTTTCTCCTTCCTTCCTTCACTCGCTCACTTGCTTTTCTCCCTTCTTTCCTTCCCTTTCCTTCTTCAACCCTCCCTCCTTCCCTCTTCTTTCTCCTTCCATCCTTCCTTCAGTCACTCACTCAATCTCCTCCCTCCCTTCCCTTTCTTCCTTTCCTTTCCTTTCCTTTCCTTCAACCCTCCCTCCTTCCCTCTTCTTTCTCCTTCCTTCCTTCATTCACTCACTTGCTTTTCTCCCTTCCTTCCTTCCCTTTCCTTCTTCAACCCTCCCTCCTTCCCTCTTCTTTCTCCTTCCTTCCTTCCTTCACTCACTCACTTGCTCTTCTCCCTTCCTTCCTTCCTTCCTTCCTTCCTTTCTCAACCCTCCCTCCTTCCCTCTTTTCACCTTCCTTTCTTCCTTCACTCACTCACTCGCTCTTCTCCCTTCTCTCCTTCCTTCCCTTTCCTCCTTCAACCCTCCCTCCTTCCCTCTTCTTTCTCCTTCCGTCCTTACTTCACTCACTCACTCGCTCTTCTCCCTTCCTTCCTTCCCTTTCCTTCTTCAACCCTCCCTCCTTCCCTCTTCTTTCTCCTTCCGTCCTCCCTTCCTCTCCTCCCTTCCCTTTCTTCCTTTCCTTCCCTTTCCTTCTTCAACCCTTCCTCCTTCCCTCTTCTTTTGTATTCTTCCTTCCTTCCTTTTTATTTTATTTATTTATTTATCAAGAAGATATTAGGTAATATGCCATAATCAGGGGAGCTTTCGCACAGGTACGCCTGGTGTGCCAGTTGCACCCTTTCCTAGACCGGGATGCCCTCGCCACGGTCACTCATGCCCTTGTTGGATTACTGCACGCCCTTCTGGTTGGATTACTGCAATGCCCTCTACATGGGGCTGCCCTTGGGATGCGAGCTGCACTGGCTCCCAGTGGTCCTCCGGGTTCATTTCAAAGTGCTGGTGCTCACCTATAAAGCCCTACATGGCTTAGGCCAGGTCAAGGAATCCAGGGGGGGAAAAATCTTTACCTCCTCCACAGGAAACGGAACACTTCCCAGCCAAAGGACTCCAGACGTATACAGACTGATTTGCAATCCGGTCTCGCTCTTCTGGAGCATCAGACCCCAATTCCTGTTTCAGGAGACACCAAAACCATCAGAGGGATAGAGGTGGAAAGAATCATGCTTTGCTGAGACCCAAGAGTAGACTAGACTAGACTAGACTAGACTAGAGTAGAGTAGAGTAGAGTAGAGTAGAGTAGAGTAGAGTAGAGTAGAGTAGAGTAGAGTAGAGTAGAGTAGAATAGAATAGAATAGAATAGAATAGAATAGAATAGAATAGAATAGAATAGAATAGAATAGAGTTGGAAGGGACCTTGGAGGTCTTCTAGTCCAACCCCCTGCTTAGGCAAGAAACCCTACACCACTTCAGACAAATGGTTATCCTATCTTTTCTTAAAAACTTCCAGTGTTGGAGCATTCACAGCTTCTGGAGGAAAGTTGTCCCACTGATTAATTGTTCTGACTGCCAGGAAATTTGTCCTTCGTTCTAAGTTGCTTCTCTCCTTGATGAGTTTCCATCTGTTGCTTCTTCTCCTGCCTTCAGGAGCTTTGGAGAACAGCTTGACTGCCTCTTCTTTGGGGCAGCCCCTGAGATATTGGAAGATGCTATCATGTCTCCTCTGCTCCTTCTTTTCATTAAATTAGACATACCCAGTTCCTGCAACCGTTCTTCTTTATATGTTTTAGCCTCCAGTCCCCTCATCCTCTTTGTTGCTCTTCTCTGCGCTCTTTTCTAGAGTCTCCACATCTTTTTAACAGACAGTCCTTGACTTACGACCGGTCGCTTATCGGTTGTAACTTGAGGAATACCTCTTTTCTAGTCTCCAGTACAGACCTGGTCTACTAATACCTTTTTCCAAGGAGTTTTTCATTTCAATTGCTCAGCCTGGACATTTCCAACTTATCCCCGATGCAAATATTAACCAGGTTTATCTGTTTAGCTTTCAGTATGCTAGACTAGGCTAAAAACTCATCCGAGTACCGTGTTAATATAAGCCCGGGTCTTATATTAATTTTTGCTCCAAAAGACGCATTTTCCGGTTGGGTCTTATTTGAGGGAAAATACGGTATTAAATGCATCCACGTGGCTGACAATCTTAACTGAGGCTTATTTTGGGGGGGGGTAAGGCTTATATTACAAGCATCCTAAAATATCTTATTTTCCAGTTGGGTCTTATTTTCGGGGAAACAGGGTAGTTCTGTTAAGTCCATAAAGTCAGTGACCCCGTAGGAATCAACCGTTGTCTTCAGCTGGTGGCTAAACAAGGGGCATCGCGGTCACTAAACGAATGGTTGTAAAGCGAGGACTACACGAAGGCCAGAGATACATACCACGTTCCAACCCAAAGGGCAGACATCCACGGTGCATGGCACGAAAGCCAGGGGTTTCTGGTCTGCTGGGCACAGGCTCTCATCCACGGTGGATTCCAGCCCATCATCATCCGCCTGGACGCAGGTCACGTTCCACGTGGCTTCTCCCAAGCCACAAACGGCAGAACATCTGGCCAGCTGTGATTTCTTCCAACTGGATGGGGAAGAAAGAGGAGTCCAAGATTGGCTCTCCTTTCCCTATCTGAAGAGATCTTCCAGGAAAACAAAAAAACGAAAAGACTCTGCATGTGAAACCATCCACCGATGGCCTTCGGAAGTTGTGGGAGCCTCATCACCGGAGGCTTTCAAGAGGAGATTGGACTGCCATTGGCCAGAAATGGACTGCTCAGGCAGGGGGTTGGACTAGACGACCTCCAAGGTCCCTTCCAACTCTTGTTTTTAATCTGTTAAAAATAGTGGAGGTCTGGATTTCGATGAGGAAGAGCCAGATGTAAGCCCCTGTTGGGCCATGCCTAACTGTGAGGCACTCTTGTTCTCTTACAGCTTACTCCTTACTTATATCTAACCATGGTTAGATATTTAGATAACCATTTGGTCCTTGGCTGCACCGCTTGAGGATATGGTACTCATCTCGTTCCCAATGTCATGAGTGAGGCAGGTTTAAATCACCCTTCCTCTGGATTGACGCTAAGGCCATATTTTGATCCTGATTCTGGCCGTCCAAAGGCATACAGGTAACCTTAGAAGGTGTTACTTAGTGGAGACATCCGTAAGAAAATGACCAAGCTCAGAACCTCTGTACATAAACAGAGAGCAAATCATACCCACTAGCACTGAGGATGTTACCTAGCTGGGTCATAAAACATCCACAAGAAAACGACCAAGTTCAGAGCTACTGTATGTAAACGGGGAGCAAGCCACACTCACTGGCACTGAGGATCAGTGGTGGGTTTCAAATTTTTTTGCTACCGGTTCTGTGGGCGTGGCTTGGTGGGCGTGGCAGGAGAAGGATACTGCAAAATCCCCATTTCTTCCCGATCAGCTGGGACTCGGGAAGCAGAGAATAGATGGGGGCGGGGCCAGTCAGAATTTTTACTATCGGTTCTCCGAACTACTCAAAATTTCCGCTACAGATTCGTTAGAACTGGTCAGAACCTGCTGAAACCTACCACTGCTGATGATGTTACCCAGTTGGGTCATGAAACGTCGGCAAGAAAACTGCCAAGCCAAGAGAGCGCCAAGGACCCCATAGATCAATCCTGAGCTACAGAGAGCCTCTTCTAATGGAACACCATTCTTGCCAGAGAGTTTGAGGGTTATCCTGATGACATTACCTAGTTGGGTCATGAAACGTCTCCAAGAAAATAAGCCAGCTCAGAAACGTAAAGGTAAAAGTTTCCTCTCGCACATATTAGCTAGTCGTTCCCGACTCTAGGGAGCAGTGCTCATCTCCGTTTCAAAGCCGAAGAGCCAGCGCTGTCCGAAGACGTCTCCTTGGTCATGTGGCCAGCATGACTCAACGCCAAAGGCGCACGGAACGCTGTTCCCTTCCCACCAAAGGTGGTCCCTATTTTTCTACTGGCATTTTTTACCTGCTTTCGAACTGCTAGGTTGGCAGAAGCTGGGACAAGGAACGGGAGCTCACCCCGTTATGCGGCGCTAGGGATTCGAACCGCTGAACTGCCGACCTTTCGATCGACAAACTCAGCGTCTTAGCCGCTGAGCCACCGCGTCCCTTAGAGAGCACCTAGGACCCCACAGAAAATGGATAAAATTCGGAAACCAGCTCAAAGATGTTTGAGAGGGCAACAGATTGGATGGACACTTGTCTGACTGACCCGGCTAGACCTTTCAGAACGAAAATGGAGCAGAGAATCTTTTACTCACTACGGTTGGCAGAGTTTCACAGCGCACGTTTCTTGCCTAGAAGGAGGTCTGGACATCTTGAGGCAATAGAGGTCATCCACCTTCTCAACTCTTGCCTGGTCAAAGCAGGAGTAACGGACGTGCAGTGTGCCTGCAGAGTAAAATTTAGCGAAGTCCTCTTAGTAAATACGATAGTGTTTCCATGGAAGGAGAGGTGGGGTTTGATCACGTGACCACCGGGATCCTGCAATGGTTCTAAAGTGTGAAAAACGGTCATAAGTCGCTTTTTTCCCCCACTGCCGTAATTTCAAACGATCTTTTTTTTAACAACGTGGCCTCGTGAAAGCAGCCTCTTTTTTTTCAATGCGCCTCTTAAAAGCCGCCATGTCGTTTGGTGGCCTTCCAGCTTTACAAAATTTCAGAGTATAAAACGCTCCGGACTGTAAGATGAACCTACCTTTTTGGAGGAGGAAAACAAGAAAAAAAAAATCTGCTTCTGCCTCCCAGCAATTTGCCTCCTTGCAGCAAACAGCAAACAGCCTTTTTCATTTTCAACCCAGCCAGATTAGCACAAGAAAAAAAAAATCTGCCACTGCCTCCCAGCACTTTGCCTCCTTGCAGCAAACAGCAAGCAGCCTTTTTCATTTTCAACCCAGCCTGATTAGCACAAGAAGAAAAAAAAAACTGGCTCTGCCTCCCAGCAATTTGCCTCCTTGCAGCAAACAGCCCGTTTCAATTTCAGCTTCAGCCCAGCTTGATTAGTACAAGCAGCTGATTGTCGGTTGGATCAGCCTCCAGAAAATCAGCTGTTTCAGGCTGCAGGGATTGCCATGGCAGTATACTAGCAGAGAGCGCGAAACTGCTTCCTTAAAGACCAAAAGTTGTTTCCCTCCCACCAAATATTTAAAAAGTGCACAACGGGCCCAATGGACTCGGCCTTGTGTGTTCTCCGAGATGTTTCCTTGCTCCCCCAAATACCCGGTGCTAAAGATAAAGAGGTATAAAAGGAAATAAAAGGACAATTGAGCAACTGACCGGTCCCACAGGTGACTGAGCAGTCGCTGAACTGGGCCGTCCACATGTAGTTCTCTTTTTCGCTCGGTCTAAAGTAGCTGAAGGCGATATCAGGGCTGGTGGCGCTTCCATATTCTTTCCCGTATTTCCTGTAAACCTGGATGGAAAAGCAACAGTGTTCAAACTTACAATCGTTCGTTTAGTGACCGAGTCTCTCTTTCCACACTTACGACCCTTACAGCATTTCCCCCATTGTCACATGATCAAAATCCAGATGTTTGGGACTCATATTTATGACGATTCGCAATGTCCCGGGATCACGAGATCTCCTTTTGCGGCTTTCCGACAACGGGGAAGCCAGATTCGCTTAATAACCGCACGGCTCACAACCACTGTGGCGATTCACTTAACAATGGCAGCAAGGAAGGTCGTAAAATGGGGCAAAACTCACTTAACAACTGTCCCGCTTAACGACTGAGACGTTAGGCTCAATTGTGGCCATTAGTCAAGAACTACCTGCAATTCCATCAACTGCTACATTATCCCATCCATGTATGCCACGGTAGTTTAATTTTTATTTATTAAGTTTCTTTGCCTTCCATTTAGAGTCCCTGCTCCTTAAAGGTACAGGTTCCCCTCGCTCATATGTGCTAGTCGTTCCTGACTCTAGGGGGCGGTGCTCATCTCCGTTTCAAAGCCGAAGAGCCAGCGCTGTCCGAAGACGTCTCCGTGGTCATGTGGCCGGCGTGACTCAATGCCAAAGGCGCACGGAAAACGCTCTTCCCTTCCCTTCCCACCAAAGGTGGTCCCTATTTTTCTACTTGCATTTTTAAAGTGCTTTCGAACTGCTAGGTTGGCAGAAGCTGGGACAAGGAACAGGAGCTCACCCCGTTACGCAGGGATTCGAACCGCTGAACTGCCGACCTTCCGATCGACAAGCTCAGCGTCTTCGCCGCCGAGCCACCTGCTCCTTAGCTGTTGGGATTTCACCACCTTACCTGTATCTCTATCTCTTCCTGGATTCTTCCAGCCAGGTGAATCTCCTCCAAACTGGGCAGATTATCCTCTGTAAGGAAGACCTTGTACTCCAAGCGGTTGTCTTCCAAGATCGAAGGATAGGTGACGTTTAAAGAAATGAGTCCTTTCCCAGCTACTCTGTATTGTCCTCGCATTTTCACCGCTAGGATTAAGGGAATAACAAGAGTTGGAAAAGGACCCTGGAGGTCTTCTAGTCCAACCCCCTGCCTAGGCAGGAAACCCTACACCACTTCAGACAAATGGTTATCCAACATCTTCTTAAAAAGTTCCAGTGTTGGAGCATTCACAACTTCTGGAGGCAAGCAGTTCCACTGGTTAATTGTTCTAACTCTCAGGAAATTTCTCCTTAGTTCTAAGTTGCTTCCCTCCTTGATTAGTCTCCATCCGTTGTTTCTTGTCCTGTCTTTTTTTTATTATTATTATTTTATTTTTTTAAACAAACATTTAATACACCAGCCATTCCTTCTGTGTGACATCTCGGCGTTGTCTCCAATCGTTCTTCTTTTTAGTTATTTCTTCTGTCTTCGTTCTCCTCGAATCAATTACAACAATTCCTCACTAACAAACTATTCTGATTATGACATTTTTATGCGTAACTATTAACTTACTTATTTGTATCTCTCTTCTAACCCATAGTAAAATTGATTCCACATCTTAAAGTATTTTGAACCTTCTCTTTCTTTCATCGTCAAAGTCAATCGATTCATTTCTGCACAATCTAATTTTTCTCCTTCCGAAAGTATTTTCTCTGCTTTCCACTGTTGAGCGTAAACAATCCTTGCAGCCGTTATTACATTTTTAATCAAATAAATATTTTCTTTGCTACTTTTTTTCTGGCAGGATACCCAATAGGAGCAGTCCTGCCTTTATGTGTTTTGGAAAATAGGTTGACCCCTCTTCTTTCTGCAAACCCCTCAAATACTGAAAGAGTGCTATCATGTCTCCCCTAGTCCTTCTTTTCATTAATCGTACCCAATTCCTGCAAATATCATTCATGTTTTAGCCTTCTAATCATCTCTGGGTTCTTTCCAGAGTCTCAGCATCTTTTTTTTAAGTGAGAGTAAAGTTTCTTCTTGCCGTGAAATGGAGATGATTAAGTTAGACATTTGAGTAACCCTAGAGAAGGGTTAGGTGGTGGATTTCTCACACTGCCCTTTCAAAGTGTCAACTCTGGAGGCTTTTAATCGGACCATTCAACCTGTTCTCCCTTTCTAAATAAATTATTTTCAACCTATCCTGTTTTCCCAAAAAAAGGAATTAGAAGACTCGAGGGCCATCTAATGTAGGTGTCCACATCACACAGGCAAGAGTGCCTGGTTTTGTTTTTATAAGTAGTGCTGTTATAGACCTATGGATGAATAAAGTCAGATTTGATTAGCAATCCCCATTGCCTTCTAACACTGATGATGTTACCTAGCTGGGTAATGAAATGTCTTCAAGAAAATAACCTAGCTCAGAGTGCCAAGGACCCCATGGTCTTCCTCCTCCTCCTCCTTGCACTGAAGTTGTTACTTAGTTGGGTAATGAAATGTCTGCAAAGCTCAGAGAGCACCAAGGATCCCACAGAGATGCTTTATTACAGATATTTGGGGAAGAACTCCTGCAGCAGGAGATCAGACTTGATATCAGTTTGAATCTTAAGCCTTATCTTCCCATCCTTTAAACCTTGAATATATACTCTTCCCTTACTCAAGAGACATTTGTCCCGTGGCTGGCCTGGGAATTCTGGGAGTTGAGGTCTACAGGTCTGAAAAGTTGCCAAGGTTGGACGCCCCTTCTCTAAAGGCTACAAGGGATCTTCTCCCATGGGACAATCCATAGCAATGTTCTCCTTGGTCATCGCACTTATCCCGCCAAACCAATTTCTGGGCTTCATTGACTCACCCAAGTGGGTGAAGAGGGGTTTCCGGTTGACCACATGGACTGAGGTGGTGTTAGGAGACAACATCAGGAAGGTGGTGTACTCTGAAAGAGAATGCAAGCCAGGGGGAGATAGAAGATGCTTGTGAAGACCTCAACCAGGACCGTGAGAAGCTTGAGCAACTTGGAGGGAGGGGAAGTGACAGGGAATGGAGGCTCTACATCTCCTGTCCAGCCCTTGAGGTTCCTCAAAGCATCCAATTGGCCACAGAAGCTGAGTGAGAGACCTTCATAATCCAACCCAACAGGGTTTGTTCTCGTGTACAAGGTTACAACCATTCGAAATTTACAATGGCAGCGAGGAAAAAAAAAGCAATTTGCGACAGATCCTCACATTTATGGCCGTTGCAGCATTTCCATGGCCACGTGAACAAAATTTGGGAGCTTCGCTTACCAGCAATTTATTTGTGAGAATTGCAGAATTCCGTAAAGTTACGTGATTTTGCCAGCTGGCTGCTGACAAGCAAATTCCACGAGGGAAACCAGATTGATTTCATGACTGTGTGAGTCACTGAACGACTGGCTGGTTCACTTAACAACCATCCCAAAACAGTTGTATAATCGGGTGCGACTTAATTAACAACCACCTTGCTTAGCAACCCAAATTCTGGCCCCAATAAGAAGGATTATCTGTAGTTAGGACTGGACAAAAAAAGCAATCGACAGGATAGAATGGAATTATACCTCTGGCTTTTCCCTCAGTGAAAGAGCCCTTCATGTTGACGCATGATGTGCCGTCTCCCCCGCATATCTGACATGCATCCATCTTCTTTCCAGAGTCCATTCGGCCATCACACCCAAACACCTGAAGAAAAGGGGGAGAGGGAATGAGCTGAAATTGATTGCTGGGAACCATGGATCTTGAAGCCAGCCTGGCCTATTGAGTCCCCTCCAGGTACGGCATCTCCCAGAATTCTTTGGGCCATACAGGCTGGGAATTCTGGGAGATTCAATGGTAGAAGATTAAGCTTTTTCAACCTCAACTTCAATGAGAGTTTTGGGAAGACTGGTACGTAGCATGGAAATTATGTGTCAAAGAAAACGTCCACTCAAATGCCCCCACTCCAAAATATACAAGATACGGAAAAAATAACTACTCCAAAGCCACTTTAATTCCATTCTTTGATCATTTGGGAAGGAATAAAAAGAATCGGGAATTGATAAGGAGACGTTCACTGTGAGCGGACGTTTACGGAAGGAAAGAAGCAAGAAGAGGATTTCGAAGTCCTTCACCCTCACCCTGCAGCTGCCCATCACACACAGAGCAAGGGTATCCTTGTCTGCCAGACTGCTTTTCTTGCATCTTGTCCCATCAGTGAATTGGTCCCCACGGCTCACCATGAAGTTCTTCCCAGCTGCCTGGCACATATATTGGCACAGAGCATCTCCTGGAGGTAGAAGACAATGGGGAGCTCAAACAATGGAGGAGGAGAAGGGAGGAGGAAGAGGAGAACAAAAGGTGGAGGAGCGGGAAGAGGGAGAAGAGGAAGGAGAAGAAGGGGGGAGGAGGAGGAGAAGAGGAAGGGGAAGGAAGAAGAAGAAGAGGAGGAAGGAAGAAGGAAAAATAGGAGAAGGAGAAGGGGAAGGAAGAAGAAGAGGAGGAGGAAGAAGAAACAGAAGAGGGAGGAAGAAGAGGAGGAAGAGGAGGAGGCGAGGAGTAGAAGAATGGGAAGGAAGGAAGAAGAGGAAGGAAGAAGAGGAGGAGGAAGCGAGGAGTAGAAGAAGAAGGAAGGGAGGAGGAGGAGAAGGAGAAGGAGAAGAAGAATTTGCTGCTCACCAGATCCAAGGCTTCTCCAATGCAATGTTCTGACTCACTCTGGTGGCAATCCTGAGCCTTGACCTTCATCAAACTCATGTCCTCTATGAATTCATCCAATCCCCTTTCACAGCCATCCATCCAACTTAGTAACCATCTCTCTCTCTCTCTCTCTCTCACGAATCTCCATCTCTTTCCAGTCAAGGGGTCCTCCTTGCTCTTCGCAAGAGGGAGAAAAACCTTCCCTATCATTGTTACCCTTCTCCAGGCTAGGTGTGTTTTTGAACCCCGAGGGAAAACAGGTTGCCACCCGAAGCGATTACCTTTGGCATAGCCAGCTGCTGAAATCCACCTGTAGAAGGAAGGCAGCTGCCGAGGAAGGTACAGAGGCTTCACGTTGGTTGCTAAACACTGCTCGTCCATGAAGTCCATCTGGGTCTTCAGGCAGGGCTACAGGAGAAGAGAAGTCAGAAGCGCAGAGTCTCACCGGAAGAGAGATTGGGACTTGGCTTTATTGAGGGGTTAGTCCTCCCCGAGAACTTCTGACTGGTGGCTTCCCAACACGCTCTACCTCCAGATCAGGGGTGCAGTTCAGCAGGTTCTGACAGGTTCTGGAGAACCGGTAGCGGAAATTTTGAGTAGTTCGGAGAACTGGCAAATGCTACCTCTGGCTGGCCCCAGGAGTGGGGAGGGAATGGGGATTTTGCAGTATTCTTCCCCCAGGAGTGGGTTGGGAATGCAGATTTTGCAATATCCTTCCCCCGTAATGGGGAGGGAATGGAGATTTTGCAGTATCCTTCCCCTGGAGTGGGGAGGGAATGGAGATTTCGCAGTATCCTTCCCCTGGAATGGGGGGTGGCAATGGAGAGTTTGCAATATCCTTCCCTGGAGTGGGGTGGGAATGGAGATTTTGCAGTATCCTCCCCCTGCCACGCCCACCAAGCCACACCACGCCTACCAAGCCACACCCCACATAACTGGTAGTAAAAAAAAAATGGAATTCCACCACTGCTCCAGACCTTAATGCTCCTTCAAAGTAAGATTACAAACGGATTCTTACACTCAAGGGAAATCCTGTAGGAACAATCCGGCCACTCCCAGCCGGTTCCTTCTTTAGAACAGGACTCCTTTCTTTTTTTCTTTTTTAATTTGATTTATATGCCGCCCTTCTCCGGAGACTCAGGGCGGCTTACACTGCGTTAAGCAATAGCCTTCATACTTTTGTATATTTATACAAAGTCAGCTTATTGCCCCCACAATCTCGGTCCTCAATTGACCTACCTTAGAAAGGATGGAAGGCTGAGTCAACCTTGAGCCTGGGGAGATTCGAACTTGCAGTGATTGCAGACAGCTGAGTGAATTACTTTGAATTACTTTCGAAGAGAACATTCAGACCTGAAGTCCACTTACCCGCACATGACACATCTCGGCTTGTAAGGCTTCTCCCTGGCATGGTTGCCCGCCAAAAGCAGGTCTGAAGAGAAAAGAAAACCTTTTAAGAGAGGTGTTCCTGACCTGTGGAACAGCTCTTCCTCCTCAAGATTTGGATGATCCCGACTCCGATGATATTTCGTCTGCAACCATTAACTTATTTTGCCTGACTTCACACAGGAAGTGCTCGGTTTACAAACCTTCCACGAACAACTGTTCAAAGTTAACGACGGTACTGGCCAAAGCCACTTGTGTCCGGTCCTTGCAGTTATGACCTCTGCTACATGATTAAAATTCGGGCGCTTGGCAACAGGCATGATGATCTGTCCCCCTCTACAGATACCCACAAAAACACAGCCAGTCGAGGGTTAAAGAAGCACTTGGCACACACCCCAGTTCTTATCTCTAACTTGACAGCGTTTGCCAAGTGCTTTAATAGTACACAGAAAGAAAATCACAACAAATATTCAGCAAAGTCTCTGATCAGCTTCAGCTTTTAGCTCCAATGACTACCAGATTGAGTTTTTGTTCATCACCACCACCCTGTCTTATATAGTCTCTGGGTGTGGTCCAGTGACTCATTGGTCCTGTGACTCAAGTCCAGTGACTCAGGTCTATTCCCTCGCACGTCTCCTCAGCTGCTGCAAGCGCTTATCTCGCCTTCTTTGACGTGCGTCCAGGAATGACGTCTCTCCCTCACTCTCATCTGAGACACCTGTTTCCCCACTACTTTGCTCTCTTTCAGCTGGCACCTGAGATGGTGCCAGAGGGGGGGGGGGGCTGGGAGATCTGACTGGCTCCTCTTCCTCATGCTCAGAGCTTCCTTCCTCCAATGGGATAGGCTCAGAGGACGGGGCCACAACACATATCATCTACCCTATGACTATCATTAAGTGTTGCACCTTATGATTCTTAACAAATGTATCTTTTCTTTTTAGGTACACTGAGAGCGTATGCACCAAAGACAAATTCCTTGTGTGTCCAATCACACTGGGCCAATAAAGAATTCTAATCTAATCTAACCCTTGATCCATGCTATTTAAGCCCTGGATGAGTGGCATGTGTCAAATTGAGAAGATCCAGGTCTTATTTACCGGGGGTTGTTGCATTGTCGTTGTCTTGACCTGATCCCTCCTCCGCAACTCCTGGAACAGGAAGTGAAGGAAGTCCAGCTGGACCATTGTCCGTGCACCATGCTAACCGGAGAGAGATCTTCTAGGGAGCTGCAGCGTCCTTTGGAGCACCACTGGAGGAAGAGGCATCAGACTAGTCAGGGCTGGGATTCAGCCGGTTCGGGAGAATTGGATGCTAATTTTACATCTGGTTTGCCGAACCGGTAGTTGCAAGGACTGATTGGCCCTGCCCACCCCTCCCCTCCCACCCAGCCCCTCCCAGGAGTCTCCGCACAGCCCGTTTTGTATGTGAGGTAAGTGCAGGGCCAGTGTGGAGGCTCTGGGAGGGTGAAAAATGGGCCTCCTCGAAATCCAAAAACGGACCCATTTCCGGCCTCCGGAGCTCGAGGAAGGCAAAAAATGGGCCTATTGGAAGTACCAGAAGTCTGAAAACGGGCCTGTTTCCGGCCTCGAGTCCGCAGGAGGCTGTTTTTGCCCTCCTGGACACTCGAGGAAAGCCTCCACCCCACCGTGGTGCAGGAGGCTGAGTAGGCCACGCCCCCATGGCCACGCCCACCCAGCAAGCGGGCACAGAACTGGTTGCTAAAAAATTTTTCAATCCCACCCCTGAGGCCAGTTATCACCCTAGAAGCGGTTTAGGATAGAACCACAGTTTACAACGAAACAGACATTTACATTTCAAACTGCTTGATGCCTTTATAGCAGCATCTGACAGGAGACAGTCAGATCTCCCGAAGGTCCAAAGCTGGGTGTGAGTCTGAGAAGCGCGTGATGATCCACCCGCCACCAAGAAAATCTGATTTTACCTTGTTGATCCCACATTCGGTTCCATCCAGAAGAGGGACATGGAGCCGAGAGCAGGTGGATTGATCGGCCGAATTGATGTGGCAAGAGAGAACACGACACATGTCCTGGGAAAAGGGGATGTGGGGGGAGGGGGGTGTCAAGGAAAGGGACAAAGATATTCGTGACTCATAAAAATCTATTTCTCTGGCCTCCTTTATCCCACAAAAATGTAATAATGCTAAAACAAACAGAGAGGCAATAGATATATATCTATTGAGATATATACTCCCCTGGATGAATGGAGGAAAGGTTTAAGAGAAAAAAAATTGCCCAGGAACAAAGATAAAGAATCGGAGGTTAACTCTGGAGAGACAGAAGATGAGGTTGTATTCTTCCGTTTATCCCTTCTGGCATTCTTTCTTTCCACCTTTTCTTTTTTCTCCCTATATATTTTTTTTTTCTTTGAAACTTCATCTGGCTTTCTAATCCTCGTCAGCAGTTGGATGTGCTCTAAAGAATGTGGTGTCCGGCTGAAGATGCTCAAAGCTAAAATGGAAAAATTCACTGGGCCATCACACTGTCTCGACCCGATGTAGATGACGGGATTGGGAGGATTAAACAGTCGTTTTGCAGAGTGAGATGAGAGAGGAAGGAAGGAAGGAAGGAAGGAAGGAAGGAAGGAAGGAAGGAAGGAAGGAAGGAAGGAAGGAAGGAAGGAAGGAAGGAAGGAAGGAAAATCGAAATGCTGAAATAAGGGAAGGAAAGGGAAACGAGGGAGGGAGGGAGGGAGGGAGGAAGGAAGGAAGGAAGGAAGGAAGGAAGGAAGGAAGGAAGGAAAGAAAGAAAGAAGGAAGGGAAATTGAAATGCTGAAATAAGGGAAGGAAGGAAGGAAAGAAGGAAGGAAGGAAGGAAGGAAGGGAAATTGAAATGCTGAAATCAGGGAAGGGAAGGAAGGAAGGAAGGAAGGAAGAAAGAAAGGAAAGAAAGAAGGAAGGAAGGAAAATTGAAGATGCTGAAATCAGGGACGGGAATAGAGGGAGGGAGGAAGGAAGGAAAATTGAAGATGCTGAAATCAGGGAAGGAAGGAAGGAAAGAAGGAAGGAAGGAAGGAAGGAAAATTGAAGATGCTGAAATCAGGGAAGGAAGGAAGAAAGAAAGAAAGGAAAGAAGGAAGGAAGGAAGGAAGGAAGGAAGGAAGGAAGGAAGGAAGGAAGGAAGGAAGGAAGGAAGGAAGGAAGGAAAATTGAAGATGCTGAAATCAGGGACGGGAACAGAGGGAGGGAGGAAGGAAGGAAAATTGAAGATGCTGAAATCAGGGAAGGAAGGAAGGAAAGAAAGAAGGAAGGAAGGAAGGAAAATTGAAGATGCTGAAATCAGGGAAGGAAGGGAGAGAGGAAGGAAGGAAGGAAGGAAGGAAAGGAAGGAAGGGAGAGAGGAAGGAAGGAAGGAAGGAAGGAAGGAAGGAAGGAAGGAAGGAAGGAAGGAAGGAAAATCGAAATGCTGAAATAAGGGAAGGAAAGGGAAGGAGGGCTGTTTGAATGAACCCTTTCAACCGTTTCTAAAGCCTCTTCTGTCTTCAGAGTGATGAAAATCCACCTAACCCAGAAACGACAGTTATACCTACCACGTCGTAGCTGAAAGTACAGGCCGAAGCCCCGGAACCGAAGGCAATTTTGCACTGTTCCTCCGCTCCAAAATACAGGCCAGGCTTTGCTTCCGGCAGGCTGCTCTTTAACACAGGGAGGTCGTCTGTGCAGCTTGCTTGGCCTGTACTGGTAATAAACCAGAAGAAACCAAGGTTGCTGGGTTAGTTGGGAAGAATACAACAGACCATCATCAAAGAAGGCAGGCGGAGTTCCTCGGCGCTCCCTGAGCTGGGCTGGTTTTCCTGCAGACGTCTCCTGACCCAACTTGGTAACATCATCAGTGCTGAAAAGGAGTGAGGTTTCCAGAGAGGAGGAGGAGGACGAAAAAGAGGAGGAGGAGGAGATGATGGAGTCCTTGGTGGTCTGTGAACTTGGTTGTTTTCTTCAAGACGTTTTATGACCCAACTAGATAACGTTATCAGTGTTGGTGAATGCGCCTTGCTCCCTTTTTATGTCTAGTAGCTCTGAGCACACATTCTTAGCAAAACAAAATCGATGGAGAGATCTGGAATCTTTCTCTTGGACCTCTGCCTTAGATGAGGATCCGAGGAAGAGAGAGAAAGCACACCCTTGGTCCTTTTACCTGACAAATGCCTGGAGCTGCTCTCTGCTACAGGCCGACCACGTCAGATCCACGCTGTTGTGTCCCCCTTCAGAGCCCATAACGTGTCGGTCTCCCACGCAGCCGTTCCCTTCCCCATCGTGGTCAATCCCAAAGCTGTCATCAAAAACAGAATGGGAAAAAAAAAAGAGAGAGAAAAGAAATCAGAGGAGCGGTAGAGATCAAGATTTTTCTGCGGTTATCCCAAATCCCAGAACTGCCCTTGGGACAATTTCCCATTTGAGTGTTTGATAACCAGCTCCTATTTACAATCACGATTTATCCTGTATTTTGCTGGAAACTGGTACTGTATGTATCGGGGTGAAATTCCATTTTTTTAAACTACTGGTTCTGTGGGCGTGGCAGGGAAAGGATACTGCAAAATCTCCATTCTCACCCCACTCCAGGGGATGGGAATGCAGCTGTATTCCCATACATACAGCTATTGTAAGATCCCCATTCCCTCCCCAGTCTAGGGGAAGGATACTGCGAAATCCCCATTTCCTCCCTGCTCCTGGGGGAAGGATATTGCAAAATCTCCATTCCCACCCCACTCCACGGGAAGGATACTGTGAAATCTCCATTCCCACCCCACGCCAGGGGAAGGATACTGTGAAATCTCCATTCCCACCCCACGCCAGGGGAAGGATATTGCAAAATCTCCATTCCCACCCCACGCCAGGGGAAGGATACTGTAAAACCACCATTCCCTCTTCACTCTGGGGCCAGCCAGAGGTGATATTTGCCAGGTCTCCGAACTACTCAAAATTTCTGCTACCGGTTCTCCAGAACCTGTCAGAAACTGCTGGATTTCACCCCTGGTATGTATGTATATACGTATGTATGCATGCATGCATGCATGCATTCATACATTAATTAATTAATTAATTCATTCATTCATACATACATTAATTAATTAATTCATTCATTCATTCATTCATACATACATACATTAATTCATTCATTCAATTCATTCATTCATTCCAGACTTGTTCTGGTCCTTCTTGCCCACTGACCTGTGAGCAATCTCATGAGCAATGGTGATGCCCAAACCGAAACCCGTGTCTTCGGTGATGACGCAGCTCCAAGACTTTGAACAGGCTCCTCCCTTCGAGGTGACCCCACGCACCTGCTTATTTCCATTTGGGAGTTCTAGATCAAACCTAGGCCGGCAAAGAAAGAAAGAAATAATTGACGGGAAGAAAAGAAATCTAAGATAGGCTCAGATTTCCTGCCAATTGGGTGGCTTAAACCTAGGTTCAGATTGCAGTTTCCAGAGTTATGGAACTTACTCAAAAGGAAAGTGATTTTGTCTCCAAAGTTTTGCTCAGAAAATGGACGGTCACGTGACTGCTGGACGCTATAGATGACCTTCAATGTCGTCCTGTTGTTGACCACCTGAAGTATGGTCATATCACCAGGGCAGTGGTGAAATCCAAATTTTTTTACTACCGGTTCTAAGGGCGTGGCTTGGTGGGCGAGGCAGGGGAAGGATACTGCAAAATCCCCATTCCCTCCCCACTCCAGGGGATGGATACTGCAAAATCCCCATTCCTTACACACTTCTGAGGGAAGGATATTGCAAAATCTCCATTCCGACCTCACCCTAGGGGAAGGATACTGTAAAATCTCCATTCCCACCAGTGATGGGTTTCAAACGTTTTTACTACCAGTTCTGTGGGCGTGGCTTGGTGGGCATGGTGTGGTTTGGTGGGCGTGGCTTGGTGGGCATGGCAGGGGAAGGATACTGCAAAATCTCCATTCCCTCCCCACTCCCAGGGGAAGGATATTGCAAAATCTCCATTCCCACCCTACCAGCCAGAGGTGGTATTTGCCGGTTCTCCGAACTACTCAAAATTTCCGTTACCGATTCTCCAGAACCTATCAGGACCTGCTAGATTTCACTCCTGGATCGGGGGAAGGACCACTGGAATTTAGAATCCGGGTCATAAGTCCCCTCCTAACTGACCAGTTGAAGTTCTGATGGATTGACCTAGAAGGTACTTATGACCTGGATTCTAAGTGACCAGTAGTTAAGTCTGAAGACTAGTTACGCTTCCTAATATTTAACGCAAAGCATTATGGCTCTGGAGAACGGAATTTGTCTCCCGAGTGATGAGCTTGTTGCCTCGTTAAACCTTTCCTCAAAATTAACGGTAATTACTTGGTTACGTAAAGAATGAGGTCCGCGTGATAAGGATCCAGATCACTCTCTGGGTTGATCTCCAGGCTCCATCGGCAAACGCTCAGGATCGAGCTTGTGATGTTGGTGGAGATCTGGATGCCTTCCTGGGAAGAGGAGACACGTTGACCTCCCACTAGACCCAGATTCAAGGGGACACAATCAAGGCTGAGACTCAACAGGTTCATATGATAGCAATGAAGATGGAACACCCACAACTTTAGGTGGTCAAGTTTAAACTTCAGAACCACAAATTTGGATTGTCCAGACAGGTAGGTCTATTAGAAATGAAAAAGGACTGAGGTTTTTCTCTCTGGACAGTCCAAATACTTTACGTAGCCTCGACAGTTAATATTTTATCTCTATCTGAAGAGATTTCCGCATTTGAATGTATATGGTGGACTGTCTCAAGTCAATTCCTTGGCTAGGTCACAAATTTCACAATTTCAGTTTCATTTTTCTAAAGAATATGGAGGAGGAAAAAATATCAATTTCTCTCTCTCTCTTTTTACCTCAGGTTCTGTGAGGATAATCATTTTGATCAGATGAACCCTGAATTGAATACCCAGTGAGGGATCTCGAAGAAGCTCTGCTCCCTACGTAAGAGAAATATATATAAACACATATATTCAGATGATTTGTAGGGAGAAATTCAGATTCTGAGATTAACACATTATTATTTGCGGAGAGAAAAAAATGCAACTAGGGAGGGAAATGAAGAAAGAGATGGTGGGAGGGAAGGAAGGAAGGAAGGAAGGAAGGAAGGAAAGAAAAAGAGGGAGGAAGGAATGAAGGAAAAAGGAAGGAAGGAAGGAAAAGGAGGGAGGAAAGAAGGAAGGAAGAAAAAGAGGGAGGAAGGAAGGAAAAAGGAAGGAAAAGGAGGGAGGAAAGAAGGAAGGAAAAAGAGGGAGGGAGGGAAGAAAAAGGGAGGGAGAGAGGAAGGAAGGAAAAAGAGGAAGGAAAGAAGGAAGGAAATTTTCCCCGTGTGTAGCTCAAAAAGAACTCACAATGTTGAGGTTGGTGAGGATATACCTCTCAGTGTCTTCTTTGTGGAACTGGTAAACATCTGGCCCTACCACCACTAAGAGCTCCAGATGTTTCACTTTCTCCTCAACCCCTCTGCGAATCCGGGAGGAAACCTTTCCATCTGCCAACGGCCCAGAGAGAGATGAAAGAACTGTGAAGCACGCAAATGCAAAGTTGGAAGATGTGGGAGTATTACAGATACAGAACTTCAGTTTTTTTAAAATTTGAGTTTCCAAGAACTACTGAGCCACAAATGGACAGGTTTAAGAAGAAGGCTGTCCCTTCACTTCTCGCTTTTCTCTATAATTTCCAAGGGAAAAAAACCCCGAACAACTTACTGGTCTGTGCTGATGTTGAATCATCCTGCAGACTGCTGAAGACGATGTGCGGCCTGGGCAGATGGAGTTCCATCAGCTGGTGTTGATGTTGCTTCTTCACCGGTCTAATGTGAATCTTCTTGCCACGGACACTGATAAAACCTTGCTAAGGGAAATAAGATGTCAGAGTTTGTTGCAAAAGTCAAATCCAGAAAGCACACGCAGGCAGACTGATGCAGCAAGATTAGCTGACTTCTTTATATACATAATAACGCATGAAGATCAATGTACAATACCCATATAGATTCTTCTTCAACGTAGTGGCAATTACAAGCAAAACACAAGGCAGGAGAGAACAGTTAGTTTCATTTCAGCAGAGCAGACTAGCCCAGACTTGTTTCATTTCAGAGCTGAGCACAGAACTTAATACAAATTTAGCTCGATGCTCGTCTAAACTCTAAGTAAACTGAACTTCCAGTGGTATTGAACTGTTGTAATGTATTTTGAACCTTGAACACACTGGGAGGTTTTAATGGAACTCGGCACCTTGGCAATCTGAAAGATCTTGAGATGTTACTCACCAGCTGTCCTTCACAATATGTGACACGGCATTTTGCCCCCAGAGGTTTGAGTGGCTTCCCTCCAGCAAAGCAAGGATGCCTTAAACGCCGGAGCAAACTAGCGGAAGAGTTTAATCTTCGGGTGGTCACGAAAAACGGGGGGGAAAGAGCTTGATCTTGAGAGAACTCAAAGGCAAAGTGATCTCCTGAAGCGTGGAAGGAACAACGCTGGCCTGGACAGGACGTCTGTCTGTCTACGCAGGAGCAAGTCAGAGGCACGAGCTCAAATTCTGGCACTGGAAAAAGGAGAGTAGAGATGCGGATATGTTGGTCCTGAACAGAACCAAATTTTGATTGGTTTTATATCTGGAGTGTTCTATTCTATTCTATTCTATTCTATTCTATTCTATTCTATTCTATTCTATTCTATTCTATTCTATTCTATTCTATTCTATTCTATTCTATTCTATTCTATTCCATTCCATTCCATTCCATTCCATTCCATTCCATTCCATTCCATTCCATTCCATTCCATTCCATTCCTTATTCTATTTCTATTATTTCTATTTCTATTTTTCTATTCTATTTCATCCCATCCCATCCCATCCCATCCCATCCTGTTCTGCATTCTATTCTATATTGTAGTATTCTATTCAATTCTCTATTTTCTATTCATTTCTATTCTATTTTCTATTATTTTCTATTCTAAATTCTATTCTATTCTAATTTTTATTTTCTACTCCTTTCTATTCTGTTTTATTTTCTATTCTACTTCCTATTCTTTTTTGCGTTCTACTCTATTCCAATTCCAGTCTAAATATGGAACACAACTGGGCTAGACCCAAATACGTTGCCTCATTGCATCTCAAGCCTAAATTAAAATCAGGGCAACAATAATTAAAATCTTTGCCAGACGTGACGTCTTCTTACCTGCGAGGCTTGAATTTGTCCCGAAATAAAAGTAAATATCGTGGGCGTCCAAGCTGTTCAGAAATGTCTACAAGGAGAAAGGGGAGAAAAGAAAATCAAAACCTCACTCAATCAAAAACTCCCAGCCACAGATCAAAAGATCACGGATCAAAGCAGTCAGACATCAAACCAGAGAGAGAGAGAGAGAGAGAGAGAGAGAGAGATGAAAAGAGATATAGTTGAAAGTTTGCAGAGGTTGGATCCAAGATTGGACGTGGAAAAATTAATGTGGGCTGCGAGGAAATGAAAGAAAACCCCACTAGTGTCATTTGCAGATTGCACATTTTCCGACTGCCCAGCTGGACGCTTTGCAGATCAGTCCACACAACGCAGAAGACCAACAGCTCTCTCCCTCTCTCTCTCCTGTACCCCCAAATCCTTATTCGGTTGGAGGTCAAACTTACCTTGTGTGTTCCGGATGGCTCGCAAACCTTCAATGTAAAAAACAACATCAAAAGGCTCTTAGCCATGATTCACGAACTGAAGCCAACCTACTAAGCAGCTGATTTCTTTCGCCTTCTGCAAACAGGCAGCTGTGGGGCAGAGGGCCCCACATTTAAAGAAATGTGACAAGCAATCAGGGGGAAATGTTTTTGCTAAAGGCGCCAGTGGGCAGAGGGCGAGCTTACGCAATATTTGCAGATCAGCAGCAACCAAATAATTGAGATGGAAATGAGGTTAAAAGGGAAGGGGTTTAAAAGCTATAGAACAAAAAGGAGGGAAGAGAAGGGGGGGGGGAATCTGTGTGAGGTTCTTTCCCAGGTTTATTTTTCCAGTAACAGTCTAATATCTGTAGAAAGCATGAAGAAAGATGAGTTAATATCATTTAATGGATCCTGTAACTTTAGCTAGCAATAGCTCAAAATTTACTTCTTCTTTTTTTTAAACTAATCTTTCTTTACTGTATAATTCTGGAAACTCCCCTACTGTTGAAGCAAAGTCATGAATATCCAATTCGTAAAAAGTGGAGCTGTTCATTCAAATATTTCCTGTCCTATCTCAAGGGAAATGTATGATATTGACGAACGTTAAGAAACTGAAAAATTGGATCGGTCAGTCTAATATTTTTGGGGAAATTGTCTCGGAGGGAAAGCAGGTACTTCTGTTTTAGCATCTCTCTAAATTTAGTGGCATAAAGACAAGGAAAGCGTCAAAAACATAAGTCAACTTTAAAATATTTTTTTCATTGACTTCAACTCCTGGTCATTCATGACCAGAGTCATGGTGAGTTTTTTGGACAAGGTGATGTTAATGAATGGACATTGCCTGATTCCAAAATATTGTTTAAACTCCTTCCCCAGCTAGTCAATACTCTGGGATTTTCTGGTTAATCTCCTATCCAATACCTAACTTTTTAAAAAAGCAACCAAGATTAGCTAGAAACTATCTTTTAGCTGGATCACCAACAGCCACTAGTAGTCCCAGCATTGTGGGATGCTCTCGACTGGCTTGATGCTCTCTGAGCTTGCTGGTTTTCTTGTAGATGTTTCATTACCCAACTAGGTAACATCATCAGTGCAGCGCTGATGGATTGTCTGCAAGAAAACCACCAAGCTCAGAGAGCATCGGAGAGTTCAACCCTGAGCTTCCAATATTCTCTTCTACAAGTAATTCCATCATCGTCTGCTTAAAATGTCGCCAAGCCAAGCTTTTCACTTTCTGCCCAAAATACCCTGGATTGGCTGCAATCCTTTCCTTTCTAGAGCACGGCTACTCAAGCTTGGCTCCTTTAAGATAGGAGGACTTCAAATCTTATTCCATATTTCTATCCCATCCTATCCTATTCCATATTTATTTTCTATCCTATCCTATCCTAGCCTAGCCTAGCCTATTCCATATTTATTTTCTATCTTATCCTATGCTATTCCATATTTCTATCCTATCCTATCCTATTCCATATTTCTATCCTATCCTATCCTATCCTATCCTATCCTATCCTATCCTATCCTATCCTATATTTCATTCATATCCTATCCTATCCTATTCAATACCATATTTATTTTCTATCTATCCTATCCTATCCCATATTTCTTTTCTATCCTATCCTATCCTATCCCATATTTCATTCCTATCCTATCCTATCCTATTCAATTCCATATTTATTTTCTATCCTATCCTATCCTATCCTATCCTATCCTATCCTATCCTATCCTATCCTATTCAATTCCATATTTATTTTCTATCCTATCCTATCCTATCCTATTCAATTCCATATTTATTTTCTATCCTATCCTATCCTATTCAATTCCATATTTATTTTCTATCCTATCCTATCCTTATTCAATTCCATATTTATTTTCTATCCTATCCTATCCTATCCTATTCAATTCCATATTTATTTTCTATCCTATCCTATCCTATTCAATTCCATATTTATTTTCTATCCTATCCTATCCTTATTCAATTCCATATTTATTTTCTATCTATCCTATCCTATCCTATCCCATCCCATCCCATCCCATATTCCTATCCTATCCTATCCTATTCCATATTTATTTTCTATCCTATCCTATCCTATCCTATCCTATCCTATCCTATCCTATCCTATCCTATCCTATCCTATTCCATATTTCTGTTCTATCCTATCCTACCCTATCCTATCCATCATTCCATTCCATTCCATTCCAAATAAAGATTCTAACCCTCCCCTTCTGTTGAATGCTGCCTTTGCCGGTAGGAACCAAAGTCCCCGGCCTCCTGTTTCCTGCCGGCGCCACCTGGGGAAAGGACCCACTTCCGGTTTCGCTTTAAAGCCGCGCTGCTGCCAGCCACGTGGGGCTCCTGCCGCAGGAGGGGCTTCGCTGCAGGGACGGCGGCGGGAAGCCGGAAGCTCTTTCCGTCCCTCATCAGGAAGGGATTTATGGAGCTTTGGGAGCCTCAACGAAGGCCAGGTGAGCGGTCAATAAAGAAGAGACAAGCTCTCCCTTAGCCTAGGCAGGGGGTCGGACTAGAGGACCTCCAGGGTCCCTTTCCAGCTCTGTGGGCCTGTTTCTAAGTTCTTGCAGTTGCATTTTACCCAACCAGCTGCCCTTGGTAAAGGAGTAGCCTTGTCCTCTTAATAACAGAGCTGGGAAGGGGACCTTGGAGGTCCTCTAGTCTGACCCCCCTCCTGCTCAAGCAGGAGATCTTAGGATACCATTTCCAACCTGTCAGGTCTCTTCTCCAGTGGTTGGAGCCCCCACAACTTCTGGGTGGGAGGCAAAATATTATTTTATTTTATTTATTTTACTTTGGTTTATATGCCGCCCTTCTCCGGAGACTCAGGGCGGCTTACAATGCGTTATTAATTCTTATTAATTGCTCTCACTGTTAGGAAATTCTGACAGTTAATTCTGATTAGTTGCTGGGAGGGCAGAAGGACAATTTTTATCTGTTTTCTGGCCACTAAGGAAGAGGTGGCGCAGCAGACTGAAGTGCTGTTAACTAGCACCAGCTGCCTGCAATGGCTGCAAGTTTGAATCTCACCAGGCTCAAGGTTGACTCAGCCTTCCATCCTTCCGAGGTAGGTAAAATGAGGACCCGGATTGTGGGGGCAATAAGCTGACTTTGTATAAAAAAGAACACCGCTTAGGGGGGTCCGAAAGCCCTACTAAGCAGGTATATACAAAAGTATGAAGGCTATTGCTTAACGCATTGTAAGCCGCCCTGAGTCTCCGGAGAAGGCAGCATATAAATTGAACCAATCAGAAAGAAAGAAAGAAGGACGGAAGGAAGGAAGGAAGGAAGGATATTCCGGGTGGTTTTCTCTCTACTGTATGAATGATAAAATGTGAGTCTTTGTGTTTTTCAGTCCTAGTGCTTGTGGTCAAAGCTGAATGACCATCTCATATCAGAAATGACCAAAACAAAGAAGAAGGAATCTCCGTCCCCAACAGATAACTCTACAACTAAACCAGAAAACCTTAAGAATCAGCACAGAAAGAAGAAAAAGAAGAAGATGATATTTTGGAAAAAGATCAACCAAGTAGAGAAGAGAGCAAACAAAGAAGCCAAAGCAGTGGTAGACTTGCCTCCAAAAACTCCTCAGGAAGTTTCATCTAATTGGAAAGCCCTCCAAAAGGTATATTTGGGCAGAGATTTTTCCTGGAGATCTTTTATTTTGGCCGGAGGGGTTGGGGGCTTTTTAAGGAGCCGGTATTTAATGGTAGAAAGGAATAGAATCAGAGTTGGGTTTCAGCAGGTTCTGACTAGTTCTGGCGAACTGGTAGCGGAAATTTTGAGTAGTTCGGAGAACCGGTAGTAAAAATGCTGACTGATCCCGCCCTCATCTATTCTCTGCCTCCCGAGTCCCAGCTGATCGGGAGGAAATGGGGATTTTGCAGTAACCTTCCCCTGGATTGGGGAGGAAATGGAGATTTTACAGTATCCTTCCCCTGCCACGCCCACCAAGCCATGTCATGCCACGCCCACCAAGCCACGCCCACAGAACTGGTAATAAAAGAATTTGAAACCCACCACTGAATAGAATGTCAGATGCTGGGTGTGAAATCATGTTAATCTTTGATTAATTATATAAAAGGAAGGAAAATAAGAGCTAATAGTTCTTCACCAACTTAGTAAACGAAGGTTGGACATCCTACAATCCTATTGCTAACATTTCAGACCAAGTGAAGTTAATAATTCCAGGCTAGAATTTTACCCAAATGCTCACAAATGCAAGAAGAGATTAAAAAGCATGCTTCTTGGATTTCATAAAAATACACCTCTTGAGGAGGTATTATGGTGACAAAATTAAAATCCTCTTAAACTGAAGTTGGTTGGAATCTCCAGCAGGATATTCTAAATTTGAGACCAGGCTGAAAAATGTCATATTAAATGGTTTTTACCTCAGGAAGTTAGGTAAATCCAACCAGTTTGTGATTTCCACAAATGTGGAAGTATGCTGTGCAAATAGAGCCTCAGATAGCTCAACAGGCTAGATAGCCTATTATTAATATTCAACTGTCTGCAATTATTGCAAGTTCGAGGCTCAAGGTTGACTCAGCCTTCCATCCTTTCTAAGGTAGGTAAATTGAGGACCCAGTTTGTGGGGGCAATAAGCTGACTTTGTATAAAAATATACAAAAGTATGAAGGCTATTGCTTAACGCATTGTAAGCCGCCCTGAGTCTCCAGAGAAAGGCGGCATATAAATCTAATTAAAATAATAATAATAATAATAATTAAAAAATCCAACCTGAAAATTGAATACATGCATTTTTGGTTTCCTTTTAGCTTCTGCAACAAAAGGCATTCAACAACCAGTTGAATTGTGCTGTTCCTGCTCCTGATACTTATTCCAAGAAGAAACACTCTGTCAAGGATGGAAAAACTGTACCACACGTATCGGGACCAAATGGAATTGGGAAAAAGCTGACATCAAAGGTTCAGGTTCGAAGTTTGAATCCCGCAGGTGTCAAAGGATCGAAAAAGTCCGCTCAAGTGAAGAATCCACAACGGGTTCAGGAAACTGGCAAAGAGCAGAGAAGCCTCCGAATGGACAACGGAGAGAAGAAGCAAGGAGATATTAAACATAAAAGAAGGAAACAGGACGAATCAGTGGAGACAACACCAGTGGAGTAAGTCTTGAGGGCTTAATCCCAAAAGTGCAACTGGATTTTTTGGTTTTTCTTTGAAGATGTTTCCCTTCTCATCCAAGAAGCTTCTTCAGCTCTGACTGGATGGTGGGGAATGAAAGGATTTATACTCCTTGCAGGCAGCTGGTCCTTTGCATCCTTTGAGAGAGCCGTTGAGGCCACTTGGAGGTTTATCTGTGTCATCAGGGTCATCTGAGTGGTGCAAATGGGTGTGGAGCCTTCTTGGAGCTGTTGAAAGGACTGTATTGTAGATTGGAGATAGGTGATGACACAGAAACCTTCAGGTGGGGAGACATGATAGCAGTCTTCCAATATCTCAGGGGCTGCCACAAAGAAGAGAGAGTCAGACTATTCTCCAAAGCACCTGAGGGCAGGACAAGAAGCAATGGGGGGAAACTAATCAAGGAGAGAAGCAACTTAGAACTAAGGAGAAATTTCCTGGCACTTGGAACGATTAATCAGTGGAACTACTTGCCTCCAGAAGTTGTGAATGCTCCAACACTGGAAGTTTTTAAGAAGATGTTGGATAACCATTTGCCTGGAGTGGTGTAGGGTTTCCTGCCTGGGCAGGGGGTTGGACTAGAAGACCTCCAAGGTCCCTTCCAACTCTTTGTTATTCTATTCTATTCTGTTTCACAGTGGGTAACTGAAGTGGGCTTTCTTAGGCCTCCCTTTCCCTCATTTGTGGTTTCCTTTGGCTTTCTAGCATCTGGTTTGATGATGTGGATCCAGATGATATCGAGGCAGCTTTGGGACCAGAAGCCGCAAAAGTAGCCCGGGAGAATTTGGGCATCCGAAACGAGAGAACTCAGCAGGCCCCTGAACCTGAACTGGTGAAAGAACATGCTTTTGAAGGGTAATTAATGATCATATCGATTCAGAGGGTTGAACGCTGAGGGAGTTTTATTGCGAGATGGGCTGGGTGGGTCCTCAACTTAATGACCGCAACAGAGCCCCAAAATTTCTGTTGTCAAGTGAGACATTTGTTTAAGGGAGCTTTGCACAGTTTCACGACCTTGCTTATCGCCGTTGTTAAGTGAAACATTGCGGTTGTTCAGTCAGCAACAAACTTGCTAAGCGAATCTGCCTTCCCCGCTGACTTGGCTTTGCCAGAAGGCCGCAGAAGGGGGATCGCGTGACCACAGGATATTGCGACCGTCATAAGTGTGAAAAAATGGTCATAAGTCACTTTCTTCAGCGCCGTCGTAACTTCAGTCGCTAAATGAAGGTGTTGTAAGTCGAGAACTAACTGCAGTTGGTAGTTGCTCTGCTTTTTGTTCGAGGCATCACTTCAACCGTACAGCGTTTTAAACTCTTTTCTTGGCAACCAGCCCGCTGGAAATGTGGACAAAATCAGGGAACATATTAACACATGTGGTGGACGTGCCCAAAAGTAAAACAATATTGGATTAGAATAAGAAAATGCCTGGAAGAGATAACCAAACAACAAACAGATATGAAACCAGAATTATTTTTATTAGGAATATTTACAGGGAACTATGACCAAAAAAAAATACAATATTTAATTTTACGCATCACAACAGCAGCGAGAATAATGTATGCACAAAATTGGAAGAATAACAATGTACCATCAGAGGAAAATGTAATAAGGAAACTTTTAGAGTTTTAGAGTGTGCAGAGATGGACAGACTCACAAAAGAAATAAAAGATAAAAAAGAAACATGGTATAGGATAAATTGGTATAAATGGTTAGAGGATAGATGTAAAGGTTAAGAAAAGACTAAATGAAGAAGATATAGGAGCTAGAAATTAGTAACAAACCTTTATATATGGAAATGACACAAAATGTACGATTGTAATTTAACATATTAATATATCAATATGTATAAAAAATAATGGAACCAAACGTATGGCTAAAAGTAAATTGAATTGGGGAAAAATGAACACACAATAAAAGTATACCGATGTAATGTTGTAAAGAAGACAACTCAATTTAAAAAAAAAAAGCTTTAATAAAAATTACTTTAAAAAAATAAACTCTTTTCTTGGCAGGCTAACCAAAGCAGTGGCCATCGACTGCGAGATGGTGGGCGTAGGGCCCATGGGCGAAGACAGCATCCTGGCCCGCGTCTCGGTTGTGAATTTATTCGGCAAATGTGTTTACGACAAGTATGTCAAGCCTTCGGAAAACGTGACAGACTACAGAACTGCAGTTAGCGGAATCCGGCCTGAGCACTTAAAAGCAGGTAAGGAAGCTGGCTGATGATGGTTTGAATTTTTATGTCTGGGTTGCTGTTGCACCCGGCTAAATCAAACTGCGGTTTATTGGGCATCTAGCATTGTAGTTCTTTTAAATACAGTTTGTGGAATAAGGCCTGGGGGGGTTAGGTCTGTTCTGACCTAGGCTTCCTGAGGCTAATTTAGTATAGTTTCACATAAAAGTTTCCTGGGCATTATTGTGCCCCCCCCCTCCTCTTTGTTCCTATTGCACTCACCGCTTACATGGATAAACCATGATTTGTCTCCCTCTTTACTGTGGATAAACCACAGTTTCCCTTTTCTTCCTGAAGGAACCCTTAACAAAGCCGGGATGACCTCATTCCAAAAGACTTCCACAGCCCTTTACAGTATAAATTCACTAACTAGCTAACTAACTAACTTTTTTAAAAAATAGATTTATATGCCTCCCTTCTCCGGAGACTCAGGGTGGCTTACAATGCGTTAAGCAATAGCCTTCTTACTTTTGTATATTTTATACAAAGTCAGCTTATTGCCCCCACAAACTGGGTCCTCAATTGACTTACCTTAGAAAGGATGGAAGGCTGAGTCAACCTTGAGCCTGGTGAGATTCGAACTTACAGTAATTGCAGACAGCTGGATGTTAATAACAGGCTTTAGTCTGCTTATTAGCCTGTTGAGCTATCCAGGCTCTGTTTAATTAGTTAACTTAACTAACTAACTAACCAAACAAACAAAAAATTAAATTAAATTAAATTAAATTAAAATTCTCTGCAACATTGTGCTTTTTTTGTGGGGGCGAATTTTAGGGGAGGATTTCAAAGCTGTCCAGAAAGAAGTAGCCGACATCCTAAGGGGTAGGATCTTAGTTGGACACGCACTTCACAATGACTTAAAGGTAACTACGGACTTTACATGCCTTTGGTTCAGAATGTGTTTCTACGGTGTAGCGTGTTTTTCTAATTTATCTTTTCTTCTTCACCTGCCGGAAGAAAGATGGGTGGGTAGGTAGATGGGTAGATAGATGGGTGGGTGGGTGGGTGGATGGATGGATGGATAAGTAGATAGATGGGTGGATGGGTGGATAGAGAGATTGGTAGATGGATGGATGGGTGGCAGGTAGCTCCCGTTCCTTGTCCCAGCTTCTGCCAACCTAGCAGTTCGAAAGCACTTAAAAAATGCAAGTAGAAAAATAGGGACCACCTTTGGTGGGAAGGGAAGAGAGTTCCGTGCGCCTTTGGCGTTGAGTCATGCCGGCCACATGACCACGGAGACGTCTTTGGACAGCACTGGCTCTTCAGCTTTGAAACGGAGATGAGCACCGCCCCCTAGAGTTGGGAACAACTAGCACATATGTGTGGGGGAACCTTTACCTTATTTGTTCATTAAATGTACACGCCAGTCCTCTTACTGTCAAATGACTCTGGGTGGCGTACAAAGCATCATAAAAACAGCGCTACAGACATTAAAACATTAAATATTAAGCAAAAAAATTAAATAATCAGAATACTACGGTGGGGAGGAGGTGGAATTTTCATTCAAGTGCACTAATCACATTTTGGGGGCCCTGAGTAATCATTCTAATGGGTCTTTTTTTTTTTTTAACTTATTTTCCAGATTCTACTTCTTGACCATCCCAAAAAGAAAATCCGAGACACACAAAGATACAAACCTTTCAAAAAGCAGGTCCAGGTGAGAAGAGATCCTTTTTTGACTTCAAGGGAACCGATTCTATAGGGAGGCTGATGCTTACAAGCCGTTTTTCATCCGCTTAGTTTATTTATTCACTTCACAACCAATTTAATAACTGCAGTCATTCAAGAAAGGCCATTGCAGAATGGGGCAAAATGCACTTAGCAAATGTCTCGCTTAACAATAGAAATGGGGGGGGGCCCTCAATTGTGTCCGTAAAGCGGGGACTACCAGCACAGGAAATTCAAGTGTTTGAGTTCTTCTCTCTGACCAATACTCCCCTATTTCCCCAGAGCCTCAGACCTTCCCTCAAACTGCTGTGCGAGAAAATTCTCAACGTAAAGGTGCAAACATCAGAACACAGTTCGGTAAGGGATTAGAACCCGGGCCCCGGCGGAGAGACCCGGTAGGCTAACGGAATGATGGGGGAAAAGCGTTCTGTCCCATTGAGACTTGGGGGGGCAGGGTGCCTGGCTTCTGTAGAAGTTTTTAAAAAGAGACCCGGAGTTTGTATTACCGAATTTTAGCCTTTCACCTTCTTAGCCTGTCATCTTTGGACCCAACTCCGAAGCAGTAATTGCTGCCTTTCATTGCCTGCTTCTATCTCTCTCTCTCTCTCTCCCTCTCTCTCTCAGGTCCAAGACGCTCAAGCGGCCATGAGACTTTACACTTTGGTGAAAAAACAGTGGGAATCATCCCTGAGAGAAATCCCCAAAGCCAAGAAAAATTAAATCTTGCCGGACCATTTTACGCCCGGCTGTGTTCGCTGTTCGATCTGGTTGATCGAACGTTTTGCCTGATCGCTTCCGTAGCTGTTCCTTTGGCCCTAAGTTGGATCTCGGAGAGAAATTAATTGGGGAGGAGAAGGGTTTTTTACTTCATCAGAAGATGAAGCTTCCCGTGCTGAATTGATCTTCTTCTGACTTAAATCTCTGGTTAGGGATTGGCTGTTGGGTCTTCAGGGAGGATCAAAACCGGGGGGAAAAATCCTTCGCACGTCGCTGGGCCGGACCCCTCAATCCCTAAATCCAGACCCAGAAACGTTTGCAAAATGGCAATTGGGTTCCTCTTTCTGGACCACACATCGCCTATTGGATTTCTCACCTGCCTCTTGAATTATATTTTGCTTTTTCAAAATAAGCGTTAAAAGAGCTACACATTTCGGAGACAATGAGGTGCTGCAGCGTTTAGGCGATCTTAGAAATCTTATTTATTGTACAGCCTTTAATATTTTCAGCAAAATATAATATTCGTTCCCGTTCTGCAAATAAATAAATACTGAAGTTCCGTCAAAGGAAAACTTTTCCCTCCTATTCATCTAGGAAATAATCGACAGGGCGAGAGAAAGAAGGAAAAAAAATCAAAGAAAAGTTGTCTTCTATCAGGGGTCGTCCTTGGTGAGAAGCCCTGTGGGAGTGTAAAAATGGAGAAGTTAACATTTTATTTTTTAAAAGACACCGTCTTCTTTTAGAAAATAACGTATCTTTTTTATTTAGATAAATAAACTTAAATTTTAAACCATTTTCACCTTTTTTCTGCAGTTTTGAGAGTGCCTTCTCTGACAGGGCAACAATTTCCTGAGGGTAAATGCATACAACATTTGGGACATAAGACCGTTATCAGATCTGGTGTCCGTTATCAAAAACACACTTGTAAATTCGCGTAACAACTGTTAGGTAAATAAAGAAACACCTTCCGATTTCATCTTCCTTCCTTCTTGTTTACCCATCTTTTTCCTTTGATCCCTTTAACAGATTTTTTTTTAACAGATTAACAGAGTTGGAAGGGATCTCATAGGTCATCTAGTCTAACCCCTCGCTTAAGGACCTCGATGACGTTAGGCCCGACCGGATTGAAATAAATCTCATTGCCAACGAAAAGTGTCCCCTTCATATTCCTTCCCACCCCATTACCAAACTAGAGGTAAATCTGTCCTTCATTTCTCTCAGCACGTCCGTAATGCTCTGGGAGACCATCTCGACAATAATTTCATCTGCGATTTAAAAGAAATTAAAAAGGCTGGAATCATTTTGGCGTGGTTCAAGGGCCCTGGGCAGAACGGGATTTTCCGCGCCAACGTTTACCGTATTTAAACATCTCGTCAATCAGGACGCAAATGTTTTCCACCACTTCGGGATCCTCCCTGTGGATCTGGTAGCAATCTTTAAGCAGGATTATCCCGTTGCCCTTCTCATCCGTAACTATGAATCGGAAACCGGATAACTCTAAAAAGGAAGGGATTTTATTAAATCACCGACTGATTTTTTTCCCCCCTTAACTTTCATGCAGGTAAAATTCACTCCGCGCACACATTAAAGGTAAAGGTTCCCTTCGCACATACGTGCTGGTTGTTCCCGACTCTAGGGGTCAGTGCTCATCTCCGTTTCAAAGCCGAAGAGCCGGCGCTGTCCGAGGACATCTCTGTGGTCATGTGGCCAGCATGACTAAACACCAAAGGCGCATGGAACGCTGTTCCCTTCCCACCAAAGGTGGTCCCTATTTTTTCTATTTGCATTTTTTTTAATGTGCTTTCGAACTGCTAGGTTGGCAGAAGATGGGACAAGGAACGGGAGCTCACCCCATTACATGGCACTTGGGATTCGAACTGCTGAACTGCCGAACTGCCAACCTTTCGATCGACAAGCTCAGCGCCTTAGCCACTGAGCCACGGCGTCTCTGCGCACACATTACAGCATCCCAAATAGGTGATTTTTTTCTGCTTCTAAACTACTAGCAAATCCTGTTTAAGTGAGAAAATCCTACAGTCTGGGCTGACTATTTAGGGCGAGTATCTCTGGATGTGGATGTAATTTTGCGATTGCAATTTTGTATGAGTTCTGCCCTGTTTTAAGCCAAGCATAATCCTATCACTGTTTCCTCCCAGCTCTCTTTCTAAATCCAACCTGGCTCGTCCTCTACACTCTTGCTTTATTATCGTTGCAAATCCATTATTCCCAGGGGTTATTTTTCCCAGTCCAGAAGGACTCTGGCTGGGCTTATAGAGGAATCCTCTATTTAAAACCATTCATTGAGTCACTGAAGTTAACAACAGCACCAGAAAAAAAAGAGGATTTAGAATCATTTTTCACTTTAAAACAGCCCTGGGGTTGCATTATCAAACTTCAGGCTCCTGGCAACTGGCATATATATATATATATTTATTTTACATCTTTTTTAATTTTTTACACAAACATACAATGCATTTTTTCTGAACAGAGTATTGGCCGGTTCACGAATTTAAACAATTTTTAGTCATCTCCAACACAATTTATATATTCCCTTTTTGCCATAGTGTTTATTCTCTCTTAAGTTTTATAAACCAATATTGCCCTTCATCCCTAATCATAATAAAATTCAATTTTTCCCTTTTCGCCTCTTAAGTTAAACCCCTTAAATTTAAAATCTCATAACAATGTAATTCCCAATATTTCCTTAAATTCCCTTCTTATAATCACGAATATTTTCCCTTGTCAACTATTCCAAATAATACAACCGCAACATCTTAATAAAATTCAATTATTTAGAAGATTCCCTTCTAAAAACGGCGGCGAGAAACGTCGTAAAATGGGGCAAGACTCAGTTGAGAACTGTCTCACTTTGCAACGGGGCTCAACGGCCGCCATTAAGTTTTTCAAGCAACGCCTTGAAACCCCATGGCTTGGTAAATGAGCACAGTCCACCAAGCGATTGGAGGAGGGGTTCAAGGCATTCCTTGAAAATTCCTTACCGGACGTCCTCAGGAGGCTGGCCAGGGCGAGGCAAGCATTCTTCACCAACACGGAGCTGTTGGGATGCTGCCTCAGAGCTTCGAGCAAAAGCAGAGAATAAGGCTCGTATTTGACTTCGTCTATGCATCCTGCAAGGGAAGCCAGAGGATGAGATTATTATTATATTTCCAGAACTACTTGCGAAGGAAACTGGGGAGCATTTTTTTTTTTTAAAAATGAACTGGCCTAGTAGAAATCAATAGAGGTAGTCCTTGACATACAACAGTTCATTTAGAGTAGAGAGTAGAGTAGAGTAGAGTAGAGTAGAGTAGAGTAGAGTAGAGTAGAGTAGAGTAGAGTAGAGTAGAGTAGAGTAGAGTAGAATAGAATAGAATAGAATAGAATAGAATAGAATAGAATAGAATAGAATAGAATAGAATAGAATAGAATAGAATAGAATAGAATAACAGAGTTGGAAGGGATCTTGGAGGTCTTCTAGTCCAGCCCCCTGCTTAGGCAGGTGACCGTTTAAAGTTACTGTTTAGTGACCGTTCAAATAAGTGACTTGGCACCGTTGGTCACAGTTACGACCTTTGCAGCATTCCCATGGTCATGCAACCAAGTCAGATGCTTTTGGCAACCGGCTCCTATTTATGACGGTCGCGCGATTGGATTGTTCCTGCCTCGTTTCTACAAAAGATGCCCACTGCGACAAGCTTGTCTTCGCTCAACTTGCTTAACAGACCCCCGTAGAAGTCGTCATAAAGCTGGGTCCGTCTTGACTTAACGACCCACAGCAATTTACAGCAGCAATTCTGTTCCCAGTTATACTGTCGTCGCCCGAAGGGGCCCCTTCTTCCTTCTCGCTCGGGAGAACTCACCGTGAAGAGAAAGGGCCCAAAAGGCACTGCAGGCCGCCTCTGCGACTTCCACGTGGTCGAGGTGCATGTGAAGGATGACAGAGACCAGCTCCGTGGCGTATTTCAGTGGGCTCTGGGCCACGTCGGCCACTGAATTGACAAAAGAAAGGCAACAACATTAGGCCCGAAATGCTTACTTACAAGCACAGTTGAGCCCAAAATAACTTCAAATAACAGAGACAGAGGTGTCCAATCTCGGCTCAGGCAGGAAACCCTATACCACAAATGGCCATCCAATCTCTTCTTAAAAACCTCCAGTTGTTTTCACTGTCAGGAAATCCCTTCTAGGTTGCTAAACAAATCGTTCGTAAGTCGAGGACTTCCCGCATGAAACCTTTTCCTCCTTCCTTACCCTAGAATAGTTTTAACCTGGCTGCTTTCATCAACTCATCCATTGCTTCTCTTCTCCCTGAACGTCCTAAGTAGCTAACAATAGGCTGTTCCCCATCCAAAGTGGCCATAAACATCTGGAAGAGCTGGGGAACGAGTGTCCAACCAGAGGCCCTATTTTCCAGCTGCGCAATCAGAGGCATCCAATGTCTCCTTTCCTACCCACCGTTCACAGCCAGTGTCCAAATGAGGCTGCAACAAGCAAAGCAGATCTCTTTGTTGTGAGCGAAAGTACACAAGATGGTCAAGATGTCCGTGAAAATGTTGGCTCTCCGGAGGGCTTCCGCGGCTGCTTCTAGAAAGGGGACGAAAAAGAGAGAGAGGGAGGTGAAGAAAAATGGATTGCGGAGCTGTAGGAAAGCTATGGCAAATCTAGACAGCATCCTAAAAAGCAGAGACATCACCCAGCCAACAAAAGTGCGTATAGTCAAGGCGATGGTTTTCCCAGTTGCAATGGATGGCTGTGAAAGTTGGACCATAAGGAAGGCTAAGCACCAAAGAATGGAGGCCTTTGAACTCTGATGCTGGAGAAGACTCCTGTGAGTCCCTTGGACTGCAAGGTGATCCAACCGGTCAGTCCTAGAGGAGGTCAACCCTGACTGCTCTTTAGAAGGCCAGATCCTGAAGAGGAAACTCAAATGCTTTGGCCACCTAATGAGAAGGAAGGACTCCCTGGAGAAGAGCCTAATGTTGGGAACGATGGAGGGCAAAAGAAGAAGAGGACGGCAGAGAACGAGGTGGCTGGATGGAGTCACTGAAGCAGTTGGTGTGATCTTAAATGGACTCCAGAAGATGGTAGAGGACAGGAAGGCCTGGAGGAACATTGTCCATGGGGTCGCGATGGGTCGGACACGACTTTGCAACTAACAACAACAAGGCCCATCTGAGCCATGCTAGAATTCCCAGCAGGCGAGGCCACCAGATCGAGTGAGCGTGCCTTACCGTTGGAGGACATCATCATAAACAAGGTGCAGATCATACAGAGCAGCTCTTCGTTGTCCTGATGGGTCCTCATCGAATTCAGCAGGCAGCTGAGGTTGTTCTCCTCAGCCAGGATCTCCACGTTCAAGTTCTGAGCGACGGCTGTCGGAAGCGGAAAGTCAGCCCAGAAACATCTAAGCTACTTGCCGCTATTGCAAACATCTAGGCTGGTCCCATCCCTCCTTGGAAGCTCACAAATATCTCCTTTGTGTCTTCTGAAGTTTACAAACACGTGGTAGGAAGTGTGTTGTGTTTACAGAGAAGGTGACAATAACATGGTAAACTACTAGTCGGTGTTTCTGGATGCGGCGTCCTTGATGGTCTCTGAGCTTAGTTTGTTTTCGTGCAAATGTTTCATGACCCAACTAGGTAGTGGAAGAAGGAGTAGAGGAAGAGGAGAAGAAAGAAAAGAGAAGAAGGAAAGGAGAAGAACTATGGAATCCTTGGTGATCTTAGAGTTTGTTTGTTTTTGTGCAGATGTTTGACCCAACTAGGTAACACCATCAATGCTATAACAGATTGGAGTTTGTTTCTTGTATTGAAGGTGGGCAGTGAAGGATATATGAGTGAGGTAGGATTTTCTGCATCCTTCTCCCTTGGTTTGGGGTGGGGCGGAGGAAATTATTATCTCTTCTTCCTTTCCTTCAAAGAAGAAATTCTTCCCCAGCCTCTTATTTTATCAGACCACATTGAGATGATTCCGAATCAAGATCGAAGATTCAAAACATGGCCCTCCTTGTCCTAGGACCACGCTTGTGACTCATTGCTGCCTGGAATTTTTATGGGAGTCGTAATCCCAAAACATTTGGAAGTTTGGATTGGAAGCGGTATCTTTATTCTAGGATTGCTTGGTGTGCTGTTGACTTTGGGAATTAAAATGTGTGAAAAGCCATAGAACTGGGGTATCAAACTCTCACCCTAGTTATCACTTCTTTACCCTCCTATCATCGGGAAGGAGATATAGAAGCATAGTCAGCCACACAAACAGGCTGAAGGACAGTGTTTATCTGTGGGCTGTCAGACTCCTGAATCATAACTACGTAGTATGATGGACTGCAGGGCCGGTGCAACGTGTAACGTGTTCACACACAGGTGCAATAGGACGGGGTGTTTTGCTAATATGATTTATTGGGTTAGGGATTTTCTGTCTTCACTTTGAGTTGTATTGTGTTGGGGGCGGGGAGCACTGAGGGAGCTCAACCAATCTCATTGCACATACGTTGTGCACTGACAATAAAGATTTGGATTTGAATTTGATTTGAGGGCCGCATCAGGGTTGTGCTTGACCTCGGGGAGGGGGAAGTTGCGTGGCCAGAGTGGACGTGGCCAGCTACACATCACTCGTGCCAGGGGCGCCTGTGGAGGCCCGAGCACTCTGCCAGCGAAAACAGGCTCCCGAGCTCCGTTTCCGGCTGTGTCGGCCTCCTGCAACCCTCTACCAGTGAAAACGGAGCCTGGGAGGGCTGTCCATGCATGAGCAGTGCGCACCAAACACAGAAAAATAAGATTTCGCTAGGTAAGTAGAACAGCGAGTCTGGGGGGGGGGGGGGAACAGCTGTGCCATGCAATTTAGCTTCGTTACAGTTGTGCTGTGCGATTTAGTTTTAGATAAACCGCGTACCACAGTTGATCGTCGGAAATACCAATTCGGACGAACTGGTAGCTTTTTTTTCCCCCTCCAAAATCGGTAGGAATTTGGGAGGAAAAATTCCTGTTTGGGCAAAGTGGTAGTTTTAATCACTACTGATTTTCCCGAACAGGAGCGAACTGGTAGTATTTCACCCCTGGCCAAATCTAAGCACCGCGCAGGCTGGATCTGGCTCCCGGGCCTTGAGTTTGACCTCCCTGCCATAGAGGGAAAGAGTTAGAAGCAGAGCAATATAGTGTTTTAGAAAGCCAGATTTAAGTCTGTTTTCAGCAAAAGATCTGAATAATCTTTAGGCCGCTCAGCAACCAAGAGCTGGCATAACATTAAAGGGTTATTTAAACAACCCTTTGTCTGTTGAATTAAGGAATAATAAATAATCGTTTCGGCTATCATCGAGAACCTAATGCTTTGCTGGTTCTCTCACCTCGACCGGCGATTCCAAGCAGCAACGCAAATCCAGCCAGCAGGGTCTCCAGAGAATCGTTGTGCTTATTCATGGCATCGATCACCATCTCCGTCAGGTAAAGAAACACCTTCACACCAACTGGGGGGGGGAAGAATCCGCAGCTGTTCAATTTTATTTCCCGTGCCTAATCAATAACTTTCCTGCACCAGTTGGGGAGTGTGGCTTTTTTATTGCTCTGTGAAAAAAGTTCGGGAATACTTGGAAATCCTTAAGTCGGCAGTTCCAAGAAGGCTCCGTGCCCATTTGCACCACTTGGGTGACCCTGAGGACATAGAGAAACCTCCCAAGTGGCCTCAATGACTCGAAAAGGATCCAAATGACCAGCTGCCTGCAAGGAGTATAAACCCTTCCATTTCCCCAACTTGTCGTGGTCCACCAGCAGCCTAGGGAGCTAGCAGCAGAGTCGGACAGTGAGAAGGCTGGGGAGGAACATGGGCCAATTCTGGAGTCTGGGGAAGTCTCGGACGAGGGCTCTGCGTCGGAGGCAGAGAGGGGGCCATTGGGAGTTAAGTGCTGCCTCCGGAGCCTCCAGAGTCAGACCTCGGCGAGGCAGAGGAACAGGGGAAGCCTGTTCCCAGTGCGCGCATGCGCAGAGCTGCTTGTTACGGCCCCTCCCATAAGACTTAAAGAGGAGCCTTTGCAGGAAGCAACGTTTGTTCATTCGGTTCAGCATAAAGCCTGAAGCTCTGTTTGATTTTGGACTCCCGGTGGATTTGCCAATTAGGTCTTTGGGAAGCGTGTCAAGGGAGATAAAGGTAGATGATTATCAGCCGTATCCCGAAGGACACTTTACAACTATATGGGACTCATCTGTGAATGAACAGAATTGACAGCTGTTAAAATAAAACAGGTTTTTTGGCACTTCTCATATGTTTTACTGACTCGGGAAGTCAGAACAGAACTCTCCAGTCAGAGCTGAAGAAGTTTCTCGTACCTTTTCCCTCGTTCAACAGGCTGTTGAGACGTTCGATGCTCTTTTCTTGTGCTTCTTCAACGTCCGGGTAAGACATCATGAATTCTGCAGGAGATTAAAAACAAAAAGCAACTTTCCGTGCCAACCGCCTTTACAATGAAAACAAAAATGTTTCGTAGAAGCTCCAATTTCCAAATTCTCTGGTGCGGATGTTTTCTAAAATCTTCATTAATCGTCAGGTATCTACAGGATATATCTATATGGGCTGCGGTAGCTCAGTGGTTAAAATGCTGAGCTTGTCAATCGAAAGGTTGGCAGTTCAGCGGTTCGAATCCCTCGTGCCTCGTAACGGGGTGAGCTCCCGTGACTTGTCCCAGCTTCTGCCAACCTAGCAGTTCGAAAGCACGTAAAAAAAAATGCAAGTAGAAAAATAGGGACCACTTTTGGTGGGAAGGGAACAGCGTTCCGTGCGCCTTTGGCATTGAGTCATGCCAGCCACATGACCATGGAGGTCTTCGGATAGCATTGGCTCTTCGGCTTTGAAATGTAGATGAGCACTGCCCCCTAGAGTCAGGAACGACTAGCACATATGTGCGAGGGGAACCTTTATCTACAGGATTCTTTTCCACACTTGGTAAACAAATATTCTCAATCCACATGCTTTTATTAGAAGAAACTCCCCTTGATTTTCACAGGACTTTTTTTCTGATTAAACTTGTTGAGGATTGCACTCATCGGTTCCATCCAGCTCGCCAAATCACTTGAGTTTCTCTCCCCCTCCCACCCAGGTATTTCATATGGAATTTTCCGTGGGAATTCTTACAACTCTGAAAATAGCATCTCAGCCAAACTTAACAAACAGGTTTGCAAGACATCCCCAGACATATTCATGGTTTTAAAAACCTCCCATATCATCTGGTTTTATATACCGTGTTTTCCCGAAAATAAGACCCTGTCTTATATTTTTTTGAACCCTGAAATAAGCGCTTGGCCTTATTGCCATGCGCTCAAAATCCCGATTGGGCTTATTATCAGGGGGTGTCTTATTTTGGGGGACACAGGCAATGGTGGGTTTCAAATTTTTTTACTACCGGTTCTGTGGGTGTGGCTTGATGGGCGTGGCATGGCTTGGTGGGTGTGGCTTGGTGGGCATGGCAGGGGAAGGATACTGTAAAATCTCCATTCCCATCCCACTCCAGGGGAAGTTTACTGCACAATCCCTATTCCCTCCCGACTCCTGGGGGAAAGACATTACAAAATCTCCATTCCCACCCCACCCTGGGGCCAGCCAGAGGTGGTATTTGCCAGTTCTCTGAACTACTCAAAATTTCTGCTACCGGTTCTCCAGAATCTGTCAGAACCTGCTGGATTTCACCCCTGGTGTATATGCTCTCGGTGTACATGAGAATAAAACACATTCATCAAGAATAAAAAGATACAACACTTGGTGATAGTCGTAGTCATCATGCTAAATGACTAGCCAGCATTACCTAGAATTGTCTGGATCCTATCGGTCTGAATTATATCCAGGAAACCTGGAGGAAGAGTCCTCGCTACCTTTATTAGAGGGGATTTAGCTTCAATGAGGCATTCTCGGATATATGGATTTCCAACCAGTTCCCTAAAATTACAGGAAAAGAGGAGAGAGTGAGTTTTTTTTCCCCTTGAATTCCAACTTGGCTGAAGAACGCAATCCTCGACTTAACAACCAACCGTTTTAGCAACCAGTCACGACAGAATTTTTTTTTAAAGGCACATATGGCCATTTTCCCAAAGTTAACGACCGCTACAGCATCCCTGTGGTCACACGGTCCGAATTCAGACATTTGGCCACTGGCTCATATTTATGACGGGTGGTGGTGGTAATCCCTGGATTGTGTGATGCCCTCTTTGTGGCCTTCGGACCAGCAAAATCAACGGGGAAGTCAGATTTGCTTAACAACCACGTTACTAGCTTAAGAACTGCGGCATGGTAATATGCCATATTTTATGGCATATTTTGCCATAAAATATGGCAAACCATTCTTAACAATTCTTAACTTTCTTGCTTAGCAATAGACATTTTGGGCTCAATTGTGCTCATAAATCGAGGACTTTCCTGTGGTTGATAGGAGGCAGAAATAGGTTTATTTAAAAAAAAAAACTCCATCATTGGAATTGACTGGGTAACCCTATACACAGAGGACATTTAGAAGCCAAAATGACTTAAGTTCAGACAACGCTCCCTAGAGAAAAATCAACACAAATAGGATGTGTGATCCAGAGAGTAATGTGGCTATGATTTCAATACAAACTCAAAAAGTGTGTTAAAAACCGTGAAAATATTGACGTCGTTGAGACTCCGGAAGGAGTGCGGAGAAGAGCAAAATTTAAAAAAAAATGATTAAGGGACTGGAGGATAAAACATAGAAAGAACGTTTGAAGGAATTCAGTTTGGCTATTTTAATAAAAAGACTACGGGTGAGGAATTGGGTATGTCTAGTAGGAAAGAAGGACTAAGGATGACATGATAGCAGCTTCCATTGTTGTAGACTGCCAGTAACCCATGGAGCTAGCAGTGGAATCGGACAGTGAGGAGGCTGGGGAGGAACATGAGACAGTCCTGGAGTCTGGGGAGGCCCGGATGAGGGCTCTGCGTCGGAGGCAGAGAGGGGGCCAGGGCTATCTGGGAGTGATGCGCGGACTCCGGAGCCCCCAGAGTCAGACAGCAGAGAGGCAGAGGAACAGGAGGAGCCTGTTCCTAATGCACACATGCCAGAAGGCAAGAGCAGCTAAAGCAAAAAGGACGACTCGGGAATAAGGCCAGGAGATGATTGGCCCCTCCCATAAGGCTTAAAAGAGCAGCAAAGGCTCTTGGGCTCTTTGTAGCAAAGCAACGTTGCTAGATCTGTTTTCCAGTCGGCATCTCTTGTTTCTGAACTTTGTGGGGCTTTGCCAAGTAAGGCCTTTGGCAAGGTGCCAAAGAAGATAAAGGTTTGTGATAAGCCAAAGGACTTTTTCTGAAGGACTTCGTTTTGGAATTAATTTGGACTAAGCTGGGAATGAAGTCATTCTCAGCTGTTATAATAAAATTATTTTGTTTGAGATGAATTGTGTCCTGTTATGACTAAGGGAGCCTAGGTCACAACAAATATTTGAGGGGCTGCCACAGAGAGGAAGGGCTCAATCAATTCTACAAAGCACCTCAGGGCAGGTCAAGAAGCAACGGATGGAAACTCATCAAGGAGAGAAGCAAATTTCTCCTGGAACTAAGGAGAAATTTCCTGACAGGGAGATAAAATTCATCAGTGGGACGGTTTCCCTGCAGAAGTTGTGGGTGCTCCCATCACTGGAGGCTTTCAAAAAGTGACTGGACCAACCATCTATCCGAGATGGTATTGGGTTTCCCGCTCGAGCAGGAGGTGGGATTAGAAGACCTCCGAGGTCCCTTCCAATTTCTGTTTATTCTATATTCTAATGGGACGATCTCAGCTGGGACTCACTCTGCAGTTGGCCTCTCAGAAGGATTGATTTTCAGCATCAGAAAGAGGACGGAAGACAGCAAGGGCTCCAGTTGGCTCATGTCGCTCACAGCCTCCTCGAGAGCCCTGGCCTCTTTCTTGATGTTGTGTAGCAACACCATGGGCTCTCTCACCTACAAAAGACGCACAACGCAAGAGAGAGATTCTTAACAGGGGACACAATATTGGCAATCAATTCACTTGCAAGTGTGGCACCCGATTTTATGCCCTCCTCCCCCGCTACGGTTGTTAAGCGAATCGCGCCATCTTTTGCTTGTCGGAAGCCGGCTGTGAAAACCGTAAGCTCACATTAAAACACCCGGACAGTGTTAATTCCTGCCACTCGCCAAGCATCTGAATTTTAGAATAGAATCGAATTCTTGATCGGCCGAGTGTGATTGGACACACAAGGAATTTGTCTTTGGTGTATATCGAACTGCTAGGTTGGCAAGTCACGGGAGCTCACCCCGTTACACGGCGCTAGGGATTCGAACTGCCGAACTGTCGACCTTTCGATCAACAAGCTCAGCGTCTGAGCCACGGAGCCACCGCGTCCCTCTTGATCGCTCTTTATCATCTCGCAATTTGCAAACTTTTACGACGCTCTTAACAGGAAGGATATAACGTACCTTTGAGTAAGAACAGGCTATCATGTCCAGCAAAATGGAGCCCAACGACCAAATGTCGGATTTGTCACTAAAAGAAAAATCGAGGGCCTCTGGAGCCATCCAGCATTTAGAGTCGGGCTCTGCGGGGAAAAATAAACCCACCATTTTTAAATCCCTGCAAATGACAGCCCAAGAGCACTTTTTACTCATGAAATGGAGCAGAAACAAATTGAAAAAAAAAACTGGGCTTTCTTCGTTTTTCCTTGAAGAGGTTTCGCTTCCCATCCGAGAAGCTTCTTCAGTTCTAGCATAGCTAAATGTCTAGGGAGATTCTTAGCCCTCCAGGTGATGGTTGTCCCAAAGGTGCTTTTTTTCAAGGGGCAACTGGACTTTTTAGTTTTTCTCTGAAGACGTTTCGCTTCTCATCTGAGAAGCTTCTTCGGCTCTTGACTGGATGGTGGGAAACAGAAGGATTTATACTCCTTGCAAACTTTTTGCATCCTTTCAGAGAGTCGTTGAGGCTCATCTGTGTCCTAAGAATCACCGCAGGCCAACCTCCAAGTGGCCTCAACGGCCCTCTGAACGGATGCAAACAACCATCTGTCTGCAAGGAGTATAAATCCTTCCATGCTCCCACCATTCCGTCAGAACCTGAAGAAGCTTCTCGGGTGAGAAGCGAAACCTCTTCAAAAGCAAAACAAAGAAAATACAGTTGCCTCTTCCAAAAAGCATCTTTTATTAACTGAGTTTTGCTCCATTTTATGGTCTTTTTATTTTTCTTTTTTGCCCACGGTTGTTAAGCGAACCACTGCAGCCGTTCAGCTAGGAACACGGTTGCTAAGTGACTCTGCCTTCCCCGTTGATTTTGCTGGTCGCCAAAGGGGGTCACGTGGACAGCGCAACCGTCATAAATATGAAACTGTTGGCAAGTGTCTGAATTTTAATCATGTGACCACGGGGGATGCCCGCGACGAGTGAAAAATGGTCCCAAGCCCTGACATCCTAACTTCAAATAGTCACTAAACAAAATATTGTAAGGCGAGAACAGTCTGTGTTCGAACCCTCCCATGAAACAAACAAGGGGTCGTACATTCGATATATCCTCTCTTTTAGTTTATAAACATTTTCCAAGCACCCCAGGCTAAATGCCCCTTTTTTTCTTTTTTTGGGGGGGATAGGCACGGAAACCAATGAGAGCAACTTACCTTCTTCGGCCCTTATTCTCCATTTCATCTCATCTGTCATCAGGGTTTCCGAACCAAAATCGCAAACCATGAAAGATGTTTCCCCAGTAGAAAGGATGTTTGATGGCTTGAGATTCCTGAAATACAGCAGAAGGTAGGTTCCCTCCCAAAAAAAACACATAGCCATAGCAGTTAGACTTATTTACCACTTCACAGTGCTTTTACAGTCCTCTCTAAGAGGTTTAGAGAGTCATCTTATTGCCCCCAACAATCTGGGTCCTCATTTTAACCCATCTCGGAAGGATGGAAGGATGAGTCCACCTTGAGCCAGTGAGACCTGAATTGCCAATCTTCTGGCAGCCGGTGATCAGCAGAAGTAGCCTGCAGTACTGCACTCTAATCACTGTGCCACCACAGCTCTGTGAAGAAGGGAAGGAAGGAAAGAAGGAAGGAAGGAAGGAAGGAAGGAAAAAAAGGAGAGAGAGAGGGAGAGAGAGAGAGACAGAAAGAAAAAGAGAAGGAAGGAAGGAAGGAAGGAAGGAAGGAACAATAGCAATAGCACTTAGACTTATATATCGCTTCACAGTGCTTTTACAGCCCTCTCTAAGCGGTTTACAGAGTCAGCCTCTTGCCCCCAACAATCTGGGTCCTCATTTGACCCACCTCGGAAGGATGGAAGGCTGAGTCAACCTTTGAGCCTGGTGAGATTCGAACTGCCAAATTGCAGGCAGCCGGCAGGCAGCAGAAGCAGCCTGCAGTACTGCACTCTAAGCACTGTGCCACCGTGGCTCCCATGGAATTTCTTTCGTCTAAGTGGTTGTTAAGCAAATAAATGGTTAGCGGTAGACACCGTTTGGCTAAAAACCCCAAAACTGTTAAAACCGTCATAAAATGGCAGACTGTTGTTTATGCTGCACAACTGAAGTTTAATCGTGTGACCACGTCCCAGAGTTGACTGTTGGAACGTCTAATCCAGGTAGCCCTCAACTTTTGAACGATCAGATCAGATCAGATGAACAGAGTTGGAAGGGACCTTGTAGGTCATCTAGTCCAACCCCCCCATCCAAGCAGGAGACCCTCCACCATTTCTGACAGTCCAGTCTCTTCTTGAAAGCCTCCAGTGATGAAGCTCCCACAACTTCTGAAGGCAACTTCTGTTCCATTGGGTTGATTGTTCTCACTGTCAGAAAACTCCTCCTTATTTCCAGGTTGAATCTCTCCTTGGTCAGTTTCCGTCCACTGTTCCTTGTCTGGCCTTCAGGTGCTTTGGAAAATAGTTTGACCCACTTCTTCCTCTCTGTGGCAGCCCCTCAAATATTGGAAGATGGCTATCATGCCTCCCCTGGTCCTTCTCTAGACTAGCTACTCTCGAGTTGATCGGTGTTGTATCCCTCCTGCTGAAAACCCCTCAAATAATCAAATCCTTCTCACCGGTGGAAAATATTTAGCCGATGGATGTAAACTAATACATCCACCATCTGTCCTGTGAACATCTGAATGACCTGCGGAGAGAAATATATGGACCGTTTAGGAAGAATCGAAAGTTTCTGACTCACAATTAAGAGGGTGGAAAAAGGTGAAATTGTAGTTACGTAAGTTGATGAAGGAACATTTTTATCCCATCCTAGAATGTCTCAAAGGGATGGATCCACGAAGAGGAGAGGGTCAACTTATTTCCCAAAGCATCAGGAGGCAAGACAAGAAACGACTGGACAGCTACTTTCTGGAATGATATAGGGCCGTGATGGCGAACCTCTGGCATGGGTGCCACAGGTGGCATGAGGAGCCATATCTGTGGGGATGTGAGCATTGCCCTACCCAGCTCCAGCACATATCCGTGCGCTGGACAGTTGATTTTCCAGCCTTCCAGGCCCACCAGAAGCCGGGAAACGGGCTGTTTCCAGCCTCCGGAAGGCCTCCAGGGGGTGTGGGGAAGGCCGTTTTCACCTTACCCAGGCTCCAAGAAAGACTCTGGAGCCTGGGGAGGGCGAAAAATGGGCCTTCCGGGAGTTGGAAAACAGGCCATTTCCAGTCTCCGTACTTCTAAGAAGTACGATTGATTCCTACAAAATAGGGGAGAAAACCTGGGATGACTAATGATGCAGCCCCCTGTTCAGCTGATCTAGGATGTTGTTTCAAAGACGGGCCAATCTTATTATGGCTCCGGGGGGAGGAGGGGAGAAACACGGGTCCGGATTTGCAAAAATCATGACGATTCAGCTAGCTTTTGATTTGACCTTGTTTGAAAATTCCTCGTGTCTCAGCCGCTTGGCCTTGATCCGCGAGGAGAGGTCCTCGTGGTGGGAATGGTGCATCACCAGGCAAAGGAAGAGAGAGGAAATCTGAAATACGAACAATATGAAATCCACAAGTATCATTTCAATGAATAAAATAGATGAAATTAAATAAGAGCAAAAGGCAGAATAAATATGCTGTTTAAAATGCCTGTAATTGCTTTCGGAGACGTATACATCAGAGATTAAAGACACTACAGGAAAACCTTGGTTAACAACTGGCCTGTTTAGCGACTGTTCAAATGTAGAACACTGCTGGAAAATTGGTTTTATGGCGTGACTGAGCCAGCTTCTACCCAGCAAATCAATAAAATCAATAAAAAATTGCCAGTTGCAGCCACATGATGTTGCCCTTTAACAACCATGGGTGATTTGCTTAATGGCCGCAGTGGAACGAATGTTTTAAATCCAGCATGGTTTACATTTTACTTAACAGTGTCATTCAGTGACTGAGGTCCTGGTCCCAACTGTGGTTGTTAAGTGAAGACTACCTATAGTCTTAAAAGCTGAGCCATTTTCCTTCAGCAAAGGCTGGGATTTGTCTGAGATTTGAATAACAGTTGGAATAACTTTACCATCGTGTCAGGGGGTGTAACGCAAGAATTCCTTACACAAAAACACACACAAAAAAAAATTCTTGACTTTCCCCCAACCCAATTACGAGCCCAATCTTGCAGTGGTTGATCAAAAAATGCCATAATCCGAATTAAAATCATAATAAAATCCTGGGCCAAAAGTTCTTTTAAGGAGCCCTTGAATATTGTTCTTCTGTCTGGTGTACATTGCAAGCTGAAGCAAGTTGTTTTGGTTGTAATATTTGCTTATTATATTAATGTACTCTTGTCTTTGAGTTCCTTTGTCGTTTTTCATTTTATTGTTCTATTATTTTACTTCTGTTTGCAGTTCCTTCCTCTTCCCCCCCTCTTCTCACAGCTGTTCCCCCAGCCCAGGGGTGAAATCCAGCAGGTTCTCACAAGTTCTGGAGAACCAGTAGCGGAAATTTTGAATTGTTTGGAGAACCGGCAAATAGCACCTCTGGCTGGCCCCAGAGTAGAGCGGGAATGGAGATTTTGCAACATCCTTCCCCTGGAGTGGGAATGGAGATTTTGCAATATCCTTCCTCCAGGAGTGGGGAGGGAATGGGGATTTTGCAGTATCCTTCCCCTGGAGTGGGGAGGGAATGGGGATTTTGCAGTATCCTTCCCCTGGAGTGGGGAGGGAATGGGGATTTTGAAATATCCTTCCTCCAGGAGTGGGGAGGGAATGGGGATTTTGCAGTATCCTTCCCCTGCCACGCCCACCAAGCCACACCACGCCCACCAAGCCACGCCCACAGAACCGGCAGTAAAAAAAATTGGATTTCACGTCCCAGCCCCACTGAATTCTAAAAAAAACTTCAGAATGCTTGCAACATCAGTGATCCCGTTTCTCACCTTATTGTCCCAAATGATAAAAAATTCTTTGTAGGCACAAATATTCTTATGCTTTATTTTCAACAGCTCCATCACCTGTAAATAAAAAAAACTGGCCCATCAGGGGGAAAAAACAGTGTGTAAAACTCAGTGTCATGTCACACTCAACACAACTCTGTTCTTTGACCAAATTCATCCAATGTTGAGTTTGCACAATTTATTAACCTGGCTAAGCAAACTCATAAGGTCATTTAAAAAAAACAAAAAAGATCAGTGAAATGCTGCAGGTTTGGTCTAGAATCCTAGAATCAAAGTTGGAAAATTCCCATTTAAGCCATCTTTCTTCCTAAAGCAGGAATAAATTGCACACATCCTGGCATAATATCCTTTCATAATCACACATATTAAGGCTTGGGGCCAATTGGCCACTCCCTTAGCCTATTTAAGGAAGGACAACGACTGAGGCAATTTACAGGGAACAACTTCGTTCACTCTCCTTCGCGTCTTGATCTTAGTTCTTTTATCAGTTTCCTGCAAATTGTTTCTGGGCTTTCTGCGAATCCTAGTAAGATTACGATTATTTATTCTTTGGATTCTTGTAGGCTGTTAAGACAGTTAATTAACAGCCTTTGTTTGAAAAAGACTGATTTAATTTAGTAAACTAAGGTTTGTACAGACTTTGTGTGTGCTGTGTTCTTCGGGGTCCGTAGCTGGGGCAGAACAGCAAAAGATCTTGCATTATTTCATGGAAGATAGTTTTAAATAAGGAGATAGTTTTAAAGACATGTTACCTCTTGGAGAGCGCTGTTTGCCTGATTTTCATCAATGCATTCGACCTGCCCCAAACAGGCAAAGAGTCAAGACATAAATAATCCTTTTTATTAAAGTTTAAACATATCATGATTAAAAAAAAAACCAACTAAGAAACAATATATATAAAAACAAAAAAATTTCCTGTTTTTGCAATGCAGGGAGTCCTCGACAGTTCACTTAGTTAATAGCTCAAAATCACAAGTGACCTTTGACCATTTTTCACACTTACGACCTTGCCGTATCCCCGTCGGTCACATGATCCAAAATCCAGACTCTTGGCAACTAATTTGTATTTATGACGGTTGTGGCGGGTCCTGGATCACCCCTTTTGCGACCTTCCAATGAGCCAAACCAACGGGGAAGGCCAAGTTCAAGTCGTAAAATGAGACAAAATTTACTTGGCTGTCTCGCTCAGCGACAGGAATTTTGGACTCAATGGTGGTCATAAACCGAGGATTATCTGTAAAAGGTTCCCTTCTCTTTGCCAAGCTGAGCGTCGGACCAAACATTGACAAGATTCATTCCTGCCGGCGGCTGATTTTATTCTAGTTTTATGCTTAAAGAAGCAGAAAGATTTGCTGAATATTAAACAGGATATAAAGGGCTGAGCATCAACTTTAAATCCTTTGAAAGAGATGGCAAGGCTGAATCCATCAATGAAATCCTGGCTAAAACCTAATTTTGTTCTATTTATGAGGTGATTTTATTCTAAAAGTGTTCCGTTGGTGCCTTCCCCATCTTTTTCGACCTGCCGGTTGGCCTCTTCAAATAATTCACAGGGATGTATTTGGGAATCACATCCTGTTGCCATAGCAACTTGCCTTTCCTTGCTCTCTCCTCTCACCTTTTTCAACACGTATTTCTTTGTTTTGGCATCTTTTCCTTTTACCGTGGATTCTACTACCAGCATCATTCCCAGAGCCCCTGGGGGCAGCTCCTTCACAAGCTGCATTGCAAACAAACGGATAATATTTCAATAATATTAGTATACAGGTCCTCTATAATGGCCAAGCTCAATGCATCTGTCTGTCTGTCTACCTATCCATCTATATCTGTCTATCTCATCTAATGTATCCAGCTATCTAATCTCTGTGTCTCTTAGCTATGTGACCTAATCTCTCATCTATCTATCTATCTATCTATCTATCTATCTATCTATCTATCTATCTATCTATCTATCTATCTATCTATCTATCTATATATATATCTATCATCTGTGTCTCTCTTATATCATCTAATCTCTTTCTCTAGCTAATCTTCTATCTCATCTAATCTACCTACCTATTTTATCTCTCTCTCTCTCTCTATCTATCTATAATCTGTGTCTCTCTTATCTATATCATCTAATCTCTATTTCTCTAGCTAATCTTCTCATTTAATCTACCTACCTACCTATTTTATCTCTCTCTCTCATCTGTGTCTCTCTTATCTATGTCATCTAATCTCTATTTCTCTAGCTCTTCTATCTCATCTCATCTCATCTACCTACCTACCTATTTTCTCTCGTTCTCTCTCTCTCTCTCTCTCTCTCTCTCTATATATATATATATATATATTTATATATCATCTGTGTCTCTCCTATCTATGTCATATAATCTCTATTTCTTTAGCTACTCTTCTATCTCATCTAATCTACCTAACCTAACTTATATATCTCTATCATCTATCTATCTATCTATCTATCTATCTATCTATCTATCTATCTATCTATCTATCTATCTATCTATCATCTATCTCTGTCTCATCTATCTCTCAATATCGCTCTCTATTTCGTCTCTCTAGCTGTATATATGTATTATAAACACATTTTATCTACGTCCATGTGCACGTACACACATCCACACAATCACTGATCGGTTTCACCCATTACATTAAACCGTGATTTCTTTAACTGTGGTTGACTGGATAAGCAGGAAGACAAGCTAAGGCACAGCTCACCCTCTCCTGTTTTTTTTATCCTGGTGCCTTCCCCAGCAGACCAAACATTTTAAACCTATCCATTTTAATCTCGGGTTAATTTTTAAATTTTAGTCTGGGTAGGGACCACCCATCCGCCCCCTTTTCAAGAAACGAGTCTTTTCTCTTTCCTGGGAAAAAAAAGGGGGGGGTGTCCAGTGTCCTTCCTTCCCCCCACCCACCCACCCATTTCACAAAGCGAACTTCGCCACGCCCGACCTGGTACTTCTCCATGGCTGAACAATTATGGGGCGGGGGCGTCGGTCGTAAACGGTTCTTCCAGCCCCCTCCCCGCGGAGATCGTTCTTTCCTGCCCCTCCCTGTCAGTTTTCTCTAGCCTCCCCCTCCCCTTTCCGTCCACGCCCCATTCCGTATTCCTTTCCTCCATCCATCCATCCATTCATCCATCCATCAGCAGGACGTTCCAAGAAAAAAAATTGGATTTCAACTCGCGAAAGGAGTTCTTGGCTCCGCGGTCTGGCAAAGGCGCCCGAAAGCATTTGCAAAAGTGCTTTTATTTGTTTCTCCCAAAAAAAAAACCCCAAAAAACACAGACAAACTATTTTGAGAAAGGGGTCTTTTCCGTTTGGGGAAATCAAAGGGTCTTCGAGCCTCTGCAGAATTCCTTGGAGGCACCGTTTTGCAAAGGAAAGCAAAGTGATCCGGAAACGTGGGTTGGGGGGAAATTCTCCCAATGGGAGGCAGTTTGTTCTAGAAAAAATGTTAAAAAAAAACAACCCACCAACAAACCAGGGTTTTTTTCCCCTGGGCAAATACACAATATATTTATTTATTTTTAGTTATTTAGTTAGTCAAACATGTAGGAGATAACAGGTGTAAGTGTAAACATGAACCTAAACACAGGAAATGAGTACAAATAAATGGGGACAGTAGGACAGGTCCCAGAGAAGAATAATTATTAATTTAATTAATAATCTAACTTAATAACTTATTATAAATAATATAATAAATCATTTTAGGGATTAATTTGCCGGTGTGATTCTCAGCAGAGTCAGAAGGGGGAAAAAAGCTGTCCCGTAATGGGACAGAGAGAAAAATTATATTCATTCCCCCTTCCCTTTCGAATTCTCTTTATTTTTACCGCCTTTTGGCAACCAGGTGAGGAGATAAAAAATGTTAAGGAAAATAAAATGAGGATCCGCAGCTCGGTTCATTCTTTTTCTTCGTTTCTTCTCTATTTTGTCTCACTGTTAACCAGGGTTTAGAAATTCTGGTAATAACTATAATAAAGAGGAGGGGAGGGAAAATATGGACAGACAGACAGATGGATGGGTGGGTTGGTGGGTGAAGGAGGGAAGGAAAGGAAATGAGCAGAGGAAAGATAAGAGAATGGAGGAAGAAAGGGAGGGAGGGAGGGAACAAGGAAAGGAAGAAAGGAAAGGAACGAGGAAGTGGAGGGAGGATGGAAGGAAAGGAAGGAGGTGGAGGGAAAAAGTGAAGGAAGGAAGGAAGATAGGAAAGGAACAAGGAAAGGAAGAAAGGAAAGGAACAAGAAAGGGGAGGTAAAAGGAAGGAGAGAGGATGGAAGGAAAGGAAGGAGGCAGAGGAAAGAAAAGAGAAGGAAGGAAGGAAAGGAAGGAGGCAGAGGAAAGAAAAGAGAAGGAAGGAAGGAAAGGAACAAGGAAAGGAAGAGAGAAAGGAAAGGAACGAGGAAGGGAATGGAAAAGGAAGGGGGGGAGGATGGAAGGAAAGGAAGGCGGCAGAGGAAAGAAAAGAAGAGAGTTAAGGAAGGAAGGAAGGATTTAAAAACAAATTCTTGGAATAATACTTGGAAGGGAAATTGAGTCCAAAACAATAGCCTTAGATACATAAGAAACAGAATATCAGCTAAAGTTAAAGTTCAGAGTTCAGCCTTCAAAGTTAAAGATGGGAAATTAAAAGAAAGAGAATATTTGTAACTTACCTTGGTGCTCTCTGAGCTTGGTTATTTTCTTGTTACCCAACTAAATAATATCAGCAAAAAAAACTCCCACCAAGTTCAAAGAGCACCAAATTAAAATCGTGTTGAAGCTCAAAACACAAGTAGAGGAGCTAAATTAATTCTTTGCCTCCATCTTTATTGCAGAAAAAAATACAGGCACAATACTTCTACCCAAATTCACTTTTTCAGAAAGGGTGCTTTAAGAACAGAAGAGGGCAAAAGACAATGGTCAGCTTTATCCATTAATCAAACATTAACCCAGGACCAAGTCCAAGAGGATAGCTTTGGAAAAGTAAACAGGATAAAATACCACCATCCCTGAAATGGGAAACTCCCAGGTGTCATTTAGGCTCTGCATTAAAATGGCACCAATACTTCAACGGAATTTGGGAAGGTCCCGGAAATTACAGACAAGTTTATTCTGACATCTGTTCCAGGTAACAGATGGAGACATCCTGGAAGACAGGTGTCTTAAGCAATCTACGGTTACTAGGGGAATAATCTGCTTGGAAGACAACCAACATGATTTTTGGCAAGGTAAATTGTACCACCCACATTTAATATGCATATGTTATTAGTTGTGAAGTCGTGTCCGACCCATTGCGGCCCCATGGGCAACGTTCCTCCAGGCCTTCCTGTCCTCTACCATCCTCAGGAGTCCATTGAAGCTCACGCTGACTGCTTCAGTGACTCCATCCAGCCACCTCATTCTCTGCCATCCCCTTCTTATCTTTTGCCCTCCATCATTCCCAGCATCAGGCTCTTCTCCTTCCTTCTCATTAGGTGGCCACAGTATTTGAGTTTCCTCTTCAGGATCTGGCCTTCTCAAGAGCAGTCAGAGTTGATCTTCTCTAGGACTGACCGGTTGGATGGCCTTGCAGTCCAAGGGACTCGTAGGAGTCTTCTCCAGCACCATCGTTCAAAGGCCTCCATTCTTTGGCCCTCAGCCTTCCTTACAGTCCAACTTTCACAGCCATCCATTGCAAATGGGAATAAGCATATAAATACAGGTAATTCTGTAAAAACCGTATTTTTTGGACTTTCAGAGAAGTTTGAATGGTGGATTCACCTGTCACACTAAACCATAATGTGTTTTGGGTTTTTTTTTTAGTTTGGCATGCCCGTTGAAGCCAAATATTTTATTTATTTAGCGTATGGCTGGTCACACACAGTATTAAAACACTTCATTTTTACAGGTTAAAACAATCAAAATAAAGCAGTAAGAAAACCTAAAAGGAAAACAGAAATAACATTTCAGAGTTTAATATCGAGTTTGGAGATCCAGTCAGTAGCTGCTGTTGTTATGAAGCTAAATATATATATATATATATAGACAATCCTTGACTTACGTCCACAATTAAGCCCCAAATTTCTGTTGCTAAGCGAGACAGCTATTAAGTGAGTTTTGTCCCATTTTATGACTTTTCTTGCCACATTTGGCTGACTATCTAGTCCAGACATCTGGGCTGGATGACACGACAGGTGGATCAAAATGCAAAATGCCATATCCAGCCTAAACATCTGGCTGGATGATTTGATAGGTGGGTCAAAATGCCACATCCATCCTAAACTGGCGAGCTGCGGTGGCGCCTGCCAGCTGCCTGCCAATTTGGCAGTTCAAATCTCACCAGGCTCAAGGTTGACTCAGCCTTCCGTCCTTCCGAGGTGGGTCAAATGAGGACCCAAATTGCTGGGGGGGCAAGAGTCCGACTCTGTAAAGAGAGGGATGTCAAAGCACCATGAAACGGTATATAAGGAAGTGTTATTGCTAAACATCTGGCCAGACGACTTGATAGCTAGGCAGAAATGCCAAATCCAGCGTATACATCTGGTTGGTTGAGACATGACAGGTGGATCAAAATGCCAAACATCTACCTGGCTGAGTGGATAGCTCAACAGGCTAAAAGCAGACTAAAGCCTGTTATTAACATCCAGCTGTCTGCAATTACTGTAAGTTCGAATCTCACCAGGCTCAAGGTTGACTCAGCCTTCCATCCTTTCTAAGGGAGGTCAATGGAGGACCCAGTTTGTGGGGGCAATAAGCTGACTTTGTATAAATATTCAAAAGTATGAAGGCTATTGCTTGACGCATTGTAAGCCGCCCTGAGTCTCCGGAGAAGGGCGGCATATAAATCTAATTTAAAAATAAAAAAAATGCCAAATCCCAATCCAAACATCTGGCTTGATTGGGGCTGGCCCCACCCACCCTAAAAAAAATCCCCAAATCCAGGCCAAACATCCAACCGTGCGACCAACAGCCACACCGTCCTTGCTGCCATCCCCATCCCTTTCATTTTGGGCGCAAAACTGGAAAAACCCAAACGCCCCCTTTTGTTTTTCCCCTTTGGGCACTTTTGCGCTGCGTTTTTACGCGCGGAGCTCATCCTCTTCTCCAACCTTTTCCTGCCGCTGCGGGCGGGGAATCCCGACTTGGGCGGGACGAAAGACGGGGCCGGCCCTTCCTTTTTTTTTTTTCCCCACCTCGCCCGCCCTCCCGTGGGTCTGGCCCTCCGTCTGGCCCGCCCTTCCTTCCCCTCCCTGCCGGCTGCTCTGGGCCTCGCGCGGTTCCTTTAAGAATCGGCCTACGTGGCACAGCCAAGGCAAGGCAAGGCAAGGCGAGCGCAAAAAGCGCCACTTCCTTGGGCAATCGCGGCGGGGGCGGCAGCAGCCAGCAGCTCTCCGAGAAGCCGCGTGGGGGGGCCCGGGTGCCTACAAAAAGGCTTTCCCCAGCGAGATTTCCCACCACCCCCCCACCCAGAAAAATACATACATACATATATATATAAAACCCTGCCAGCCATGGGGCAAAACGACCTGATGGGCAGCGCCGAAGATTTTGCAGATCAGGTGAGTGTTTTTTGGGGTGGGAGGGAGTGGAGAGGTTTTCTGGACACTTTTTTGGATTTTGGGGAGTGGGGGTCCTATAGGAGTTGTTTTTTTTTTCCTCCCCACCCCTTCCCTTTCCTTCCTTTCCCTTCCCTTCCCTCCCTTCTCTTCCCTTCCAGTGCCATTTCCATCGATCCTGGAATGGAAAGCGATGGATTGTATCCATTTCCTAGCTGGCTTGCAATAAGAATAAATAAATAAACCAAGCGAAAACCAAAAAAAAAAAAAACACAAACAAACACGGAAAGCAAGAAAAGTCTTTGGGAAGGGAGGGGCAGGGCGGTGGGCGCATGGCTTTCCTCCCCCCCCCCCGCCCCCATCAGAGCTAACCCAGCTTTTGGGGAGGGGGGGCGGTGGCCTGGCAATTCCCCCATCTCTCTCTGGAGCTGAATGAGCAGATTGGCTGAAACAAAAGACTCCTTTTTTTAAAAAAAGAAAGAAAGGATGGGGTGTTTTTTTTCCCCTTGCCATATTGGAGAAAAAAGGCCCATCCTGGGACTAAGATAGGCGTGCATTAACCGTGATTGCTGAATAAGCTTGGGTTTAAGCCTGGCACATATACACACCCGTAGCTGTAAACCACGGCTTGGCAAAATGCACGCGAGTTTTTTTGACAAAATGGTAGATCCGGCCTAACAGAGGTTTGTGTGTGGGGGGTGGAGTGGAGTGGAGGGGATGTGGGACTTTGGCCTTCCTTCATCTTTCTGTAGCCCTGAAGAATGGGGGTCCCCTGCCTAGGATTTAACCTAGTTTGATGTAGGGATCGGTAGGTTGGTTGGTTTTTCCGTGCCTGTTTTTAGGGGTGCTTTTGAGTTATGTATTTATTTATTTATTTATTGGTTCAATTTATATGCTGCCCTTCTCCGGAGACTCAGGGCGGCTTACAATGCATTAAGCAATAGCCTTCATACTTTTGTATATACCTGCTCAGTAGGGCTTTCGGGGGCCCCCTAAGCGGTGTTCTTTTTTTATACAAAGTCGGCTTATTGCCCCCACAAACCGGGTCCTCATTTTACCTACCTCGGAAGGATGGAAGGCTGAGTCAACCTTGAGCCTGGTGAGATTCGAACTCGCAGTAATTGCAGGCAGCTGGCAGCTAAGTGCTACCTTAACAGCACTTTAGTCCCTCTGTACCACCAAGGCTCCTTTTATGGGTTATGCCTCTCCATGCTCACAGTGGGTTGATAGGAGCACGACGGGGGACGGATGAGCCTTGAATTAGCAATCGCAATTGGGACCGGAATTTGTGTTCCCTAAGCAAGGGACTCAGGCCTGATTTTTTTTTACAATCTTTTTTTCATTTTTGGGGCCACATTCGTTTATCATTTGGTTGTTAAGCGAATCTGGCTTCCCCCTGTTGCTTTTGGCTTGTCGGAAGCAAGAAAAGTGGAGTTCCCACAAATCTGGGATGCTCCCTCCAGGCGTAAATACATGCCAGCTGCCAAGCAGTTGAATTTTCACACAACTGTGGGGAATGGTACAACGGTCGTAAGTGCGAAAACCGATCATAATTCACTTTTTTCCCCCGTGCCATAATTGCTTCAAACAGCCACTAAAGGCATGGTTAAAAGTTGTGGGCTGCTTAAAACTTTTAATTTGTTTCAAATTATTGGGGTTTTAATTGTCAGCCAAATTATTTAATTCGTTTTATTCTATTTTGTATTTAAATGTTTAATTTATGGCTGTACACCGCCCTGAGTCCCCCAGGAGTAGGGCGGTTTATAAATCTAATTAAAGTAAAACTGCAGTCTGGCGTGTTTTGAAAATGCCTGATTGAGGAAGGGCGATTCATTTAAAATCTTTTTAAAATCTTGGAGGACACCAAAAATAAAAAAAAAAGAAATCAGCCTACCTAGGATGTTGCTTCCATTACTGAGCCGGCTTAAGATCCCGCAGATAGAACAACATTGTAGAATACACGGAGTCCTCAGTTTACGGAGCCCCAAATTTCTGTCATTACGTGAGACGCTTGTGGGTTTTGCTCCCTTGGATGGGTCTTTCTTGCCCCAGTTAGTAAATAAATCACTGCAGTTGTTAAGTTAAGTGAATCTGGCTTCCTCGTTGACTTGTCAGACGGTCGCAAAAGGGGATCACGTGTCCCTGGGACGTCATAAATGTGAGTCAGTTATCAAGCATTGGAATCTAAATCATGTAAGCATGGGGATGTTGCCACCGTCGTAAGTATGAAAAAGTCACTTTTCGTCAGTAAGTTTGAACGGTCCCTAAAGGAACTGTTTGTCGTAAGTCGAGGAATTCCTTGCGCTCTTCGCTTGGCAAGGATTAGTCTTAGTTCTTTAAATATATATTTATATATTTATCATATTGTGCTGAGTTGATAAACTGACGGGATCCAAAGCAAGGATTTTTTTAAAAAAACTTTCTGCTCAGTCTTCTCTATGAATGAATGAATGAATGAAAATTGTCACTTGCTTCGTTCCATCTTTTTCTGATGGATCGTTTGTGCAATTTGCCACAAATGTGCGTGGCTCAACTCGTCATATTGGCTAGTTTAGTGAACTGTGAGTTAGCCCTCCTTTAAACTTCAAGGGAAGAGGGAGTCAAGCTATTCTCCAAAGCCCCTGAGGGCAGGACAAGAAGCAACGGATGGAAACTAATCCAGGAGAGAAGCAACTTAGAACTAGGGAGAAATTTCCTGAACAATTAATCAGTGGAACAACTTGCCTCCAGAAATTTTGGATGCTCCAACACTGGAAGTTTTTAAGAAGATGTTGGATAATTCTTAAAGATCTATCTCATCCTGGGTACCCTTTTTTTTTTTTTAACTATTACCATCTGGCAGCCGGTACAGGTCAATAAAAACAAGGACAAAATAGGCTGAAAAACAGCTTCTATCCCAGGGCAATAACCATACTGAATTCTACGGTATATATAGTGCAATATCGGGTTTTCAGTTTCAATGATATGAGAATGTAAAGGATGTATGTTTGTGTTTTTATTTTTATAGCTATAGTGTACACCGAAGGCGGCATTTAATTTCGTTGCACCACATGCAGCGACAATAAAGCAAACTATAAACTATAACCCTCTGTCTGAAGTGGTGTAGGGTTTCTTGCCTAAGCAGGGGGTTGGACTAGAAGACCTCCGAGGTCCCTTCCAATTCTGTTATTCTATTCTGTTCTGTCGCTGTGTTGTTTTTTTTCCCCAGGGCAAAAAGTTAGGTCAGGTTGGCGTTTTTTTTTTTTTTTTCTTTTGTTTTTCTGAAGAAAAATTCAGCTCCTGTTAAAAAGTAAACACGAACATTGGGAAACAGAAGTCTGGTCAACAATTGGCAAATAAATAAATAAATAAATAAATAAATAAATAAATAAATAAATAAATAAATAGAAGTTTGCCAATGATCTTTGACCGTGAAAAGGATCCAAACTGTGACTTGGCTGGTCATTTTTCTCCTCCCCTTAGGCTATACATTAAAAACAAAATCTACAATTTGATTTTGTAATGAGGAGTGAGGGTTCCTCGCTGCTCTCTGAATCTGGGAGTTTTATTGCAGTTGTTTCACTACCCAACTAGGTAACATCATCAGTTTTATGGGATGATGGTTGGGGATAGTGAAACCTCTGCAAGAAAACCACCAGGCTCGGAGATTAATAAGGGCCCCACAGTCTTTATTAATTTCGCCTCCCCTCCCACCCCAAATCCTACTCCCTTCTAGAACTGATGATGTTCCCTAGTTGGGTAATGAAACGTCTACAAAAGGACCAACCTCACAGAGCACCAAGGATCCCACAATTCTCCTCCTCTTCCTCCCCCTCCTCTTTTTCTTCCTCCTCTTCCTCCTCCTCTCCATACAACTCTTCTAGCACTGACGATGTTACCTAGCTGGGTCGTGAAACATCTTTTTTTAAAAAGCATCAACAGTTTGACCCCCAGCCACAAATAAACTGGGTTTATTTCATTAGCAAACGTAGGCCTGATCTAGCAAGCGATAACAATTGTGATCAGGATCACCTTGCCCCAGTCCGTGTGTTTGTTCATTGTGGACTAATTTGCACAACATGCCGAGCTATTAAACATTCGTAGAAAAAGATAAAAAGGGGAAGGGAAAGATTCCCCTTGCATTTATGTGCTAGTCATTCCCAACTCTAGGGGGCGGTGCTCCTCTCCGTTTCAAAGCCGAAGAGCCAGCACTGTCCGAAGACGTCTCCGTGGTCATGTGGCCGGCATGACTCAACGCCAAGGGCGCACAGAACGCTCTTCCCTTCCCACCAAAGGGGGTCCCTATTTTTCTCCTTGCATTTTTTTTTACGTGCTTTCGAATGGCTAGATTGTCTAGGATCATGTTTCTCTTAATGTGGACAGATTTATCATTAATTGTTTGATTTGCCGTAGCCGTTTCATTGGTAGCCAAAGAAGAACAGGCGGCTTTGAAACCCGCCTTAAAAACAAAAAATTCAATAACTATATTCCACGACGAACCCCAGAATTTATAGCGCTGAGAGAGATGTGGGTTCGGCGGATTTTTGTCCCATCTTATGACCTTTCCTGCCATGGTAGAGAGGCGAGTAACAAGGTTATTAAGGGAATTTAGCTTCCCCGTTGACTTGGCTCGTTGGGCAAGGATGGAATCGCGTAACACACCCGGGACGTTGAAACCGTCGTAAATATGAGTTGCCAAGCATCTGGATTTTAATCACGTGACCACTGGGGGATGCGGCTGAAGTCGTACGTGTGGAAAAAGTCACTTTTTTTCCAGTGCCCTTGTCACTTGGAGTGTAGTCACTGAATGAACTGTTGTAAGTCGAGGACTAAATTGGATTTACTCAACCATTTTTTGCTTCTGGGTGCATCAGGAATAGAAATAACAAGAGTTGGAAGGGACCTTGGAGGTCTTCTAGTCCAACCCCCTGCTCAGGCAGGAAAGCTACACCACTTCAGATAAATAGTTGTCCAACATCTTCTTAAAAACTTCCAGTGTTGGAGCATTCACAACTTCTGGAGGCAAGTTGTTCCACTGATTAATTGTTCTAAGTATCAGGAAATTTCTCCTTAGTTCTAAGTTGCTTCTCTCCTTGATGAGTTTCCATCCATGGCTCCTTGTCCTGCCCTCAGGTGCTTTGGAGAATAGCTTGACTCCCTCTTCTTTGGGGCAGCCCCTGAGATATCGGTACACTGCTCTCATGTCTCCCCTGGTCCTTCTTTCCATCAGACTAGACTAAGGGTCTGCAACCTTAAACACTCAAAGAGCCATTTGGACCCGTTTCCCACAGAAAAGAAAACACCAGGAGCCACAAAACCTTTCCTGTGCCTAACTATTTCTTGAACGGCCACAAAACTAGCATATGTAGTTGAATTAAATGTTCTATTTTCTTCTGAAACTGCTTTTCTTGGATTTATCCATGGTTGGCCTCCCGGAGGTTGAAAAGCTCAATAAATCAGGTGTTGCATGTTGGTGGTTGCGATGCATATTTTGAGTGACGGAGCTGCAGCAGAGGGGTGAAAGAGCCACATTTGGCTCCAGAGCCACACGTTGCTGACTCCTGGACTAGAGGCGCTCTATGGTTCTTCAGAGATGCCTTCAATCAAGATTTGACCAAGTTTCCGCTTTTCTACTAAGCTTATCTGACAATTATAGATGTTTCCATTGATAGGAAACTTCCTTCAATCCTGTTGTAAATCAAAATACGTGCCTTAGTGTTTCAACAGTTGCTCGATAGTGAGTTGGGCGGAATATAAATTCAATCAAGAAATAAAATAAACATGTTTGGGGTGGACCAGAGTTCGTCATTCTGGGGGTTCGAACTTGCAGGTTCTTATCTGTAATAATTTTATCTGCGTAATTCTAACTGCATAATTATCTGGATGTTTGGGGGGGTTCCCAAATCTTGGGGGTGCTTTCCAGGTAACGTGGTGCTTTTTGATTAGAGACGATGGCTCCTTTTGAAATAAGGGAGTATCCGAAAAGTTTATGATTTGGGAGGGAGCTCAGCTTGCTTTTAAACACCGTGTTTCCCCGAAAATAAGACCAGGTCTTACATTAATTTTTGCTCCCAAAGAAGCATTAGGGTTCATTTTCTGGTTAGGTCTTATTTTCAGGGAAAATACAGTACTAAATGCATCCATTTGGCTGACAATCTTAACTGGGTCTTATTTTGGGGGGTAGGACTTAAATTACGAGCGTCCTGAAAAATCATGCTAGGACTTTATTTTCCAGTTGGGTCTTATTTTCGGGGAAACAGGGCAATGGGATTGATAGCTGGTAGGTAATCCTCTAGTTTTAATCATTCGTTTACGGGTTGAAGTTATAGTGGCGCTGAAAAAGATCAGTCCTCACACTTCCAACTATCACAGGAGTCCCCCACAGTCATACAATCAAAACTCAGGACTGTTACTTATTTACATCTTGGACTCACGTGCTCGCCATCTACAGCTTCCTAACAAGCAAAGTCCATGGGGAAAGCCCGGTTCGCTTAAGGACTGCATGATTCGCTTAACGACTGCGGTGCTTTGCTTAACAAGCGCGGCAAGGAGGACATTACTCAGGCGAGGCTCATAGTAACCGTTTTGCTTAGCAGTGAAAATCTCAAGCCAGTTGCGGTTATAAATCGAAGTCCTCTTGATTTGGACTGATTTCAACAAGGATGGCCTCTGTTTATGAGACAGATCCTCCAGTTGTGGCTCCCAACTTGTTTAATTTCAACAAAATGCACAAATGAAAAAAAAAATGATAGACATCAAGAAAACATGCATTACGTCTTTCCCCCCCCCCCTTCCCCTCCTTCTGCAATCACTGTACTGTATAATTAGTCTGATTTTTTGCTAGGCGCGGAGTTGCTTTTCGTGTTTTCTCCTTACCGAAAATTGTTTTCAGCTGCTTTACTTCTGCCGCCTGAGGTTTCTGTAGGTACGATCCACCGTGTGTGGGATGTGTGTGTGTGTGAGGGGGGGGGGCGGTTATAACCATAAGGGCTAGAAACTTGTTCCGTTAAAAACACACAAACCCTTACACCTAACTTAAAAACTCCAGGATGGATGCCAGCAAGGTGCAGGTTTTTTTCCCGTCTCTCTTTGAAAAAACTCGAAAGAAACTTTGAATCCGATTTGGATTCTTCGAAGCAAATTGATTTGCCAGTCCAAATGCAATACCGAGAGATTTTGGCTGCCGTGGAAATCCGTTGGCGTATCTTTTTAATGGGAGGGAAAGGAGTCCAGGAATTAATCTTGGCTGTTTTGTAGTCGTGTCGTTATAAGTTGCAAGTGGACTGAGAATGGTTTGCGCGGTGACCAAAATGCGAAGACGGGATCTGGGGTGGGCGTCGTAACTTCAAATCTGGGCCGTAAGTATCCCCAGAGGGGCCCATCAGTCATAAGTCGAGGGCTATCTGTATCCTTAAGCGAAAAAGATCACTAAATAAATTGTCCTAAGCTTGACAATTGTAGATATAATTAATCCTCAAATTTACAATCATTCATTTAGTGACTTTTCTAAGTTACAACAGCACTGAAAATTTCATTTCATTTCATTTTATTAGATTTATATACCACCCTACTCCCGAAGGACGCACAAGTCACAAAAAATGACTTACGACCGTTTTTCGCACATAACGACCATTGCAGCTTCCCTCACCCCCGGTCACGGGATCAAAATTCAGCCCCTTGGCAACTGACTCGTATTTATGACGGTCACAGTCTCCCGGAATCACGTGATCCCCTTCTAACAAGCAAAAGTCAACGGGGTCCACTTAACAACCCTGGTACTAACTTAACCCCCCTGGTACTAAAGCTCATGTAACCACTGTTCTCACTTAGCAATGGGAATTTGGGGCTTGGTTGTGGTCATAAATTGAGGACTACCTGTAATGACTCGGGATAAATTCCTCAGAGCAGAATTTGCACGGCCAAGATCTGATTTGAGGACGGGAGAAGGGTTTAATCGACCGTTTCTGGGGTCTTCCTTGGAAGGAAGTGGAACAAAAATGGGATCTGGTTTTTTGCCCCGTCGTTATCTGTCTCGGTTTTTCTCCTCTCGTGCTAGTTCCTGCGGGTGACGAAACAGTACCTTCCCCATGTGGCTCGGCTCTGTCTGATCAGCACCTTCTTAGAAGACGGGATTCGCATGTGGTTCCAGTGGAGCGAGCAGAGGGACTACATCGATACCACATGGAACTGCGGCTACTTCCTGGCCTCCATCTTCGTTTTCATTAATCTCTTCGGGCAATTAAGTAAGTTCAAGGTGGACAATAGATGGATTTCTTGGGCAGGGGGCTGATCAGGAATTGGAACCAAGAAGCCGGAGCTGGGGAGATCACTTTAGTTGTTGGCTGTGTATGCCGCCTATATTTTTACAAATAATTCAAGGTGGTGAAACATATCTAAGACACTTTTCCCTTTCTGTTTGCCGCACAAAAACAACCCTACAAATTGTGGTCTGAGAGCGAATGACTGGCCCAAAGTCACCCAGCTGGGTTTCATTGCTTAAGATGGGACTAGAACTCCCAGTCTCCTGGTGATTGGCCCAAAGCCAGCAAACTGATTTTCATGACTAAGATGGGACTAGAACTCACTGTCTCCTGCTGATTGGGTCAGTCACCCAGCCGGCTTTCATGCCTTAGATGGGACTAGAACTCCCCATCGTCACGTGATCCAAATTCAGACACTTGGGGGGGGCTGACTCATATTTACGACGGTTTGCAGTGTCCCAGGGTCTTGGGGGCTCCATTGCGGTCATAAGTCGAGGACTACCTGCATTGTCTCACATTTTCTTCCTTTTTTTTTCCCCCTCCCCCTAGCCGGTTGCATTCTTGTGCTGAGCAGGAATTTTGTTCAATATGCCTGTTTTGGATTATTCGGAATTATTGCATTACAGGTAAGAAAATTTGTGTTTTTTTCTCCCTTCCAAAACCTACTGCAGAAAAAAACCGAGTGGATTTTCTGTAAGGGTTTGAAGTGGGGCACTGAACAGGAGGGGAAACATTTTCCAGGTTTTCCTCATCTATCTTCCTCTCTTCTTTTTTTTTTTTCTCCCCTTCTAGACAATAGCATACAGCATTTTATGGGACTTGAAGTTTTTGATGAGGTAGGTCTCATTTTGCATTACTTCACAAACTTTATTTGTTTAGAACTTCTTGCAGATGGATCTTACAGCACCAGGTCAAAACTATAAATAAATGAAAATTGACAGAGACTTCTGTGTTAACGTTTTCTTAGATGATCTCGTAAATCTTTGCCGCAGCAAATATTAAGAGTAGAGTAGAGTAGAGTAGAGTAGAGTAGAGTAGAATAGAATAGAATAGAATAGAATAGAATAGAATAGAATAGAATAGAATAGAATAGAATAGAATAGAATATAGAATATAGAATATAGAATATAGAATATAGAATATAGAACAGAACAGAACAGAATAGAATAGAAATTAGGATTGGAATAGAATAAGAAGTAGAGTAGAGTAGAATAGAATATAGAATATAGAATAGAACAGAACAGAACAGAACAGAACAGAACAGAACAGAACAGAATAGAATAGAATAGAATAGAATAGAATAGAATAGAATAGAATAGAAATTAGGATTGGAATAGAATAAGGAATAGAATAGAATAGAATAGAATAGAATAGAATAGAATAGAATAGAATTAGAGTAGGATAGAATAGAATAGAATTAGAGTAGGATAGAATAGAATAGAATAGAATTAGAGTAGGATAGAATTAGAATAGGATAGAATTAGAGTAGGATAGAATAGAATAAGGAATAGAATAGAATAAGGAATAGAATATAGAATATAGAATAGAACAGAACAGAATAGAATAGAATAGAAATTAGGATTGGAATAGAATAAGGAGTGGAGTGGAGTGGAGTAGGATAGGATAGTAGGTATAGGTGATTGGCCCAAAGTTACCCACCTGCCTTTCATTCCTAAAGTGGGACTAGAACTCACCGTCACCCAGTTTCTAGCCTGGGGCTTTAACACCTAGACGCAACTGGCTCTTTAAAATCACTCCCTTGCCTGTCAAATTTGCAGTCCTTTAAAATGGCGCCCAAAGGAGACAAGGAAACTCAGAATGGTACAGAATGCGGTCCTGAAACATTTCCATCTCTCTCGACACGGGTGCAAAGATTTTTGCAAATTTGGTTGTGTCAAACATTCCAATTTGGGCAGACGCGCATCTTGGAGGGCGTGTGTCTTTTTTTCTCTCTCTCTCTTTCCTTCCTGCAGAAATCTTGCCCTAGGAGGGGGTTTACTACTGTTGTTGGCGGAATCTCGGTCGGAAGGAAAAAGCATGTTTGCGGGGGTACCAACCATGCGGGAAAGCTCCCCGAAGCAATACATGCAGCTGGGAGGACGTGTGCTTCTAGTCCTTATGTTTATGACCCTCCTGCATTTAGACGTTAGTTTCTTTTCGGTAAGTGCCTAACATCGTCGAACATACGTATTTCCTCGGCTTCTGTCCCGCTGCATCTGTTCGGGGAATTCACATCTGGAAGTTGGCAAGTGGTCTGTCCCAGCTCCCCAAACACGACCAACCCTCTTAAGTGAACTCAGAGATTCTTTTCATTAGGAGCCCCGGAAAAAAATTCTCTCTCAATGCAGGCTAACAAGTCCGTCCATCCGTAAGATGAATAGTTGTCTATATATCTATTCGTCTCCGTCCCCTGCCTTATATCCCCAGAGCTACGGTGGAGCTGTGATGGCTCTTTCATCCCAAGGACCGGCTCATAGATTTCCACTGCTCTCCTCTCCTCTGCCTTCTGCTCATCTGCGCATCAGGCACTGTCCCAGCTCCCCAAACACGACCAACCCTCTTAAGTGAACTCAGAGATTCTTTTCATTAGGAGCCCCGGAAAAAAATTCTCTCTCAATGCAGGCTAACAAGTCCGTCCATCCGTAAGATGAATAGTTGTCTATATATCTATTCGTCTCCGTCCCCTGCCTTATATCCCCAGAGCTACGGTGGAGCTGTGATGGCTCTTTCATCCCAAGGACCAGCTCATAGATTTCCACTGCTCTCCTCTCCTCTGCCTTCTGCTCATCTGCGCATCAGGCACTGGACCCAGCTGTTCCTCCTCCTCCTCAGCCACCTCCAGACCTGGGGGCTGTTGTGTCTCTCTCTCTCTCTCTCTCTCTCTCTCTCTCTCTCTCTCTCTCACGATCTGTTCTCCGATTGTTGCAGATCCTACAAAACATGGTGGGCACGGCGTTGATCATCCTGGTGGCCATCGGGTTCAAAACTAAGTTGGCGGCTTTGACTTTAGTCATCTGGCTCTTTGCCATCAACCTGTATTTCAATGCTTTTTGGACTGTTCCAACTTACAAACCCATGCACGACTTCCTGAAATACGACTTCTTCCAAACCATGTCAGTCATCGGAGGCCTCCTTCTCGTGGTGGCCCTGGGTCCCGGCGGTGTCTCCATGGACGAGAAGAAGAAGGAATGGTAGAGAAGAACAGAGGAAGAGGAGGAGGGAAAAAAATAAAAAAAGCAACACAGCATCTCAGCATCTGGGAACTGACTCAAAAGTTTTGGGAATTAAAAACCAAACAAAACTGGCATTTTTTTAATTTTAATTTTTATTTTTTAACAGAGGTGCCTGTTTTCTCTCCCTTTTTGAAAGGCGCAATCTCTTTCATTTTTTAAAAAAAGTTGTTTTTGGTTCACGACTGCGCTGATAATCCGATTCCCGTTTTCACGGATGATTCTTCGTTCAAGAACGTTTTGTTGTTTTTCTCGTGCCGGGGGGGGGGGGGGCGGTTTTTCTCTCCTATAATCGCCTGAAAAAAAATGGAATGAAGCAGCAGCTGGCTTCGCTCTGCCACGGTTAAAATTTTGTTTTTTGACAACTGTTTTGATTGTTTTTGTTTTAAATTGAAAACTACTGTGATCCGATAAACCTTGCTGTGTACTTTTCAGTGTGATGGGTGTTCCATCTTAAACCTTGTTGGTTTTTGATTTTTGACGCTCAAGTTGTAATTAAAATGAAGTCACATCCCAGATGGAGAACAGGCCACATCCAAGTTATAAATCTAACGGTTACTCCAAATGAGTTAAAAGAGAACCGTTGACACGATCGCAGCACTTGAAAAATATTCATTCTGTGACAAGTAAGAGCTAAATCAGGATCTTTTCCAGCCACTTTTTAACTCCGGGAGTGTGTGTGTGTGTGTAAGTGAATTGTATACAGGTAGTCCTTGACTTATGGCCACAATGCAGCCACAGATTTGTTGCTTAGCGAGACAGTTAAGTGAATTTTGCCCCATTTTACCAACTTTCTTGCCACAGTCGCTAAATGAATCACTGCAATTGTGTAGCAACTTAAGTGTTAAGTTGTTAAGTGAATCTGGCTTCCTCCATTGCTTGTCAGGTTGCAAAAAGAGATTATGTGATAAATAGGATTCGATCTAAATTTTGATCATGGGGAATGCTGAAAATGGGGCAAAAATGGGGCAAAAACTCACTTAAGAAATGAGTCACTTAAATGGTCACTTAGCAACCTAAGTTTTGGGCACAATTGTGGTTCGTAAGTTGAGGATTATCTATCATTGATCTCCGGCTTTAGTGTTCCCTGGAGACCTTTCACTGCTCCAAACATTTTTTTACTCAACAAAAGTTTCCAAACCTCTAATCTGATTGTCCTGTTGTGGCGCCTTTTTTTCCAAATTCAAGGTCGAACACACCACTTAAGCAGTTGCCGTTTATTCTGCTTTTGTCAAGGAGGACTCTTGTTTATCACAATTTTTAAACGGGAAATGTCCCTGCCGAGGCTCCCTCTTTCCAAGGAATCCCTTCCTAGAAGAATAAGTATTATTTAGCCTGCAATTATTCACTGCTTGGATGCAGCGGCTCAGTGGCTAAGACGCTGAGCTTGTCGATCGAAAGTTTGACGGTTTGAATCCCTGGTGCCGCGTAACGGGGTGAGCTCCCGTTTACTTGTCCCAGCTTCTGCCAACCTAGCAGTTCGAAAGCACTTAAAAAATGCAAGTAGAAAAATAGGGACCACCTTTGGTGGGAAGGGAACAGCGTTCCGTGCGCCTTTGGCATTGAGTCATGCTGGCCACATGACCACGGAGACGTCTTTGGACAGCGCTGGCTCTTTGGCTTTGAAACAGAGATGAGCACCGCCCTCTAGAGTCGGGAACGACTAGCACATGTCTGCGAGGGGGACCTTTACATTTATTCACTGCAGAATTAGAAATTGAGTAAAAATTCGGGCTTCTGACATAACTCTTAAATTTCCTCGTGGCATTTCTGCCCTTGACTGTCAGGTGAAGAATTTCAGAAACGCAGTAGAGTTTTCAACAACTTTATATAAATGAAGTAAGTGACATGTATACAATCTTCACCCATTCCCCCCCCAAAAAAGGACCAGTCTTAAATAAAATGCAACACGTTTGAGTTCTAAGGATAATCTTCTCGCCACGCTAAACAAACTGGAGCTTGACCCAACAGAAAGACTCGGTTCGTGTTAATTGCTCTTCCGAAGCTTTTTAGATTTTCTGTTCCACTTTTTCAATTTCTTCTTGTGAGGGCCGACTTGTTTCTAGACCGACAAGGGGGGGGAGAAGAAGAAAAAAAAAAGGCAGACAGTTAATGGAAACTTGTAGAGAAATTGTTTTGTTTTTTTAAAAAAGAAGTTTCTAGGCCTCATGAGTACAGGTCAAAGAGTTACTAACTGGGATTTGGCAATCGAGAGTTTAATACTTTTATACGTTCCTGAGGGAAAAAGTCCTCAGTAAATGTTTATAGAATTATGCACTATCCATGCTCAGCTGGCTTTTAAAAGGAAACCACGCGAATGTCTTGGCAATCTCTGCCGGAATCTTCTTACTACCAAAAATATTTCCTTCTATTTAACCTGAGTGCTCCTGGGAATATAAAAAAAGGGTTAAATTCTGCAAACTGGGGATCGAGTCAAGAGCAAACAGTGCCTTGTCTTGTCTTAAGAACGAATGCGTGAAGAATTTGGAAAACAGCAATGACTTTTAATATTATAAGTGGCATTAATAGGGTGAAGGAATGGGACCATCCCCAAATTTCTAACCTTTTTGCCTTCGTATGTCAAAAGCGGAGGTAGTGGGGGGAGAGGAGGGGGTAGCGCGAGCGTGTGCCCACACCCATAATTCAATGCGCCCTGCCCTCCCCCCACTTTTGGTACGCCATGGCACATTGGGACCAGTAGGCCTGTTTTTTGCCCTCCCCAGGCTCCAGAGACTTTCTTGGAGCCTGGGGAGGGCAAAAACAGCCTTCCCCACCCTTCCGGAGGCTGGAAATGGCTCGTTTCCCGACTTCCAGTGGGCCCGGAAGGCCCGAAAATCAGGTGGCCAGCGAACACATGCATGCTGGAGCTGAGCTAGCGTGCCCACAGCTATGGCTCCGCATGCCACAGGTTCGCCATCACGGTTCTTACGGATCAGAAACGGTTGTAATGTAAGTAAGGATTAAAAGCACATGCAACTCCTAAATCTTAACCTAACCTAGCAAAAAGGTTAAGCCACAGACACAACCACCACGAATATCAAGTGTGTTGTGGCTCCGTTGCCTGAGCCTGTGTCATCGTCAGGAGAGGACTCCGAGAGTGAAAAGGGAGGAATTGGCAAGACCTCCCTCTCCAGGACCCTCCCCTCTGGCAATGCCCCTGGAGGACACCGAAGGGCAAGAGATAGGCCCAGAGCCAAGCACATCCCCACAGCCACAGGTGGACAGCGACGAGGGAGATAAGTGCTGGCTGGATCCTCGCCAGCGACGCAGGGAGAAACGTGCCCAACAGAAGGCACGGCGTGCTCGTGATTAGCTGACTCACTGGACCACACCCCACAGCCTATAAAAGAGAGTGAGTCAGCCTCCATTTTTGTGACGAACAAAAATCTTCCTGCATCTCAGCTTTGGCTATTCTGGACACTTGTGGTGTGTATTTGTCTGTTCTGTTAATAAAGGCTTTGGCACGCAGCTGCTGGGATTGCTGCCAAGCTCCTTATCAGACTACTTGGTTGCCTGCCAGCTTATTTTAACCTCCGACTATCTGAATTGGGTTTATTCCTGGGGCGGAGACAGAACAAAGTGTCAGGTTTTACCTTTTTCCTTTTCGTGGCTGGCTGTGAATCGACCTCCATCGTTTCGACCCGGCTGCCATTTTCTACCACCTGCTTCGCAGACTCATCGTCGCTGTCGCTCATTAATTCGTCGGGGGTCTCCTTGTCTGTGGCACTTTTCCTTGGGAACAGTTCAGCTTTGAAAATAAAAGCATTAAACGTTAAAAGTTTAAACACGAAGCATTAAGAAGAAGAAAAACCCTTGAAATAGACATCAGAACCTTCCTTATAAATTCTGCCTCCAGAAACCAGGCCCGGTGGTATATGCCTAAGAGCAGAGTTACGGTTTTAGAAGACAGCTCAATTATGTGGATGAATACGCTGCCAATTAAAAAATCAGATTTTTTAAAATTTAAATTGGATGTTTTGATTTTTATCAAATTGATTTTAATACCTTTTTACTTTTGGAGTAAAGAAATCTAAAGTATCTATTTAAGATACATTAATAATTTACTTGATTCAACATGAAATGGAGCTTTGTTATGTAGCATGAAGCTATGTATTCTGCACTATTGGGATTTAAATCGAGCCTTTTAACCAGTGATTTAAATCAAATCCACCCCGATTCCTCATAAGGCAGTTCAAATATTTTTATTTGTTTATTGGATTTGCGCGCGCTGCCCGTCGACCCTGGGTGGCTCAGAAACGTTAAAACCAGAAACATTACAAAGATACAAAGACAAGTCATAACAATCATCACAGTTACGGCTACAAATTTTATCAGTAGAAGGTTAAAAAGGAAGATAAAGGAAGATAAATATAATGTGCAAGGATTGCTACAAGACAGGTAAGATCTCCACCCAAGAAGGAAGGAACGTGCACAAAACAGGACTGGAATTTCTTGCCTGCTTTTAATGTTTTAATAACTTTAGTGAAAAAGGCTCTTCCCACAGCCGCTTATGAATATCAGTGATGAGCTTTCCCTTAAACATTACGATAGAGGTAACAGGCAAGGAAACAGAATGAGGTGAGCAGAGGAGTACAGCAAACCCAGGACTGGCTAAGGCTTAGTTTGCATCCGGATGTCCTTTCGTCCTTCGAGCTCGCTTACCTGGATACAAATCACTCAGGCTGTCATCGGTTTCATTGCCCCCTTCATCACCGGTGGGAGGTTCCCAGAATGCCCCCGTCGGCTTCACCCTCCTTTCGCAAAGACCGTTGTCGGTTTCTGGCTGTGGCCGTCGGCGTTTATGCAAGAGGCAAGCCGGGACGTATTCCAGGCCCTCTTTCTGACATTCTTCATCTGTAAAGAAGATCCCATCAAGAAAGATTTCCTCCTTTTCAAACCTTCAATGCTAAGTAGAACCTGTGTGTCTGGGGCAGTCTATCCTGTAATACCCGGCACCCCTTGCCTGCTTCTTTCCCCTTGGAGGAAAGTGTCATTCCCACCTCATCCCCCCTTTAGAAACAACATCAAGGATTGGAGCGTGTGATCTGCCCACCTCCTGAGGTAGGTTGAGGAAAGAGAGAGGACAAAGGAACGGTTTAAGGAAAGGCAGATGAAGAGAAAAACCAGCGCACCACTCACATCGTCGAAGCGCCTTCTGATAACGCCGGCCTTGGATGTGGCGGAGAACATGCTCGGGGATCTTATTGAGATGACGCAGGGTGAGTTTGCAAAATAGCTGATTCCTAGAAAAAAGGGAAAAAAAGAAAAGTGGGTGGAAAGAAAGAAAGACAAAGAAAGGAGGAGTTTGCAGGAGAAAATTAGTTCGCTTAATTGGTTCCTGACTCTCAGAGACTCCTTGTCAAGTTTTGAAGATACTGGCCTGGCAGCTCTCCAAGCCAATAAGGTCTGTGACTATAAATTCACCCTTGAAAGACTTTGCTGGATGTGAATGAGAGGAAATCGCTGTAACTTAATAAAAAGGGTTTTTTGTCGGGATAAGGAGCCTGCTTCATGGTTTGGGAACAGTTTTGAGCTAAACGCATCACACGCTGCCTACTGAATAAACCAACATTTGAGCTAACCACAGTTGAGCCCAGTGCACAAACTCAGCCCTGCTGGGACACCGTTTGCGAAACACACGTACAGATTTTTGGTGCTGGGCACGATGTGAGGTTCGTACTCGCTGTAGTCCAAAACCGCAGAGGTCTTGCTCATTCGCAGGTATTTCTTCCCGGCGGTAAAAGCTTGGAGTTCAGGCAATCGGCAAGGCAGCTCATGGCCAGTCAACGTGCAGCGGACCTGGAAAAAGAAAAGCAGGGTAAATAAAGGCTGATTCGAATGGAAACTGCGTCTTTTGGGCAACTGCCCACTTCTGGGATTTCTGGGTGGTGGCCCATCCATAAAGCTGTTTCAAGCTCCTGAAGCTGGACAAAGCCGGGCAGGTGCTGCCAAGCACCTCAAAAACAGGCTGCCCGATTCAAAGGGAGATTTCCCAGCTTGGCCAAACACCCCACCACTACTACCACTATTCCCTTGGGATTTCCGTGTGGTCTCCCATCCACCAGTCCAGCTGTTTTTTTGAGCTTTGGAGGCTAGCGCAAGGCAGGGCAGGTGCTGCCTAGCCAACTTGCCTTCATGAACAGCCTCCTTAAGCCAAAGACCAATTCAAACTGAATTTTCCCTCTTTGGCCCAGCCCTGGTGGGGATCTCTGAGTGGCCTCCCATCCGTAAAGCTGTTTTGAGCTCCTGAAGCTGGACAGCTGCCGCCAAGTTGACCTGCCCTTCAAACACAGCCTGCCTGATTCAATGGGAGCTTTCCCAGCCTTGGCCAAACACCCCCCCCCCTCCCATTCCCTTGGGGATCTCCTCGTGGTCTCCCATCCACCAGCCCTGCAATATCCGGGAATGAAAGGGCGAGCGAAACGCCGATCGTCCACCTTTTTCCCCGGAGGGAGGACTCGCAAGCTCGGGTGCCCCTGCAGGAAACGCTCCAGCTCGGAGGGAAGCGGCAGCGACGATCCCGCTTCTTCTCCTCCTTCTCTCCTGCAGGGAAGCTCAGCCATGCTTCCGCACCGGAAGTCGCAGGCGGCGTGCCCCGGAAGTGCTCCCCGTTTGACCCCCCTCCCAGGCAAGATGGCGGCGTGGCGACGGTTACTAAGCGACGGGGGGTTGCGGGGCTCCCTCAGGAGGCTCCGGGTGAGAGAGAGAGAGAGAAGCGGGGTCGCCTCGGGACCCTCGCAGGCGGCTGTCCGGCAGGTCGAGCCTCGCTCGCCCGGGCCTTTTGACCTTGCCCGGCAAGCCGCTCTCAGCCCAGGGGAAGGCCCCCGGGAGGGGAATTATGGGCATTGGAGTACCAAGCAGTTGCCCTGGCATGGGTAGCATAAAAGGGACTGGCTGAGAGTTATGGGCATTAGAGTGACAAACAGTTGAGGGGTGGGCAGCTTGCACTGGCAAGGGTAGCTTGAAAGGGGCTGGCTGAGAGTTATGGGCATTGGAGTGCCAAACAATTGGGGGAGCCCCAGCTTGCAATAGCAAGGGTAGTTTGAAAGGCTCCGACGGGGAGTTATGGGTATTGGAGTGCCAAACAGTTTGGCGGAGGCCCAGCTTGCAGTAGCAATGGGTGGTTTGAAAGGGGAATTATGGGCATTGGAGTGCCATGCCCTCAGGGGAGCCCCAGCTTTTGCAGTGGCATGGGTCGTTTGAAAGGCCCCGGCTGAGAGTCATGGGCATTGAAGTACCAAGCAGTTGGGGGTGGGGGGCAGCTTGCAATGGCAAGGGTAGTTTGAAAGGCTCCGACGGGGAGTTATGGGTATTGGAGTGCCAAACAGTTGGGGGAGCCCCAGCTTTTGCCCTGGCATGGGTAACATAAAAGGGGCTGGCTGAGAGTTAGGGGCATTGGAGTGCCAAACAGTTGGGGGGGGGGGCAGCTTCCAATGGCAAAGGTAGCTTGAAAGGACCCAGCTGAGAGTTATGGGCATTGGAGTGCCAAACAATTGGGGGAGCCCCAGCTTGCATTAGCAATGGGTGGTTTGAAAGGGGAATTGTGGGCATTGGAGTGCCATGCCCTCAGGGGAGCCCCAGCTTTTGCAGTGGCAAGGGTAGGTTGAAAGCCCCCGGCTAAGAGTTATGGGCTTACATTAGCAAGGATAGTTTGAAAGGGGAATTATGGGCATTGGAGTGCCACGCCCTTGGGGGAGCCCCAGCTTGCATTAGCAAGGGTAGTTTGATAGGACCCAGCTGAGAGTTATGGGTATTAGAGTGCCAAATAGTTTGGGGGAGCCCCAGCTAGCAGTAGCATGGGTAGTTTGAAAGGGCCCAACTTGGCGTTATGAGCACTGGACTTTCAAATATTTGAGGAGGGCAGGTTTCAATGGCATGGGTAGTTCGAAAGGCCCTGGCCCTCTTCTCAATGAGATCAGGGGTTGGGTTGAAGTCCACCGTCAACCTGTGGTGAAATAAATCGAATAAATTGAAATTTGTTGGCTTTGGGATTTCTTTTCCCAGTCTTCCTTCAACTTCTACTCTTTTCCTTCAGTTTTCCTGCCTGGATGATGGAAGGAGGTCCTTTGCCCGCTGCTGTAGGAAAGATGCTTTACAGCAGCCCCCGAGTGAGTTGAGCCCATATGAACTAACCTGTTGTTTTTTCTTACATTTAGAAAAAAAACTATGTTTCTTTAAAAAAGGGACCACTGTTGCTTTATATTTTTATTCATTCATATATGAACATTTCTACTTCATTCGTTCATTCATTCAATTTCTCTAGCCACTCAGCTCAATCAAGGGACTCTGGGCAATTCTAAAAATTATTTTAAAAAACCCCTTGCAATTCTTGCCATTCTAAAAATCATAAAAACATTGAAAAAACATTCAAACAGTAAAAACATCCATGCAACAAATAAATACAAACAGCAGCTGTGTTGATTATTCTACACTGCGGTGGGCAGCTTACAATAAAATATTCAACAGTATGTTATTTTATTAATAAAGTGCTCAGAGTCAGCTAGGTAAGATGAGTGGGGTAGAAATTTGAGAAATAAACCTGATGCCACCTCTTGAGTTTTTACAAATAGCTTTGCCACTAATAGTATTTTTTTCCTTCCCCCTCCCCAGTGATTTGCTGGAGGCTTTGTCCAGCCAGAAACTTTGCCTCAGCTGCTTCTGCCAGAGCCACAGAAGAAAACATACTAAAATGGGGACTTCTGCTCATCCCAATAGGTTCATTTTTCCTTGGCTGTTGGCAGGTAAATAACACGGATGAAGTGAAGGCTGGCGGCTTGGAGTTTTTTAAACTGAGTCTTGTGTAATTTTTTTGGGTAGCTTAGTATACCTTATTCTCATGTTTCCTTACCCTTTTGTGTGGTATAAGTCAAGCTGTTACCATGTATGGAATGCAAAGTACTCCATACTCCAAAGACTCTCAAAGTAAGTTAGGATTATGGCTTGAGCGAATTCTTTTTTCTGCTAAACATGTTCTTTTTCGAGGGCAGTGAATCTTTTGGTTTTAAGTAGGATTAATTACAGGTAATCCTCGACTGACAATAGTTCATTTATTAGCAACAGAAATTTTGGGCTCGATTGTGGTTGTAAGTTGAGGACTATCTAAATAAAAGACATGCATAATGTGCTTAATGATCAGTGTGCTTAATCATCTGGTTTTCAATTACTAGACAGCAAAATCTTTCTTTAAAGAAATGCCTGTCTATTAATAATTACTAATGTGGAGCAAGACTCCTTTAAGTGTGTGCGGCATTTCTTCCGAATGTTACTCCTTATTATTCTACTTTCTTCAGAAGAGCGAATTTTAAAAGCTTCCTGCTTTGCTGGGCAGATAGGTGGTGCTGTCGTGAGAGAGGGATTCTGTAGATCGAAATGGGTTTCTCCTACTTGACAATGGAACAAAAGTCTCAACCTTTTGTGCTTTACGTCAGGTTCAGCGGCTGGAATGGAAGCGGAGACTGATCGCCGAACTGGACAGCAGGGTTTCTGCCGAGCCAATTCCACTGCCTGCAGAGTACGTGTCTTTTGGGAATGGTAAAGAGACTTTAGAATATTACCAAAGAACATAAAATGGGCACCTCCACTTTGATTTTGGTGGGAAGACCACTCACAATTTTTTACTTATTTATTTTCATCAGGAAGAAAAACGGGTTCCACTGTTTGCTGCGGCTCATTTTTCCTGCCCAGAAAGCACTCTGCTTCCTTCGGTCCTCTAGAAAAACAAATTCTCTTTTGTCTATCTCATAAATTCTCCAAACTTTGCAACTTTAAGAGACCTGTGGACTTCAGCTCCCAGAATTCCCTCAGCATGGCTGGCTGAGGAAATTCCGGGAGCTTGAAGTCCACAAGTCTTAAAACGTCCCAGTTTGGAGAACCCTGATCTAACCTGAGCCTCTTTGCAAACTGTAGTATACAAATGACCATAAAATGGCTGCCAGGACAGAGGTTTCCCCACATGCTTACATTTCTGCAAGTTCGCCTTCCAGAATTTGCCTTGCCTCATTTCACTGCAAACTATTTTTGTTGCTAGTTTTATGACAACTCTAGCCCTGAGAGCCATCATTGTTTTAGTTGCTAGATAATTGGCAGAAACTACCGTATTTTTCAGAGTATAAGACGCACCTACCTTTTTGGGGGAGGAAGAAAAATCTGCCTCTAATGGTCGATCCAACCGACAATCAGCTGCTCGTGCCATATGCTGAAGCTGAAATTGAAACGGGCTGTTTGCTGCAAGGAGGCGAATTGCTGGGAGGCAGAAGCAGATATTTTTTTCTTGTGCTAATCATGCTGAAAATGAAACTGAAACAGCTGTTTGCTGTTTGCTGCAAGGAAGCGAGTTCCTTGCAGCAAACAGCAAACGGGGGAAAAATGTGACATACTCCGAAAAAAACTTCAGGGTGTTGTCTCTTTCTTTACTGTTAACAGGCAGTTAAGTTTGTCTGTTTTCCCTTGCTCTCGTTCATAAACGGCAATATTAATTGGCAAACCTTCTTTTCCTCAGCAGGGGACTTTTGCTGTCTAAACTATAATCCTGATTTTCCTTCCTGCCTTGCTCCTTTTCTACAGCCTCTATGAACTGAACGAATTGGAATACGTGCCAGTCAAGGTCAGAGGTCATTTTGACCACACCAAAGAGCTGTATGTTCTCCCACGATCCCCAGTGGATCCTGAGAAAGAAGCCAGGAATGCCGGCAGTATCATGTCTAACGTGGAAAGCGGAGCCCACGTCATCACTCCCTTTTACTGCACTGACCTTGGGTGTGTATATTATCAGCTCCAAGGTTTAAGTAGCCGCCTAGAGTTGGATGAAAAATAGGCGGCTATATACAAGTTTTAAGTAAATAAAATGCAGCCTTGCTGTCAGCCCTGAAGTTGACCGCTGAGTGACTTATTTATTTATTTTTTACACCTGCAGGATAACGATTCTTGTCAACAGAGGATTTGTTCCCAGAAAAAGGATGAACCCAGAGACAAGATTACAAGGACAGGTACGCTGCTTGCTTTCCTCTCTGCTTAAAAGCCCAACATGAAATCCTGCCTGGGACACACGAGGTCCCATGATCGAAATAATTTATAATATGTGTTGAAACGGTTTTGTCCATTTATATATTTGTTTTGGATTGAACTAGTCAAAGTTTCCAAAGGGTGGCTCAGTGGCTAAGACGCTGAGCTTGTCAATCGGCAGTTCAGCCGTTCGAATCCCTAGGGCTATGTAATGGGGTGAGCTCCCGTGACTTCTCCCAGCTTCTGCCAACCTAGCAGTTCAAAAGAGGTAAAAAAATGCAAGTAGAAAAAATAGGGACCACCTTTGGTGGGAAGGGAACAGCGTTCCATGCACCTTTGGCGTTGAGTCATGCCGGCCACATGACCACGGAGACGTCTTCGGACAGCGCTGGCTCTTCGGCTTTGAAACAGAGATGAGCACCGCCCCCTAGAGTCAGGAACCACTAGCACGTATGTGCAAGGGGAACCTTTACCTTAAAGTTTTGAAGAATAGAAATTGCAGTTGGAGTTTTCTTTTTCCTTTTTTTTAGATCCAAGGGGATATCGAACTCACTGGGCTGGTGAGGCTATCAGAACCTCGGAGAGCTTTTGTGCCGGAAAACAACGTTGAGCAAAACACTTGGTTTTACCGTGATTTGGATGCCATGGCCAGAGTCACAGGAGCCGAACCCATTTTTATTGATGCAGACTATAGTAAGTCCAGCAAGCATTGCCCCGCCCTCTGAATTTCCTGGATATTGCATGCAGTTTTCCTAGGCAAAATTTAAAATTGACTAACCTCAGATGCCCGCTAGATAGTTTAAGGAATTATTGGAGTGGAACAGGCCTTAGGTTAGCTGAGCCAACTTTGTGCCCCCCCTCCCAAATTACAGCGTTTTAGATTTAAATTCCCTTACAAATTGTGGAATTTGTAATCCCAAACCAAGCACAGGATGCCACCTTCTCCTGCTTCTATTCTTAGCTGCACGTGTGAAGAATGTAGATCTGGATGAAACTCAAGGCTAGAATGCTCGCGTGTGGCAGTGGCGTTATGGATTAGCGACACGGAAACGATCACGTGTGATCTGTGTGCTTACCTTGATTCATTTCGTACTAAATAGTGTGTTTCAGGGCTTATTAAAGCTTAAAAACTGCTTCAAGGTGTAAACTAATGGGAAGCAGTCGAAGGGACGCAGTGGCTTAGTGGGTAAGACGCTGAGCTTGTCGATTGAAAGGTCGGCAGTTCAGCGGTTCGAATCCCTAGTGCCATGTAAATGGGTGAGCTCCCATTTCTTGTCCCAGCTTCTGCCAACCTAGCAGTTTGAAAGCACGTAAAAAATGCAAGTAGAAAAATAGGGACCACCTTTGGTGGGAAGGGGACAGCGTTCCGTGCGCCTTTGGCATTGAGTCATGCCGGCCACATGACCACGGAGATGTCTTTGGACAGTGCTGGTTCTTCGGCTTTGAAACAGAAATGAGAACCGCCCCCTAGAGTCAGGAACGACCAGCACATATGTGCAAGGGGAACCTTTACCTTTAATCGATTAACACACTTGATAAGGTGTGCCAATAGTCTTAACGGCAGGGAAGTTGTCCCCATACTTTTGGTAATTATGGGACTTAAAAATTCCATGAACATCGAAGGACAGAATTTTGGGGAAAGTTTCTGGAAGCAATATTTAAGAGAGCTCTTTGAAGTGATTATTCTAAACTTATTGAACTAATGGGGTGAGCAACACATACAAAATCTTATCGAATCCCGATTCTCTTTTATACCCACAGGAAGCACAGTTCCCGGTGGACCGATCGGGGGCCAGACCAGAGTAACTTTACGAAATGAGCACATGCAGTATATACTTACTTGGTGAGTAGCAACACATTGGTTTTCGCTGGTGGCGAGGGGTGGGCAAGACAAGGAAGAGTAAATCCGCTAGCGATCCACAAATTTGGTACTCCAAATTGTTAGGTAAAGTTTCAGGTTAAATCCCCCCAAAAAATATTTCTGGTTTTAAATCAGCTTGCTGCAGCCATGTAGTTTTTATCCACCCTCCTGCCCAGCATCAGCTATAGATTTATTGTCATAAATCAAGGGATCTGGAAATTAAAGCAGCCGTTGTTTCTGAACCGATAGCTCAACTGGATCAGACCAAACAACTCAGGCGAGTCTTCACATACATGCAATCAAAACGTTTGCTCCTCCTACGCAGGTACACGCTGTGTGCGGCCACTTCCTTCTTGTGGTACAAGAGGTTCATTCAGAAGGTGCCTTTTTGAGTGTTGGAAGAATGTGGTTTCAGCTGTGCGGCTTTAAAAAGCACCCATCGATCTGGGCTAGACTGGTTCATTTGGAAGATGATTTGGGACTTCTCAGCCAAGCCACGAGTTGCTGAAAACCAGGCAGATTTTCTCTTAAAAGTAAGCCGATTTTTCATGTATTTGGGGAAATATTACTGGTTTTCAGAAGACAATTAAGTAACGGGGAGTCTTGAAAGGAAAAGTCCATTCAAATGTGGGATCGTCGACAGACAAAAGTTCGATTAAAAACTAGGGGCTTAGGGGTACTCTATATTATTTGTGATAATTTGAATCATGTTTCTTGGAATATTGACTGCAAATAAAATTGTGACTTTTCAGTGTGTTCAACTCTTCCTGATATTGCATGAGGTGGTGATGGAAAACAGGACAAAGAACTATTGCTAAGAATGCCAAAAATTGTGGGCCGGTAATTCTCTCAGCCCAATTCACCTCACAGGGTGGTTGTTAGGAAAATATAGGAAGAGGAAGGAGTGTTAGGTCAACCCTGATACTTTTCCTGTTTATTTCCTTTTAAAAATGGGAGAGCGCTACATGTTACCCACCACTTTTAAAAAAAAAACCCTTTAAAATAATCAAAGCACACAGACAGAAGCCTTTTGGGTTAGAATTTTATTTTTATGTACAGAAAAACTGACACATCTATCATCCAAGCTTGGTGGCCAGCTCTTTAGCTTTGGCCTTTTCAAGTTTAGCAATCCGAGCGACAGATTTGGGACCCAGGACGTTTCCACCCCAGTGACGACGAATCTGGAAAGGAAAAAAAACGAAACGAAACAAAATTGGTTTGCCAACAGGAAGAAACGTTGATTCTGCCCCACTGCCGCCTCTTTGCAATTACAGTCTCTGTCCAAATTATTGTTTATTGCAGTAACTTGGAAACTATCAATTAAGAGTACTTAAAAAACATATATTTCAAGCCCCTTAAGAGACCCGCTGACTATGTTTTAGCAGGCTACACCAAAAATCACAGGCTGGGCCTTACCTCATCGTATCTCTCATTGTAGTTGGTCTTAACAGCTTCCACCAGTTTAGCCAAGGCTCCTTTGTCCTCACTGCATAGGAAAAAAATAGTTAGGGTCAAACAATTTGCCGTGTGTGTGTCTGTCTGTCTGTCAAGGCCACCATTTTCAAGATGAAAGCCATTTACCATTTCTCACATCCTAGCAGCCTCTCCAGCATCATGTGATCAAAATTCAGACACTTGGCCACTGTCTCGTATTTATGACGGCTGCAGTGTCATGGGATCTCTTTTGTGAACTTCTAACAAGCGAAGTCAATGGGGAAGCCAAATTCACTTAACCACCAGGTTACTAACAGTTCTTGCAGTTTGGGATTTAAACGGGTGGGGTTTTTTTGGTCCCTTCCTCGGTCTACAATAGCCGGGATCTTATTTTATAGAAGAGTTTGATGATGATCTTAGTTTTTTCCCCGTGTATCTTTAATAATATATGTGAATTCCCTAACGCAGGGGTCAGCAACCCACAGCTCTGGAGCCGCATGTGGCTCTTTCATCCCTCTGCTGCGGCTGGTTGGCTCCACAATTGATAGGGCTCTCGGTTAGGACAGGTAGAGGAAAAAGGACGCCACGCTAGGAGGAGACTCTATGGTGGGGGAACCGAACTTCCGGTCAAAACAGAATTGAACAGGGGCTTCCGGTTGGGACTTTTGTGGCTCTTTTGAGTGTTTTAAGGTTGCCGACTCCTGCAAGAAAAGTTGTGAAATCGGGCAACACTCACTTAACAAGCATCTTGCTTAGCAACAGGCACAATTGCGGTCGTAACTTGAGGACTATCTGTATTCAGCTGCTCTCCCAAGGGTGCTCCAACCCACAAGTCTATGACCCTCTAACAGCGATTGAAATAACGACTGTTGGCACCCAAATCCCCGATTAGATCTGCCGTGTCCAGAGGTTGGCAGGACCACGGCCCAGCCTCCATTCAGGGCTACTTACGGGTTAACCTGGGTGAAGGCCACGCAAGTGCAGGTTTTCCGGTGGACGAGGCGACCCAGCCTGGCTTTGCTTTTGATGATGCAATAGGGGACCCCCATTTTTCGACACAAGGCGGGCAAGAAAACCACCAGCTGCATCGGGGTGGAAGAGGAGGAGGAGAGAGAAAACAAACCTTTTCATTAACGGGACCCTGCTGCAATTTTTTGAGCCCCCCTGACGAGAGAGGGGAGAGATTTGGGCAGCGGCAATCGCTCAGGGTTAAAAAGCTCGTGTAGTTTTGCTCTCCACGGGGTAAGTCAGGTGAAGAAATTCAAACATCACTGCAATTGCCAAGCCCAAGCGAGAGGATCGTGAGAGCTGTTTTGAGAACAGCCACTTCCAGACTCACAAATTAACCAAGAGAATCACTTTATGAAAAAAATCTGACAAGAGTGATGGCAAAGGAGACAGTTCTTTCCTCCCGTTCCCCCCCCCCAGAGAATGAAGCCCCTAGATCAGGGGTCAGCAACCCGCGGCCCTGGAGCCGCATGTGGCTCTTTCATCCCTGTCGCCGCCACAATTTTGAGAGGAGCTTCCGGTTATGGGGAGGAAAAGCAAGACACACCAGGAAGAGGCTCTCTGGCAAGAAGGTTTTCCAGACACAACTGATAGGGCTTTCCGTTAGGACAGGTAGAGGAAAAAGGATGCCACACTAGGAGGAGACTCTATGGTGTCGGGAATCGGACTTCCAGTCGGCTCCAGAATTGAATGCGGGGGCCCCACCTTTGTGGCTCTTTTGAGTTTTTAAGGTTGCCAACCGCTGCCCTAGATATAATATTAACACTAGGCAATTGTGGAAACAGATCCCAGGTTCCTTATTGCTGCATTTTCCCCCCCAGTCCACTTCAAATACAAGACTAACGTGCACCCTAAAAATTTGTCAAAGAGGAAAGGAAAAAGGAAAATGGCTGTGAAATGCTGCATATCCCTTTTTGGGAGCCAAAGGTTTATTTATTTATTTATTGAAAGCCGTTGCTTCTTTACCCCAAAGCCTGGGAGACAAGAGTGTTGAGTTTGGAATTCCAACCACGCTACAGTGCAAAATTTGGATAATCCGAAAGGACAAAGCCTTCCCATCTGCTTTACCTCAACGGGGTCTACATCGTGCGCGATCACCACCAGCTGAGCCTTCTTGTTCTCCACCAAGGTTGTGACTGTGTTGACACCTGAAAAACACAAATCGGCGCGCTAAATTGACAGCATTAACCAAGCTGGATTGTAGGTGAAGCCACCAAGGAATGGGCCAACCTGCTAAAGCTCAGAGTTAAATAGCCAATATCTTTTGGTCTTCAATCTGCCGTTCAGGTGAAGAAATTCACACATCACTGCGATAGCCGGTTGTCGAGAAAGCACCAGGCAGGCTGTCCTTTCTAGCTAACCAAGCTTAGGAAAGACGCTCAAAAATTTACCTGCCCTCAGCACAGGTGGCCTCTTGGTTGGAACGTCGCCCTTCCCCGCGGCTTTCTGCTCCGCCCGAGCCAACAATCTCTGTTTTTTCTCTTGCTTGGTCTCAGGCCTGTATTTGTGAGCCAGCTTCAGAAGCTGAGTCGCTGTGGAGATAAGACATTAAATGAAAAACTGGAGGATTTCTCTGCCCGTCCTCTAGCAGCTTGATAAAAGAGATCCTTGTGCATCAGCGATCTTGGTGGTTGGGCGTCGTCAAGAAAGCTCAGATATTTGCTTCCATCATCTGCACATTAGAGAAACTTTTCTTCCTTCAGTCTAAACCCCGAAAGAAGGATTCCTTCCTCCCCTCTTTTCATATGCCTCACATTATTTAGAACGTAGCCAGCAAAATCAGATTTTTATTGGCATGAGTAGTTATGCTCTGAATTGGCAACTGAGCACCGAAAAATAACTTTTTGAGCAGTGAAATGTAGACAGCAACTGCTAACGCAAACCTCCCCGGAGCTACTTCTAAGTTTCAGAGCCTCCTCCTCCCATAATCGCAGTTTGGTTTGGTTCTCAACCCACCCCCAAATTTATGGCTATCTGTAGTTTCCCACAATCTCACGACTGCAATTTATAACTTTCTGCCCAGCCTCCTTCCTCTGATAATTCAACAGAAAAAAATAAATAAAAATAAATCACCATTTACCCGTCTGGCGGTCCAGGGCTTGGGTGAACTGGTTAACCGCTGGGGGCACCTTCAACCTTTTGTAAAGGATCGCCCGCTGGCGCTGGAGACGGATGTAACGAGGCCATTTCACAAAGCGAGTCAAATCTCTTTTGGGCTGGATATCCTGGCCTGCAAAGATACAGCATCAAGTCAAGGAGAGAGGAACGGTTTTGTTAAGCTTGGGGGCTTCGCTCCAGAACGAAAAAGGGGCACCGGCATCAGAGATCTTGGTGGAAAGGCTTGTCAGCACTGCTACTCAGTTAGCAAATATTCTTTCCATCATTTGCTTGCACCCTTTTTCACACAGCATTAAGTTCCCATCCCGTCCACCTCCTTCCCTTCCCGACTCACCGATGCCGAAGTTTTTGGGTCTCTTCTCAAAGAGAGGGTTCACCACCTTCTTGGCCTCCTGCTTCTTGACCACAGCAGGGGCCGGCGCCACCTTTTTTCCCTTGGCCTTCTTCCCCTTCGGCTGCAAAAGTTAAAAGCAACAAGTTAAATCTGGATCATTCCATCTACCACCAAAGACGCACATGCAACATCTCCTCCTAGGCGTCTTCTCCCCAAGGGTTGTCCAAACGACTGTCCCCAAACTAAGGATCAGACTAGGCGCTGAGTTACAACTCCCAACATCCCAGCCACAGCTGCTCAAAACAGATCTGGAAACTCGTTGCCAATGCAATTTAAACCCATTTACAACGATCAATTTTCTCTATTAATCTCGTAAACCAGCGTAAATATTAACCTCGCCCAACTAAGACTACTGCTACCATCCGCCTAAACCTGGCAATTTTATACCTTGTTTCTCCAAAAATAAGACCCTGTCTTATTATCTTTTTGAACCCCAAAATAAGTGCTTGGCCTTATTTTCGGGGACGTCTTATTATTTTGGAGCAAGATGGGGCTCCTCTTGCCGTCTTATCCGATTTCTAGCTCTGCGTTTAAATATTTTCAGGGAGGGCTTACTTTTAACGCCTGCGCTCAAAAGCCCAATTGCGCTTATTTTCAGGGAAACGGGGTAGAAGACTTGCGGACTTCAAACTCCCAGCATTTCCCAGTTAGCCCAGTCACCCCATTGCTCGTTGGGGAAATCAAGTCCACAATTTGAAGATCTCTGCTCTTAAATCAAAAAGATAACCAGGCATTATTTGCCTAATTCAAAGGATCTCCAAGCTTGGCATCTTTTAAAAGACTAGCGGACTCCAACTCCCAGGATTCCTTCCACTCAGCAAGGCTGGCTTAGGAATTCTGGGAGTTGAAGTCCACTAGTGCGTCTTGCATGGTTAAGGACCCCTGGCTAAGGATTCTGAGCTGGTCGATCAGAAAGGTCGGCGGTTCGAATCCCTCGGTCTCCTGCGTGTGCAGGGGGCTGGACTATATGACCTCCCAGGATCCCTTCCAATTCTTGTTACTGTTATCCTGTATCTATTGCCCTGGCATGCAATCGGCAGGACTTGAACTCAGCTGCTGCTTCCAGCCTATCCACCGATCTTTGCAAAAAAAAAAAAAAAAACTTCCAGCGAGGCCCAAACTCCACCCCACCCCAAGACCGGCTCCCCGTCATTTTTCCCTCCCAATAAAAGCGGCCTCCTGTTCGGCGGGGTTCCTGGCCCTCCGGTGCACGGTAAAGACCCCCCAAACCGGGCCTCCGATGGGCGGATGGCGCCGGATTGGAAGATCCCCCCCCCCCCCCTTGCACCGGTAGAGCCAACACATCGCAGGCACTCACCATCTTGGCTGGTGGAAGAAAAAGAGAGAGCGGTGCCCTCTGGGTAATATATCGCAGTCACGCTGGTTCTCGCGAGAGAGGTTGGGCTCTCAATCACGCGGGAGGATGCGGAAGGGGAAGAGCGGTCTCAGGCGATTTTTTTTTTTTTGTTTTCATCATAGAGACGATAAGCGACTGATCGGGCTTACGCACGCTCCTAGAGAGTCCTCCGAGGGGGTGTGTTCAACCCTTGAATACAACAGGAAGTGTGTGTCTTCCTTCCCAAACAACCAATCAGCTTTCAGATGGGGAGGGGGGGAAATAAATCTCCCTTTTCGGATTAGAAATGCTTGATTAAGGAGTTGGAAGTGAAAAGGGTGGATGTTGATACAGGTGAGAAGAACGTCAATTTTTTTTAAGCCATTTGCATTAAACCACTTTTGCAATACTTCGTCTCTGGTGGTTTAAATGGATGGAGCAAGGCTCTAGTCCTCATTAGCCTTATTCTCAAAATGCTCCCCCTCCTTTTTGGCTATCCAATAGATTAAAATTTCTTTTATGTACACTGAGAGCATATACACCAAGACAATTTCCTTGTGTGTCCAATCACACTTGGCCAATAAAAAATCCTATCCTATCCTATCCTATCCTATCCTATTCTATTCTATTCTGTTCTATTCTAAATGGAGGTGATTAGTTCATTTGTTGTGTGAACGCAGCCTTGCTTCCAGATCTGCCCCCCACCCCGCACCCCGTTTAGTTAAATAGATACAGAATTTATATAGTTTTCTGACATTTGATTCTCGGCTCCTCAATCTTGATTATTTGCTTCATATTTATATTCATATTTCTATCAGAAAAATCCATCAGGTTTTTTTGGGGGGTGGGGATTATTTACGGCTTCTTTTTAATATTGATGTGCCTGCAGGCAAATGTGTGGCTCGGGAATAACATTTGACGCAAAGGTGCCAATTTTAACCCTGAAAGCTGAAATGGAATGTTTAAGGGCCATATTTCTTTCTTTTTTAAAAAAAAATGATTTTAGATTTGGGGTGTTTTTTTAATGCATTTTTCTCTGGATTTGTTATCTGCAACGCCGTTTCATTGATCCGTTCCTCTCCTAGCCATGTCTCAACAACGGGTCCTACCCCAGAGTAAAGAAACCCTCCTCCAGTCCTACAACAAACGCCTGAAAGATGATGTCAAATCCATCATGGACAACTTCACAGAAATCATCAAGTCTGCAAAGGTAGGTATGTGAGAAGAGACCCCTCCCCCCTCCTCCTCCTTCTGCCTTCCATTAGGACCTGCATACTGCACGAGTCAAAAAGGGGGCTGAGAAAATATTTACAGACCCCTCGCATCCTGGACATCAATTGTTTCAAGTCCTACCCTCAAAACGATGATGCTATAGAGCACTGCACACCAGAACAGCTAGACACAAGGACAGTTTTTTCCTGCATGCCATCACTCTGCTAAACAACTAATTCCCACAACACTGTCAAACTATTCACTAAGTCTGCATTACTAGTACTATTAGTCTTCTCATTGTTCCTATCACCTATCTCCTCTCACTTATGACTGCATGACAGTAACCTTGTTGCTTGTACCATTATGATTTATATTGATATTGTTTCCTGATTGCTTATTTGTTCCCTATGACTATCACTAAGTGTTGTACCTTATGATTATTGATGAATATATCTTTTCTTTTTATGTACAGTGAGAGCATATGCACCAAAGACAAATTCCTTGTGTGTCCAACCACACTTGGCCAATAAAGAATTCTATTCTATTCTATTCTATTCTATTCTATTCTATTCTATTCTATTCTATTCTATTCCATTCCATTCCATTCCATTCCATTCCATTCCATTCCACTCCACTCCACTCCACTCCACTCCACTCCACTCCACTCCACTCCACTCCACTCCACTCCACTCCACACCACACCACACCACTCCACTCCACTCTCCATTCCATTCGTACTTTGAACATTTTCAGATTGTTCTAGTCAGCGAACAACATTACACAGTGCAAAGAAATAGGGGAACAGATTTTTATTAGAGCAGAGGGGAAAATGCTCTACAGCTTTTCAAACAACACGCAGATGGTTAGACTTTTGATACCTGCTTTCCTTTTCCAGATTGAAGAAGAAACCCAAGTGTCTCGCGCGACCCAAGGCGAACAGGATAACTACGAGATGCACGTCAGAGCGGCAAATATTGTGAGTGGATTAGAACGGAGATATTCTGCAGATGATTCTGCTCAGAGAGAAGTTGCAAACCTGCCTTTCATGAATTTATCTTTCTTTATGCATATACATTTAACCAATCAATTTAATTAAATTGATAGTTGAAAAATGTTTGTGGTTGCCATCCGCCCTCACAAACAGGGTTTTAATTCTGTCCCACCAGAGAGCGAGAAGGAAATCATCCCTTGACCAAAATTGCTAATAACTCTGATAAAATTTGGCCACGTTTTCCAAACACAGTGGTACCTCGTTAGACATCGTGATGGGAGGCGTGATGGGTATCAAAAATGATGACTAATGTAGTGAGCCACAAGGCAGCCGACACTGATAAATTCTAGCTTGTGCGTTGAAACAAACAAATGATGAGTACTGAGATAACATTTTCGTGTCATAATGCATTGCGTACCAAATCTGATGAGTTTCAAAGCATTTGAGTGCCAAGGTACCATTGTATGTGGATTTTTTCTATCAGGTCCGAGCTGGCGAGTCCCTCATGAAGCTGGTGTCCGATCTGAAGCAATTCTTAATCCTTAATGACTTTCCTTCGGTTAACGAAGCCATCAACCAACGCAATCAGCAACTGCGGGCCCTGCAGGAGGAATGCGACAAGAAACTGATTGCGCTGCGGGATGAAATCTCCGTCGACCTCTACGAACTGGAAGAGGAGTATTACTCTTCCAGGTACAAATAAATCCACGGAGAAATCTCGGGATAACCAGCCCGTGGCCTCTTTTTTTTTTTTTTTAACCTTGGAGACAGAGGTTGCATTCTGAAACTTTTTAAAACTCTGTTTTGTTTTGTTTTTTTAAAACTTGTGCTTTTAATGTTTCCGGGATGATTCTGGCCGTCCTCAAAAACAATCAAGCCACTCCTATTTCCTTGTTTGCAATTCCGTGCAAATTCCAAGAAGGGAAATGCTGCCTGACAATCTTGCAGTTTGGGATTTAAATGTGGTTTTGCTTTGGAGGGGGGTTTTTTGGTCCCTCCCTCAGTCTGCAATAGCCGGGATCTTATTTTATTTAAGAGTTTGATGATGTTCTTAGTTTTTTTTCATATATCTTTAATAATATATGCGAATCCCCCTAATGATTGCTGCAGCTTTATTATAAATAAAACTGTGGTAGGAAAAAAAATGTCAATTATGGGCTGGTTTTTATTTTATTTCTTTATTATTTCTTATATATATTTAACCCACAACTTGTCTGATGATTCCCCTTATTTCTCCTCCTGTCTCTTAATGCTTAGCTTGTGCTTCTCTTTTTGGCAATTTATCTATGATCTTTTGCAATTTCTGTTGGCTTCTAAGCAGGGCTTCTGGAGGAATGAAGGAATAAAGTGGGGCAGGATTTGGGCGATTTACCCCCGACAAAATACAGGTAGTCCTTGACTTACGACCAAATCGAGCCCAGCGTTTCTGTCGTTAACTGAGTTTTGCCCTTTTTTTTTACGACACTCCTTGCCACATTTGCTTAAGTAAATCACTGCAATTGATCTGTGAATAACCTGCTTTGTTCAGTGAATCTGGCTCCCCCGTTGACTTTAATCGCCAGGAGGTCGCAAAAGGGGATAACATGACCCCCGGGACATTGCGATCGTCGTAAGTATGAGTCAGTTGTCACCATCTGAATTTTGATCATGCGACCACAGGGACGCAACATTCGTAAGCGTGAAGAGCAGTTCATAAGTCGCTTTTTTTCACTGCCACTGTAACTCCAAACGATTGCTAAATGATCCACATTACTAATGGAACAGCTGCCGTGATGATCCCCTTAACAGCGGTGGCAAAAAAAGGTCGTAAAATGAGACGACATTCACTTAACAGCTCTCACTTAGTAGCAAGAGAAATCCTGATCTGAATTGTCGTAAGTCCAGGACTGCCTGTAGGATGAAAATATATATATATATGTGTGTGTGTGTGTGTTTTTCCTTTAAGCCAGGTTTTTCCTACGTAACCAAGATGTTTCTGGAACCACAATTGAGTGAAATATCATTCACTACTTTCTGGGGGTTTTTTTCTTCCTTCTTTTCATTCTGGCAGCCAACAAATTTTGTGCTGCATTGTGAGAGACTTAAATAGCTATTTCTGGCTCATTAGCCATCCTCAGTAAGCCACACCCACATCTCATGTTCCTCCAAATATATATATATATATTTGTAAAGAGCCCCAGTCTAAATTTGGGAGTCCGCCAATTGTTGCTACTGCCTTCTAAAAGATGTTGCTTTCGTAACGCCTTTGCTTCTCTCTTGCTTTCTTCTCCCTCCCCCCCCCCCCTTTTTTCCCCCTCCTGCCTCTCTCTCTCTCGTCTCTCTTCCTCGCTGCCTTAACGGGCTTCTCGTTCCGCCAAGCTACGGCGTCTGCGATGCCAGCCACCTCTCTCTTTCCGAAGCCTACTGGAGACAGGAATCAGCCGGTTCGCCTCTGGAAAGCCTCGTCACCTCCCTGGCTGCCACCACCAGCGCGATGGAGCAGAATCTTCCCGCCCCACAGACCTCGGTGCCTTCGCACCCGCACATCAACGGGCACGGAGTGGGCGCCCCCGAGCACCCCTAAAAGGGATTTCCCCCCCCCCTCGCTCCGTGCATTTCAACAATAAACTTTTAGCAACCAAAATGTCGGGCGCAATTTGTTAAGTCGAGGGTGCTACCTGTATGCGCATGAGGAATTACTTGGTGTTTTCAGTCCTCGACTTATAACAATTCATGCAGCGATGATACTGAAAAGACTGTTTTTCACACTGAGGATCGTTGCAGCCTCTGGTTCTTGGCATCTGGTTCATATTTACAACGGGTGTAGCATCCCGGGGGTCGCGCCATCCCCTTTTGCGACCATCTGATGAGCGAAGTCCACACGGAAGCCATTCGCTTAATAACCGGGGTGACTAACTTCACGATTGCATTGATTCACTTTACAACAGTGGCGTAAGGTGGTAAAACTCACTCAGCTGCCGTCTCTCTCCGTTGTAAGTTGAGGACTATTTGTAGCAGCTGTCTCCTTGTGTCTGTGTTTGCAACGCCGTTTTGATATTCTGGAAAGCTTTTTTGTTGTTGTTTGTTTGTTTCTTTGAGAAGATATTTAACATCATAACTCAGAGACGTTTTTAAGGAGATGCTCAGACTAGGGGAAAAAAATGACCTCTGTGTTGTTGTGAGAACTATTTTTCTGTGACTTTGAGAAGGAGAAAATCTCAGGCCCCCAAATACTGCTGAGTGACAAATCCCAAAATACCCAGCCAACAGGATTTAAGGTTCCCGGACTACCATAGTTAAAGAGACACACAGCTTTTCCACTAGACATGTGATTTTTAACAATCAGGTAACCTTAAAGAGACATTTAACAGTGTTGAAAATGTGAAAGACACCAACTTTACTGTTCCTTTTCTTTTCTTTTTTTTTAATATCCTTTTTCTCATTGTACGAGGCTGTTGAAATAAAGGTAGCTGAGTTTTGTTAGTGCCCAAGGTGTGGATAATTCTTTCCAACACAAAAGATGCGAACCAGGAGAGTTGAAAGACTGCCACAAAACGGAACTGCAAAAATAAAGTGTTTGCTTTGGTGGGTCATTTATGTTGTTGTTAGTTGTGACCCATTGCTACCCCATGGACAATGTTCCTCCAGGCCTTCCTGTCCTCTACCATCCTCTGGAGCCCCTTTAAGCTCACGCCGGCTGCTTCAGTGACTCCATCCAGCCACCTCATTGTCTGTCATCCCCTTCTTCTTTTGCCTTCAATCTTTTCTAGCATTCGGCTCTTCTCCAGGGAGTCCTTCCTTCTCATTAGGTGGCCCAAGGATTTGAGTTTCCTCTTCAGGATCTGGCCTTCTCAAGAGCAGTCAGGGTTGATCTCCTCTAGGACTGACCGGTTGGATGGCCTTGCAGTCCAAGGGACTCGCAGGCGTCTTCTCCAGCACCATCGTTCAAAGGCCTCCATTCTTTGGCCCTCAGCCTTCCTTACAGTCCAACTTTCACAGCCATCCATTGCAACTGGGAAAACTATCGCCTTGACTATACGCACTTTTGTTGGCAGGGTGATGTCTCTGCTTTTTAAGATGCTGTCGAGCTTTGCCATGGCTTTCATGCATGTCCTGAATAGCTATCATTACTGAACTGCAAAAGTAAGGCAGAGATCACAAAACCAAACTGCAAAAAAAAAATAAGTTTATTTGGGTGGGTTAGTTTATGTGTCTGGTGTTCTAGTGATTCGTGGGGGTGGGGGGCAGACCAGTTCTACAGCTTTCGAAAGTATGTTTTAATGGTGCCCTGGTGGAAAGTGATACGTATTAACTTCACAGGATGCCATGCATTAAAAAATGAAAAAAACAACAACGGAAGCCTGCCACTAAAATGCCAGCTGCTTTGTGGTTTGCTTAATAAACAAACAAAAAGTCAAAAAATAGCACGGAAAATTGCATCCCGAGCTGGATGTGAGTTTTATTTTTTCTTCTTGTGCCCTATCCGTCATCGGACGTTGGCGATCGTGTTGGCAATCCTATTTTTGTCAAAATCAGCCGTATGAAAAAGTGCTGCTGGATTTTGTCCGAACCGGTCCCTTAGGTTTTGAAACCACAATATTTTTTTTCTGCCTGGTTCTCCTTTTGCCTTCCATCTTTCCCTGGAGGATTAAGTGAAGGATGCCGTATTTTGATGGCTGTTGCATCACAGGTCCAAAATATTCTATTTATCTTTGCCTATTGTTTCTCCTGAGTTTCTTGAGAGGAGTGGGCTGCTTTAAGTAAAACGTTCCCAATCCAATATCTGAACGAAAGAGGATAGGGAAATGGTCCAGGACTCTGCTTAGCCCGATCCTCTGGATTTGCAAAGATCCTCTGGATTTGCAAAGATTGCAAAGAAAGGATTGCCTCCCGGGGAAGCGCGCGCACGAGATGCGCAAAAAAAAAAAAAGAGAGAGGAAAAAAAAAACCCAACCACGTGCGCAAAAGCTCCCCCCCCCCCACTCTTCGCCCCTCCCCTGCCTTGGCCCCAACCCCCTCCGCCATCCCATAACCTTCCCAGGCTGCAGGCATCGAGCCCCGAGCTGGGTTGCAAAGGGATCGGATCGATGGATCGATTGGCGAGCCTGCCTCTCCAAGCCACGTGGGCGCAAAGCGGCTGGAAGGGCGCCCGGCTTTTGCGCCCTCGATCCTGAGCCCCTCCGGACCACCCCCCCCCGTCACCCCCCCCACCAGGTGATGGATTTCTCTCCCCAGCCCCCGAAGCCTCCTTGCTCAGGAAATTTGGGGGGTTGGCTTTGCTAACTGATCTATCAACCTTGCCCTTCTTTCCCTTCCTTCCTTCCTTCCTTCTTTCTTCCTTTCTTCCCTCCTTCTTCCTACCTTTTCTTCCTTCCTTCCTTCCCTCCCATTCTCCTTCTTCCTTCCCTCCCTCCCTTCCTTCTTCCTTCCTGCCTTCTTCCTTTCTCCCCTCCCTTCTTTCCTTCCTTCTTCCTTTCTTCCCTCCCGTCCTCCTTCCTTCCCTCCCTTCTTTCCTTCCTTCTTCCTTTCTCCCCTCCCTCTCTCCCCCCTCTCCCCTTCCTTCCTTCTTTTCTTCCTTTCTTCCCTCCCTTCCTTCTTCCTACCTTCTTTTCTTCCTTCCCTCTCGTTCTCCTTCCTTCTTCCTTTCTCCCCTCCCTCCCTCTCCTCCTCCCATCCTTCTTCTTTTCTCCCCTCCCTCCCCTCCTCCCCTTCTTTTCTTCCCTCCCTCCCCCCTTTCCCCTTCCTCCCTTCTTTTCTTCCTTTCTTCCCTCCCTCCCTTCCTCCTCCCTCCCTTCCTTTTCTTCTTTTCTTCCTTTCTTCCCTCCCTCCCTCCCTCCCTCCCTTCTTCCTCCCTTCCTTCCCTCCCTCCCATCTTCCTTCTTTCCTTCTTCCTTTCTCCCCTCCGGTCCTCCTTCCTTCCTCTCTTTCCTTCTTTCTTCCTTTCTTCCTTCTTCCTTTCTTCCTTTTTCTTTTATTTACTTACTTTCCATCAAGTGATTCTAGGCAGCATAGAACATGATAAAAATGACAAGATAAAACATCAAACGATAGATATTAACATTCGTCTAACATGACATTAAGTCTTCAAAGTATTTATCAATCGAATTTTCCCTCCTGCGTTTTAAAAAGCAGGAAGGCCAACTGCATGGCTTCATGATAAAACTTTTCCCTCCCCATTGTTCATCAGTTGTTTTTTTCTTCTTACAGGATTTTATCTGGTGGCAAAACAGATGAAGGGCTGAACGGTAATGTGAAACCCTCATCGTTTCAGAGGCGTTTTTTTCCTCCGGACAAAATCTGGTTGGGCATTGCTCTAAAATGGCCAATTTAGTTGCCACGGACTTTTACCTGCAAACACTGGCAAAGAAGATTTGCGCCCAGGAACTCCGTGAACCGCTGAAAAGGAAATTTGGTATGGTTTCTGATACTCCAATTGACCTCTTTGCTTTATGAGTCACATCCTGAGTTTTCCCCACTAATTTAATTTTATTATTCATGGATTAAATTTATATGCCTCCCGCCTGGGCATTCGAAGGAAGATTCCAAACAGAACAGTAAAGTTATTTTCAGAAGGGTTGGGCAGAGCAGTAGGGGTTTATAGGTAAAGGTAAAGGTTCCCCTTGCACATATGTGCTAGTCGTTCCCGACTCTAGGGGGCAGTGCTCATCTCTGTTTCAAAGCCGAAGAGCCAGCGCTGTCCAAAGACGTCTCCGTGGTCATGTGGCCGGCATGACTCAACGGCAAAGGCGCACGGAACGCTGTTCCCTTCCCACCAAAGGTGGTCCCTATTTTTTCTACTTGCATTCTACTTGTGTTTTCAAACTGCTAGGTTGGCAGAAGCTGGGACAAGTCACTTCGTTACACAGCATTAGGGATTCGAACCGCTGAACTGCCGATCTTTCGATCGACAAGCTCAACGTCTTAGCCACTGAGCCACCGCATTCCTTAGTAGGGGTTTAGACAACCCTTATTTGTCTCAGAGATTAAAAGTCTTTTAAAGCTCGAATTGCAGCTTTCTATGCAATATCCCTGTCTGATCATTTTATTAATTCAAGGGAATAAATAATAAATTCATTGCTCTGTTTACAAAGGAGCGCCTGGAAGCAAGCTGAGGGACGAGAGCACCGGGAAAAAGAAGAAGAAGAAGAAGAAAGAAAAAAATCAAGAAAAAAAAAATACAGTAGGGGGTTCTAGGAGCAAATTTAGCCAAGCGTCGCCAGCCAAACCAGGAAGCTGTAATGCTAAGAATCCAGGGCCAGTTACTGAAATCACATGTGCCAGTGCAGAGGAAAGAAATGGGAAACCTGGCGTTACAGGTAAGAATGTGATAGAAGGAGAAATGAGCCAATCTGGTCTAATGGTGAAGATGATGCTGATCTAGAAACCAGGAGGCTGGGAATTCTAGTCCCACCTTAGGCATGAAATCCAGCTGGTGACTTTGGCCCAATCACCAGGTGACTGAGAGTTCTAGTCCCGTTTTAGGCATGAAAGCGGGCTAGATTTTGGGACCAATTGCCAGGAGACTGTGAGTTCTAGACCTGTGAGACATGAAAACCATCTGTGCCAGTCACTAGGAGATGGTGAGTTTTAGCACAAAAACAAGCTGGATCACTTTGGGCCAGTTACCAGAAGACGGTGAGTTGTAGTCTCATTTTAGGTGCAAAACCTGACTGGGTGACTTTGGGCCAATCACCAGAAGACAGAGAGTTCTAGTTCTGCCTTAGGCATGAAAGCCAGCCAGGTGACTTTGAGCCAGTCCCTCTCTTCCTCAGCCCAACTCACCTCACAGGATTGTTGTGAGGAAAATAAGAAAGGTGTGTTGTGGTGTGTTGCACGGGTGGGCTATAACTTTTAATCTTTTTTTTTAAATCCACCCAGGGAATAAAAAGGCACCTGACACGAATTTCGCAATGGATTTCTTGCGGCAGAGGCTGCACAACAAAATTGAAGAAATATCTGGGAAGGTAGGATGGAGACATACATTTTAAAAGTTAGCTTTTCGGGTCCAGAGGAAAATTATTCTGAATTTTACCTTCAGGCTGATGTCACTTGTCTGGGAATATAACCATTGATCTCTGGACAGGTACTGCAACGATTCCTAACCCTCATGGGGAGTGTTAAAATACAGGTGGTCCTCAATTTACAACAGTCTGTCTAATGACTGTTCAAAATTACAGTGGCATTGAAGAATGACTTGTGGCCGTTTTTCACACTTAACGACCATTGCAGCATCCCCTTGATCACGTGATCAAAACTGAGACACTTGGCAACTGGCTCGTATTTATGACGGTCGCAGTGTCCCGGAGTCAGCTGATCCCCTTTTGTAACCTTTCTGAGGAGCACAGTCAATGGGGAAGCCAGATTCACTTAGCAACCGGGTTACTCGCCTATCAACTGCAGTGATTCACTGAACAACTGCGGCAAGAAAAGTCATGCAAAACGGGACAAAATCACTGAACAAATGTCTCACTTTCTACAAGCAAAATCGGTGGGAAAGCCCAGATTTGCTTAACAACCATGTGATTCATTTAACGATTGCAGGGATTTGCTTAGCAACTGGTCATAAAATCAGGTACGGCTCGCTTACTAACCACGTTGCTTAACAACAGAAATTCTGCTTCCAATTGTCCTGTACTTACTTTCTTTCTTTTTAATTCTTATTTATACATTTTTCTTTAAGGACTAGCTGTATTCTTTTTACCGGCAAAAAATAACATAGGCAGCTGGGCCAAATCTGAGAAACTTCTACTTAGCTAATTACATGAGTACAGGATTGAACTTCTAGGATTGCCACTTAATGATGGATGTTGGACACATGGCAGCTCCCAGAATTTCCAAATTTGGGTCTTTTTGTGTGGAGATTCTGGAGTTATCGTGCTAGGAATGAGATTGTCCACTTGTGTAGAGCAAGTCAAAATGACGTTTTGGATTTTTTTCCTGTTTCTTGCAGGCTGGTGCCCGAGCTCTGTCACCCGCTGTGTTGGAGAAGCGCCAGCGAAGGAAATACGAACGAGAGAGAAAGAAACGCCGGAGAAAGGAGATCAGAATGAAGGAGAAATTAGAGAAGGAAACCGCAGAAGAGGAGGCGTCGCCCGCTGTGGTTTCGGAGACCCAGGAGGCGGAGAGCAAACCTGACATCTTGTTTAACAAAGTGGAGGTCCATGCGGAAGAGGAGCTGAACAAAGTGAAGAAGAAGGAGGATAAAAGAAAATCCATCAAAGGCAACATAACACCACTGACCGGCAAGAATTATAAGCAACTGTTAAACCGGCTGGAATCTCGGAAAACCCAACTGGAAGAGTTGAAGGCCAAAGATGAGGAGAAAGCTAAGGAGTTGGAGGCAAAGATGCAATGGACCAATGTCCTTTATAAGGCAGAAGGTGTGAAGATCCGCGATGACGAAGAGAAGCTGAAGGCCGCCCTGAAACGCAAGGAGAAGCGCAAGGCCCAGCGTCAGAGGAAGTGGGAAAAGCGGACAGAACAGGTGGTAGACCGAATGCAGCAACGACAAGAGAAACGTCGGAAAAACATCCAGCAAAAGAAGCTAGCCAGGATTGAGAAAAAAAAGGCTAAAGCTCGGAAGAAAGGACGCATCCTTCCTGAAGATCTCAAGAAAGCTGGCCCTAACCGAAACTGAGTTTTTTTAATTATTATTAAGTTTTTTATTAGTGTATCAAAGTATAAAATACAACGAAAAAAAGAGACGCGGAAAACTGACTTTGAGTTTTAACCCAATTTAGGTTTGAATGAACAATGTGGATGTTAGAGAATCCACAAAGATTTTCCTCTGAGTTGATGGGGTGTGGAGATGATGCAGCCAAGTCTCTTTGGGTCAGCCCTGGGTTTGAGGAGGACCTCAAAGATGGCAGTTTCTCAACCAAAGTTGAGTCATTGGATTGCCTCTTTCCAACTGTTATCAAATGATCGTTTCCTGTTTTAGGGAGCGAAGACTTGAAATTAAGTAGAATCGTGTGGTGAAAGGATCACATTTATCCTTTTAATCTGGGAAATAAATTGAATAAATTGAAGCAAGGAGGGGATCATTAAACGTTCTATCCTGACCTGCAGTCTCAGCTTGGTTGGTGATTTAATTTGGTATTTGGAACAGTAAATCAATCCAATTGCCAAGATTTGTACAATGTGTTGAAAAGTAAACAAAAACTGGACATTTAGTTTTGCAGATTCCTAGATTTTAACTCATCTGGTTAAACACACTACAGGATTCTATCCCTCTGTTAATGCAGCCTAGAAATGTTGGCTTTTTTGGCAGCTGCCACACATGCTTGAGTTGAATAAAGGTCACTCTATCCTGTTTTCAGTAGAATAGAATAGAATAGAATAGAATAGAATAGAATAGAATAGAATAGAATAGAATAGAATAGAATAGAATAGAATAGAATAGAATAGAATAGAATAGAATAGAATAGAATAGAATAGAATAGAATAGAATAGAATAGAATAGAATAGAATTTTTTATTGGCCAAGTGTGATAGGACACGCAAGGAATTTGTCTTGGTGCCTATGCTCTCAGTGTACATAAGGAGAATAAAATGCATTCATCAAGAATCATAAGGTACAACATTTAATGATAGTCATAGGGTACAAATAAGGATTCAAATCATATTAGGAAACAGTCAATATAAATCTTAAGGATACCAGCAACAAGGTTACAGTCATACAGTCGTAAATTGGAGGAGATGGGTGGTGGGAATGATGAGATTAATAGTGCAGATTTAGTAAATAGTTTGACAGTATTGAGGGAATTATTTGGTTAGCAGAGTGATGACTGGATTTGCACATGGCCCGTAGTGGTCAATGAAATGCACACTCCTCTATCCAAGGGTTGATATGCCAAAGTGAAGCATCTTTGAATTCAAGGTTTTTTTATGTCCGATGGTTTTGTCAGTGAGCACAAACATGGCTCTGATTAACATTTTACTTTTGTAGCAAAAAAAATTAAAGGCGGGAGCTCTGGCAAGCTTGGGAACAGCCCAATCCACCCCCGCCTTAGTCTGGAGAATAATCTCTTTTTCAGCTCCATCATGTGTGATCCAAAATGGGTGAAATACAGGGGTGAAATCCAACAGGTTCTGGAGAATTTCCGGTAACGGAAATTTTGAGCAGTTCGGAGAACCGCTAAATAGCAGCTCTGGCTGGCCCCCGAGTGGGGGGAGACTGAAGATTGTGCAGTATCCTTCCCCTGGAGTGGGGTGGGAATGAAGATTGTGCAGTATCCTTCCCCTGGAGTGGGGAGGGAATGGGGATTTTTGCAGTATCCTTCCCCCAGGAGTGGGGTGGGATGGGAATGAAGATTTTGCAGTATCCTTCCCCTGGAATGGGGAGGGAATGGGGATTTTGCAGTAACCTTCCCCTGGAGTGGGGAGAGAATGGGGATTTTTGCAGTATCCTTCCCCCAGGAGTGGGGTGGGAAGGAAATGAAAATTTTGCAGTATCTTTCCCCTGGAGTGGGGTGGGAATGGGGATTTTTGCAATATCCTTCCCCTGCCACGCCCATCAAGCCACACTCAGAGAACCTGGTAGTAAAAAAAATTGGATTTCACCACTGGTGAAAATAAATGCATAACATTTTTGGCAATGCCAAGCTGGTTCGATGCAAAAGATGGGGAGGGGGAAGACAACGGTTACCCCTTGAGAAGATGGACTCCCAATAAATTTGTTTATTTAACCCTGCCCGTTAATTGATTCTGCCTCCCCGTCCCCCCCATATAAAGGACGTAACAGCATCCCCGCGCTCTTCCCTGTTTCCCCTAGCAACCGCGGTGGCGTTCCCATAGCAACGGCTTGCCAGAGGACCAAAGAAGCCAGCCGGCTCGGGATTCCCGCGGGTTCTCGCGAGACGAAGGCCGCCCTTCGTCCCCAGCGCCTGGGGTTACCATGGAAACCGTTAGACGCGTGTCGGAGGCGGCCTTGTGAATGGCGGGCCGGCTCTGACGGGACGGTGGGGGGTGGGGGGGAGAGAGAAAAAAAAATATATATATATTAATATTTTCCTCGTTCCTAACCGCCGTTTGCTTTCTTTAATCGTTTCCTTTAGCTAACCCGGGAGTTCGACGCCCCGCCATGTGCAAATCCAGCAAGAGTTCCCACGTGCTTCCCATCACCACCACGGTGGGGGTCGCCCGGGTCCTGCCCAGCGGGAAGGTCTACAGGCAGATCTTCGACGACGAGGTGCGAGGAGAAGAGCAGGAACGATGGAAGGAAGCTTCCTGGCCCCATATGGGTCAGCTAGGGCCTCTTCTCTCGTTTAGGAGGAATTTGGAGGGGTTTTTTTATGTAAGGTGGAATTGTTTTCCCCACCCTCCCAAAAAAAAAAAGGAATTCAGACAATGGGACTTGGAGGAAGGTTGCTTTCTCTCCCCCAGACCCTTTTTTGCCTGCCTGCCTTCCTTCCTTCCTCCTTTCATTCTCTCCTTCCCTCCTTCCTTCCTCTCTCTCATTCTCTCCTTCCTTCCTTTCTCCTTCCTTTCATTCTCCTTCCTTCCTTCCTCCTTTCATTCTCTCCTTCCTTCCTCCTTCTTTTCATTCTCTCCTTCCTTCCTTCTTCCTTCCTTCCTTCCTTCCTCCCTCTCATTCTCATCTTCCTTCCTTCTTTCTTTCTTTCCTTCCTTCCTTCCAGTGTTCATTCTCTCCTTCCTTCCTTCCTCCTTTCATTCTCTCCTTCCTTCTTTCTTTCCTCTCATTCTCATCTCTTTCCTTCCTTCCTCTTTTCATTCTCTCCTTCCTTCCTCTCTCTTATTCTCTCCTTCCTTCCTTTCTCCTTCCTTTCATTCTCTTTCCTTCCTTCCTTCCTCCTTTCATTCTCTCCTTCCTTCCTCCTTCCTTTCATTCTCTCCTTCCTTCCTTCCTTCCTCCCTCTCATTCTCATCTTCCTTCCTTTCTTTCCTTCTCTCTTTCCTTCCTTCCTTCTTTCCTCTCATTTTCCTTCCTTCCACTCATTCCCATCTCCTTCCTTCCTTCTTTCTTTTTTTCCTTCCTTCCTTCCACTTGCCTGCCTCCCTTTCTCCTACCCCTCTCTTCCTTTCTTTTGTATATTTATTTCCTCCTTTCTTTTATTCCTTCCTACCCTCCCTTGCTTCTTTCTCATCCTTTTCCTTCCTTTCTTCCTCCCTCCATCCTTCCTTCCCTCCACTTTCTTTCTTTCTGTCTATTCTCCTGCCTGCCTTTCTTCCTACCCCTTCCTTCCTTCCTCCACCTCCTTTCTTTCTCTCTATTCTCCTGCCTGCCTGCCTTTCTTCATAGCCCTCTTTTCCTTTCTTTTATTCTGTATATTTATTTATTCCTTTTATTCCTTCTTCGCATCTTCCCTTGCTTCCTTCTCTCTTCTTTTTCCTTCCTCCTTCCCTCCACCTTCTTTCGTTCTAATCTCCTTCCTGCCTATCTGATTTTCTTCCTACCCCTCCATCCCTTCCTCCCTTCTTTTCCCCACTTCCTCCTTCATTCCCATATCCTTCTTTCCTTCCTTCCTTCCTTTTAGAATTAAATTTCAAAAATAGACAGTTAAAATACAAGATTATGACAAAAAATGAAAAATAGGGAGAGGGCAACGGAAAGTTTAAATAGTGATATACACACAAAAGGACATTTAAAAATTGCTTCTGACTCCCTTCAGTACAGTTATAATAATAGAATAAAATATTCTCTTGTATGCAAAGATGCAAAGCTAACTAAAAAAAAGGTTCATACCTAAGAAGCAACTAATAACACTAATATATTATATCCCGGTCTCTTACTCTAAATAAAACATAGAACGCATAAATGCATTATTAGAATTCTACAAATGCACATAACAGTACTAGTTACTTCTATAATCAAATATGTGTAATCATCTGCTTTTGAATTTAAGGAAAATATAAGACATAAACATATAAAACTCCCAACAACACCCTGTAGGCACAACAAATCTAATCATCAAATCCCAGAATCAAAACTTCATTTTCATCTTTATCAAGCAAAATGTCCCAAGGTGCTCTCCATCTAGAAAGAACAATAGTCAAATTTGTTTTATCTTTAATCAAAGTGGCCGGTTTTGTCATTTTACTAGTCTTGTCAATGTATTCTTGTTTTCTTTTTCCTTGTTTTCTTATCTTTGTTTTGTTTAAATTTCCTTTTTGCTTCTTCGTTTTGGTTCATGATTGTGAGCTGCGTAGAGTCTCTCCTTGGCAAGATGGCTAGTAAATAAATGTAATAATAATAATAATCTCAGCCACTTCTCTTTAAATTCTCTTTTCTGTTTTGTTTTGCCAAGATCAACTTGGTGCATGCTCTGGGGAGGGCTAGGAACAAGATCACCCAGCACAAAGTCCTTCCAGGAAAGATCCCATTGGTGAGAGATTTGGAAAAAAGAGCCAGCTATGGATTCTTGTCCGAACGCCAACAGATGTGGATCGAGGCAATGCCCAACGATCAGCTCACTGAAAATCCAGTGCAATACAAGTAAGGAAGGTCGATACGAGCAGAATGGAGACTTTGCGGCTAAGCAAAGTGGGTTTTAAGTGAATCACAACCAATTTTATGACCCTTTTGCTGCGGTTGTTAAGTGAATCTCTGCAATGGTTAAGTACAAGTAGTCCTCGACATTTAGGGACCTTTTTTTTAAAAAAAAAAATTGATTTAGATGCCGCCCTTCTCCGGAGACTCAGGGCAGCTTACAATGCGTTAAGCAACAGCCTTCATACTTTTGTATATTTTACAATATTGCCCCCACAAACTGGGTCCTCAGTTGTTGAAGTTGTAGCGGCAGTGGAAAAAAAAGTGGCTTACAACCGTTTTTCACTCTGATCACCGTTGCAGCATCCCCATGGTCATGTGACCAAAATTACCGTGGGACTCTCGGCAACTGACTCGTATTTATGACAGTTGTAGTGTCCCGGTGTCATGTGATCCTCTTTTGCGAACTTCTTGACAAAGTTAATGGGGATTCACTTAACCGTGTGACTAACTGAACAACCGTATGACTAACTCAGGTCAGCAACCCGGGGCTCTGAAGCCACATGTGGCTCTTTCATCCATCTGCTGTGGCTCCCTATCGCCAATTGGCTCTACAATTGATAGGGCTTTCGGTTAGGACAGGTAGAGGAAAAAGGACGCCGTGGTAGGAGGAGACTCTACGGTAGGGGAACCAGACTTCTGGTCGGCAGAGGAAAAAGGATGCCACGCTAGGAGGAGACTCTATGGTGGGGGAACCGGACTTCTGGTCGCTTCCAGAATTGAATGGGGGGGGGGGGCTTCCAGTTAGGACCTTTGTGGCTTTTTGAGTGTTTAAGGTTGCCGTCCCCTGGACTAACTGAACAACGGCAAGCAATTCGCTTGTGGCAAGAAAAGTTTGCAAAATGGGACAAAAGTCACTAAACAAATGTTCCCGCTTATCAACAGAAATGTTGAGCTCCATTGTGGTTGTATGTCAAGGACTATCTGTAAGTCACACGGTTGTTAAGCGGAATGCACGTATTGACTTTGCTTCTGGGAAGCCTTAGCCAATGGCAACATGTCTTTTTTTTCTAAGAAACGGTTCAGCTCAATTTCAACTTTTCCCCCTTTTCCGTGGCAGGGAGGCTGTGACTCTGGCACGCAGGAAGGCTAAAGAGAGCGAGAGTGTAATTGCCGCGCGGGAAGTCAGAGGCCTTGCCGATGTCATCGGTAAATATGAACACTTTTAATTGTGGAAGTTGCCGTTTGTGCTGAACTGAAACCTCTGGGGTTTTTTTTAAATTTATTTGTTTAGTTATATCACTACAAAGCCCCATTTAGGATCCTGGAAGAAGAATCTTATGGGGTTTTTTAAAGATTTATTTTTACCCTGCCTTTATTATTTTTATAAATCACTCTAGACAATGAAACTACCTAATACTCTTTCCTCCTCCTATTTTCCCCATAACAACAACCTTGTAAGGTGGGTTGGGCTGAGAGAGAGAAGGACTGGCCCAAAGTCAACCAGCTGGCTTTCATGCCTAAGGCAGGACTAGAACTCCCAGTCTCCTGGTAACTGGACCGTTGTTACCCAGCTGATTTTCAGGGCTAAGTCAGGACTAGAACTCACCATCTCCTGGTGAGTGGCCCAAAGTCAACCAGCTGGCTTTCATGCCTAAGGCAGGACTAGAACTCCCAGACTCCTAGTGGTTGGCCCAAAGGCTTTTGTGCCTGACTGGAACTCACCATCTCCTGGTTTCTAGCCCGGTGCCTTAACCACTAGACCAAACTGCTTCCCCAATCTGAGTCGCTTTCCTATTTTTGTGCCTGTTAAGAAGTTCAGGAAACAGCCTTTCCCCAAACCCAGCCTCTTAATACCCAATAATTAAACAACCCGGGGCTTAGCAGGACCTTGATCACTGTCTGAAATCCATCCTTTCAGTTCCAGAGAAAAGAACCAGCGATATCGTGGCGCGTATCTACGAGAACAAAAAGTTGTGTTACGAAGAACTTGTGGTCCAGTTCAGGCAGGAACTAGCATGCATCGGAAAGGTGAGGCGGCTGTTTTAAGTTTGAGCCAGATTTTTCCTTCTCACAGATAGTCCTTGACTTATGACCAGTCGTTTAAAGGGCAGAAAAAGAAAAATCCCATTCAGATGAGTGGGTTTGGATTTACGACCGCGAGAATCCCTTCACAACTGCCATCAAAAATGCTTGAGAAATCAGGTCCGATTGTGTCTCAACTTAGGGCCAGAATTTCAGTCCCAATTTGTGGTCGTAAATCGAGGCACGGCCTGTAATCATGTCAGAGCCCAAGCTGGTCCTGATTCATCTGTCGAAAAAAACCCCAACCGCTTTTGTTTTCAGGAAATGGAAGAATGTTACGTGAAGCCTGGGAAATTATTGTTGACCCAGTTGCAAGAATCAGATCAGGCTTTTGAAGCCTATTTTCAGGCCTCTGAAAATGACGTCACTTTAATCTCCTACACCATAGAGGTAAGTGGGTGCTTCCTTTTCCAAAAATCTCGGTCGCCAGTGCCTCGTTTTCCCACTTTGGGAGCAAATAAACCAGCTGTGGGATTTGATCCAGGCCATTTTTCTAAATTTTCTGCGGAAAATTACCCGTTGCGGGATGTTTTTCATTCTAAAACTGCTGATTGCCGCATCTTTCTGAGAGAACCACTCCATGCAGTTCTCAACTTACAGCTATTTGTTTAGTGACCGTTGGGCGTTACAACGTCACTGATAAAAGTGACTCAGGACCGTTTTTCACACGTACGACCATTGCAGTCACGTGATCAAAATTCAGATGACAACCGACTCAGATTTATGACTGTCGCAGTGTCCTGGGGTCATGTAATTCCCTTTTGCGACCTTCTGACGTCATAAAATGGGGTAAAATTCACTTTGCCTTGCTTAGCAAACAGCATTTTGGGGCTCAATTGTTGTCGTAAGCTGAGGACTATCTGTAGCTTGTTAAGAGACATTTTTCCATGGAAACCTGAAGTGAAAACTAATTCCAGAATAGCATCTTAAACCTGCCTTTCTCCAGAATAAAAGGAGAAAGAGAAAGGGAACATGTGATTAGCTGTCTTAAAGCTTCATTTGCAAAAAGATTTTGTGTCATTATGCCGCTTGGTTACAAGACGTCCCTTGTGAATCCAGGGGTATCACAGTGCATCCTTTCTTTGCAGGACTTTGAGAAAATGTGGGCCTTTCTCTTCCAAGAGACCCAGCAAAGAAGGCAATGGATTCGAGAACTGGATGAAGCTTTACGGCAGGCTGAGGTCTACCGAGTTGAACGGGTGAGTCACACTGGAAGAGGAGGGCTAAATTTATAAAGAGAAGGCAGCGAAGTGGGGGTTGACCTATTCTCCAAAGCACCTGAAGGCAGAACAAGAAGCAATGGATGGAAAGTTATCAAGGAGATGAACAACCTAGAAATAAGGGGGAAAAATCCTAACAGTGAGAACAATTAATCAGTGAAACGGCTTCCCTCCGGAAGTTGTTCTATCACCGGACAGCCATTTGCCTGGAATAGCCATATACCACTTCACGGTGCTTTCCAGCCCTCTCTAAGCGGTTTACAGAGTCAGCCTATTGCCCTCAACAATCTAGGTCCTCATTTTACCCACCTCGGAAGGAGGAAAGGCTGAGTCAACCTTAAGCTGATCAGGATCGAACTCCTGTCTCTGTGGGCTCACCACTGCGCCACCATCTAGATAGATACATAGGAGAGAGAGAGAGAGAGAGAGAGAGAGGGAGGGGGGGGGAGAGAGGGAGAAAATAAATAGATAGATAGATAGATAGATAGATAGATAGATAGATAGATAGATAGATAGATGATAGATAGATAGATAGTTAGATAGATAGATAGATAGATAGATAGATAGATAGATAGATAGATAGATAGATAGATAGATAGATAGATAGATAGAAAAAATAGGTAGGCAGATAGATAAAGAGATAGGTAGATAAGAGGTAAGTAGATATATAGACAAATAGACAGATCAATAGACAGACAGATATATAGATAAGTAGATAAAGATAGATGATAGATAGATGATAGATAGATAGATAGATAGATAGATAGATAGACAGATAGATGATAGATAGATAGATAGATAGAGACAGAGAGAGAGGGGCTTCACAGTTCTTTACAGCTCTCTCTAAGCGGTTTGCAGAGTCAGCATCTTGCCCCCAAGAATCTGGGTCCTCGTTTTACCGACCTGAGAAGGATGGAAGGTTGAGTCAACCTTGAGCCGGTTAGGATCAAACTGCCAAACTGCTTGTAGTGGGCAGTCAGCAAAAGTAGCCTGCAGTACTGCATTCTTACCACTGCCCCAAGAATCAATTGAATGGTATACTATAGCAGCGGTCACCAACTGGTGGTCCGTGAGAAAATTTTGGCGGTCCGCAGAAAAATTATTTGCATTTTTTATATTGCACTAAATCCGGGCTCCTCAAACTACGGGCCTTGGGACAGACACACGCAATGAACGTCTGTGTTGCTGCAGAGAGTCTCTCCCTTCGGGGTCTTTTTGTGTGGGTCGGAGGGGGGCAGAAATTCCAACTTGGGGTCTGCTTCAGCCTCCTGGTGTGGGGCTTTGGGCAAAGGCTGGAGGGAAGCACCCACCCAGCTACTCACTAGGCAGCTCATATTAGTGGTCCGCGGGATTTAAAATTACGAATTTAGTGGTCCCTGAAGTCCGAAAGGTTGGGGACCCCTGGATTATAAGTGTCCTGCTTGAGGACTAGAACCCCTTTCAACCCTGCTCTCCTCTGACCTTCTTCTCCATCGCTTGCATTTCCAGATCACATTCGTCTTGAGCAAATACACCAAGATGCTAGAGGACACGGCCTATCACTTATCTTCGGATGTCCACAGATTCGTACACCAGGAAGCCATGGTAAAATCCTTCCCTTTGTGATCTCGGGAGGGGTGGTGGTCTATAGTAAGAATCCGTTGAAACATCGAACAGGGAATCCTTGGCTTACATCTCTGTGGCTGAGCAAGACAATTCAGACAACGGTCCTAGGTCATCTTTTTTTTTCTTCTCCAGCCCCGTTGTAACTTTCGAACGGTCACTAAGCAAGTGAGGTTGTAAGTCAGGGGGTGGGGGCGCCGATCAACCTAACGGGCTGCTCCCTTTCTACTCGTAGATGATCAACCAAGCAATCCTGGCCAATCGGAAGGCGATCTCTAAGTTGTTCCTGAACCTGACGGAGGCTGACCTCAAGAGAGATTCCTTCTATCGCTATCAGCTGGAAGAGAGGAAGGAGGTCTGGAAAGTCGTGCAGAAGAAACATATCGTTTCCAGTTTCCGGTGAGGAGTGTGGCAACGGAGGGGAGAAGGGCAGGGTTCTCTTAATCTTAGGAGGCAACCTGGCTGAAGGTCTTGTGAACCCCAGGAATGGCAGGTGACAAGGCCTATTCAGTCCAGCACCCCACAGGCCGGATCCGGCCCCCCGAGCCTTGACTTTGGCACCCCTGATCTAGTGATTTCCCTTAACACATGGCGAAAGTCAAGAGAGATAAGGATCTCTTCCTTTGCTGTCCCCGTCTCCTTTTGCCTTCCATCTTTCCCATCAAGTTGGCTACATTTGAATAAACTACCTCCTCCTGCTTCTCCTCTTCTGCCCCCTCCCCCTCATCCCCCTCCCTCTACACCTCAATCCCTTCTAAAACTGATGGTGTTACGTAGTTGGGTCATGAAACGTCCGCCAAGCTCAGAGAGCACCAAGAACCCCACAGCGGTCCTCTCTCTCTCTCCTGATTCTGCAGAACATAGTTTTAAAAATGTCGACCTACCGAATAAAACTACAATCAGCATCCTCTTTTGTGTGTGTGTGTGTGTGTCTTCTGAAAGCCTTTCCTTTTTTTTTTTTTAAAAGAAAACTAAGTCCTCCTCTTTTCCTCATCCGACATTTGCTTTTTAACCTTACAGAGAGTTTATGGAAAGCGAAAGGATACGGAACCCAAGTTCTGTGAACGTGGAAGTGGAGAGCATGCTAGAAGATCAGCGGTCTCTGGCCCAAAAAAGGAACGAGCATTTACTCTCCCTGGGGTAGGTGAACATAAAAAAAAAAAAATTAAATATATAAATATATAAAAAACAAAATAAAAATAAGAATGGAGCTTCTTTTCTGGGGAGGGCCCAGACCTGGCCAAGCGAGGCTGTCAGGAACTGTTCCAATTACAAGTAAACTTAACTTTTTTCCTCCCCTTTCATAGCTCTCTGTTGCCTTTGAAGCATACCAAGGCCGAAATCAACGAATGGTACGAGGCGCTGGTGGAATTAAATAAACGGATCGGTAAGGAGCCAAGTCCTCTGGGGATCGTGAGGATAATGACGGTGATGGTTTATCTCCCGCATTCAGAGGCCTTCCCTGATTCCTTCCCTAAAACCACAGTCCTGTGGGGTAGGCTGGGCAGTTGAGTTGAGACTTGAGTTTCCTTTCTCATAAGTCAACACCACTGGCAGCATATTACACTTGCCTGCCAGTAGCCTAGATTTTAAAAAGGCATTCCCAAAGTCACTCTTTCCCTCTTGTTTTCTTTCTCTCTTTCTATCTCTCTCTCCCTTCATTCTTTCCTTCGTTCTTTCTTTCCTTCCCCCCTTTCCTTTCTCCCTCCCTCCCTCCCTCCCTTCTTTCATTCTTTCATTCCTTTCCCCTCCCTCCCTCACTCCATCCATCTCCTCCCTCACTCCTTCCTTTCTTCCCCCCTTTCTCCCTCTTTTCACCTCCCTCCCTCCCTCTTCTTTCCTTCTTCCTTCCTTCCTTCCTTCCTCCCTCCTTTCCTTTGTCCCACCCTTCCTCCCTTTCCTTCTTTCATTCCTTCCCTCCCTCCCTCCCCTCCCCTCCCTCTTTCCTTCCTTCCCCCTCTCTCCCTCTTCCTTCCTTCTTTATTTCTCCTTCCTTCCTTCCATTCCTTCCTCCCTCTCTCCCTCCCAATTCTTTCTTCCTTCCTCCCTCCTTTTTCCTTCCTTCCTTAATTCCTTCTTCCTTCCATTCCTTCCTTAATCCCTTCTCCTTCCTCCTTCCCCTTCCTTCCTTCCCTTCTTTCTTCCTTCCCTTCTTTCTCACCTCAAGACACTCACAACGTCCAGTCCATGATGAGAATTCGCCTCCAGTATGAGAAGGTTTGTCAGGAGTGTTTGGCAAAACTCCAGGAATGCAAGGTGAGTTTTAAAATAGGTGCGGGGCATAAGGTGTTTCCTAAGCTTTGGTGATCTTGTTGTCCTTTTTAAAAAAAAAAAAAGGAAATGTGATTTTTTAGAGAGAGAGAAAACTATCTAAATGAAGTGAATTGTACCACATTTGACAACCTCTCTTGCCAAAGTCATTAAGTTAGTCACCCAGTTGTTAAGTGAACCTGGCTTCCCCATTGACTGCTTGTCAGAAGCTCTCAAAAGGGATCATGTAACCCCGGGACACTTCAACCGACATAAATACAAGTCAGTTGCCAAGCCTCTGGATTTCGATCCTGTGACCACGGAGATGCTGTAAATGTGAAAAGCTGTCATAAGTCACTTTTTTCAGTACCATTTTAACTTCGAATGGCGACTAAACAAACTGAATTATCTGTATCCTCAATCTAAAACTATTGATTGGGCTATTTCAAATGTAAACCAATATAAGAAAACAATCATTCTTCCTTTTAAATAAATACAAATTTATTTTTGGGGGGGGGGATACCAGATGTGTCATGGAAATGATTAGGAGGCCTTGGGTGCTTAGGAATAGCTGGCCAACAACTCAGTTCTTTTTTTTTTCCTCCCCCTCTCCCTCCCTCTTTAGCAAAATCTGATCGACATGAAGATTTGTACCCCCAAGGAGGCTGAGAAGATTGTAAACCCCAGTTTCTATCAGTTAATTGGGAAGCTGCAAGTTCAATTTGAAATCAAGATAGATAAGATGGACGTAAGTGTAGCCCTCTCTCTCCCATCAGAGGGACAGGGAGGTTCATTAAAGGAAAGGGGAAATGAGCGGGAGGGGGAAGGAAATGGGAAAATCTCATTAAAAGAAATGGGAAAGAGGCAGTTTGGTCTCGTGGCTAAGGCAGTGGTGAAACCCGAACCAGTTTGCTACCGGTCGGCTGGCTCAATATGCACCAAAAGGAGGCTTGGGACGGTAAGTAGAGCAGTGAGTGGGGGGGATCAGCTGTGGCATGCAGGATTTCCTGCTTTCTAGCAAAGCTAAACCACGCTGCACAGCTGATTGTCGGAAATACCAGTTTGGAGGACCCAGTAGCTTTTTTAAACTACCGTTTCGCCCAAACTGGTAGCTTTTTTTTTTTTTTACTATCGGTTCACCCGATAGTTTTTATCACTACTAGTTGGCCCAAACCGGAGCAAACCGGTAGCGTTTTCACCACTGGGCTTTGGCACAAAAGCCAGCTGCTTGACTTTGGTTCAATCACCAGGAGATTGGAAGTTCTAGTCCTGCCTTAGGCATAAAAGCCAGCTGGTTGATTTGGGGCTCAATCACCAGGAGGTGGTGAGTTCTAGTCCTGACTTAGCCCTGAAAATCAGCTGGATAACAATGGTCCAGTTACCAGGAGATTGGAAGTTCTAGTCCTGCCTTAGGCATGAAAGCCAGCTGGTTGATTTGGGGCTCAATCACCAGGAGATGGTGAGTTCTAGTCCTGACTTAGCCCTGAAAATCAGCTTGGTAACAATGGTCCAGTTACCAGGAGACTGGGAGTTCTAGTCCTTCCTTAGGCATAAAAGCCAGCTGGTTGATTTGGGGCTCAATCATCAGGAGATAGTGAGTTCTAGTCCTGACTTAGCCCTGAAAATCAGTTGGGTAACAATAGTCCAGTCACCAGGAGACTGGGAGTTCTAGTCCTGCTTTAGACATGAAAGCCAGCCAGGTGACTTTGAGCCAGTCCCCTTCTCTCAGCCCGGGCCACCTCACAGGATTGTTGTTGTGGGAAAAATAGGATGGGGAAGGCACATTGCGTATGTTCCCAGCCTTTATCAAAATAATAAAGGCAGGACTGAAATAAAATTTAAAAATCTGGGAGAAAATCTCTTTCCCTGGGCGGCATTTTTTTCCGTTCAGTTTTTTCCTCCTAGCCTTCCTTCAGTTTTTTCCTTCTAGCCTTCCTTGGTCAGGACTGTCTCCTTTTCCCATCCCCACCACGGATCTTTTCTTCGTTCTTCCCGATTGTTCCAGGCTGATTTGGAGCACCTGGTTAAAAACAGTGAAATCAACTGCAGGCACCTCTATCAGTACTTCCAAGATGCCCTAGCCATCTTTGATTTCCACCAGCAGAAACTCAGCCAACAGGACAATGATCTTCAGAAAAGTTTAAACGATTGTCGTTGCAAGCACGAAAATATGAACAAGGTCAGTGCACTGGTCCCAGTTTGGGGATGGGTGGATTGTCCGGGAGGAGACTGCAATTTTTTTTATTTTTTATTTTTTGCAGACTACAGAGTTTGGATCCTGGGTATAGATTCAGCTAAAATCATTTTAATATGCAACTGGGTGGTGTTTTTTTTTTTTTAATCTATACGTATAAAAACGCCTCTTTGTTTTCCGCATGCGACTAGCTAAGGGAAATGAATCTGGACATAGCGGTGGACAAACTCAGGATGCAAAGCACCGATGAAAAACTCAGAGCCTACCTCGAGAAGGTTTATGCTGCCTTGGACATCATTCGCAATGGGTACGTGAAGGATTGCTGCCTATGTTGTTCTTTTGCGGGGGGGGCTCATTCTCCCCCTAAAGTTATTGCTGTAGTTTGGAGAAGGGAGGATGGAAAAAGGTTCAAATTACGCTGCTTTTGTTTGGTCAAGGTACGCCGCCTTCCATCAAGACCTCTTGTCTAAGGTGATCGCTTACCCACGCCACATTCGGCACGAGCTTCTTTCCTACAGCGCCACCATCAGTCGGTATTTTTACGTCCTGGGCAGCTACAAAGGGGTAGGCAGAACAACAGATCGCTTAATACAGCCTGCATGAAACTTAGCTGGCACTCCAAGCATGCCTATCAAACGAGACGCATAGGATTGCTTCAGAGCCTGTGTAGCGTAGGGGGCTAATGCCTCCTACTAAAGGCAGCAATTAACACCAGCTGCCTGTAATTTCTCTGAGTTCAATCCTAGCCAGGCTCAAGGTCGACTCAGCCTTCCATCCTTTCTAAGGTGGGTAAATTGAGGACCCAGTTGGTGGGGGCAATAAGCTGACTTTGTATAAATATACAAAAGTATGAAGGCTATTGCTTAACGCATTGTAAGCCGCCCTGAGTCTCCGGAGAAGGGCGTCATATAAATCAAATTAAAAATAAAAATAAAATAAATAAATAAATACAGGGGGTGGTCCCAGCCACCGGTGGTATTCGGAGACTCAATTCACAGTACTTCTGAATCATGGGGAGGACAGAATTAGAGGACAGAAAGATGGATCTTGGGTTAATTGTTCCTTTGCTGATGTTGCGGAAAACAGCTGTGTGTTGTTGTTTTTTCAAATAGGTAACTCCCTTTCTCCCTCTCCCCTATTTTTCTCCATTTTCTTGTAGAAGACCTTAAAGAAATCAGAAGGCTCAACTGAAGGAAGAGGGGAAGGAGGAGGTAAGGACTATGAAGCAGGGATGCTATTCAGCAGGTTCCGACAGGTTCTGGAGAACCAGAAGCGGAAATTTTGAGTAGTTCGGAGAACCGGCAAATACCACCTCTGGCTGGCCCCAGAGTGGGGAGGGAATGGGGATTTTGCAGTCTCTTTCCCCTGGAGTGGGGTGGGAATAGAGATTTTGTAGTACCTTCCTCTGGAGTTGGGAAGGAATGGGGATTTTGCAGTATCCTTCTACCAGGAGTGGGAGGGGGGAATCCTCCCCCTGCCACACCCACCAAGCCCCGCCTACCACACCACACCACGCCCACCAAGCCACGCCCACAGAACCGGTAGCAAAACAAAATTGAATTCCACCACTTCTATGAAGTTTTTCAAACACAGCTAGTTCCCAATTTCTATCGCTGACCAAGTTTGGTTCTTAAGTGAGCCCCACCCGATTTTTACAACCGTTTCCCTCCCCCCCCCCACGGTTGTTAAGCGAATCAGGAGGTTGCTCAGTGAATCCAGCTTCCCCATTGACTTCGCTTGTTGGAAGCCAGCAAATCAGCCTCCCTGCTTCCTATTTATGAAGGTTGTGGTCACGCGATCCCCTTTTGCGACCTACTGATGGGCAAAGTCGATGGGGAAGCCGGGTTCGCTTCACAACCGTGTGACTTACAACTGCAGCGGATGACGATTAATAACATGGTGGGGCTCAATTGTAGTCATTAAGCCGAGGGCTACCTGTAATCGGTTGGCTAGTGTTGAGGGGTGCTGGGAGTTGTAGTTTAGCAGCAGCCGGAGGGCCACGGCTTCCCCACCCCTAAGGCTTTTTGAAGGTGCCTGACCCGGAATATTTTGTTGCGTGTCTTGACCAGAAATAACGGAGGAGAGCAAAGAGGTAGAAGAAACAGAAGAGGCTGTAGAGATTCTCCTGGAGAAAGAGAGCGAGGAAGGGCTGCCTCTGGAGGAGAGGGATGCGGAAGGCCCTGATCCTATCGAAGTGGAGGAAGCGGACCAGGAGGAAGACGAGGAAGGGGAAGAAATGGAGACCCCTGCTCGCCAGAGTGACAAGCACGGTGTCAGTAGAGATGATGTAGAAAGATCAGGGGAAAGGAGCGCCTCGGGGGCCAAGACTCAAGACGCCACCAAGCCAGATCTGGTGAGCTGGGAATCTCCATGAGGATCAGGCGACATCTACGCTTCCTTGTGCGTGGATTGCATGCTGTTTATTTGTTTCTTTTCTTTCCATCCACCTTGGTTTTCTTTACAAATGATTCCATCCAACACACCTTCTGTTTTCCCTACAACAAACAACTCTGTGAGGTGGGTTGGGCTGAGATAGAGGAGGTGGGGGCTGGCCAAAAGTTGGCTTTCATGGCTAAGGCGGGACTAGAACTCCCAATCTCCTGGTGATTGGCCCAAAGTCACCCAATTGACTTTCATGGCTAAGGCGGGACTAGAACTCCCAATCTCCTGGTGATTGGCCCAAAGTCACCCAATTGACTTTCATGGCTTAAGGTGGGACTAGAACTCACCATCTCCTGGTGATTGGCCCAAAGTCACCCAATTGACCTTCATGGCTTAAGGTGGGACTAGAACTCACCGTCTCCAGGTTTTTGGGTTTTCATCAGGCTTTCTAAGGGGGTGAAAACATGACTGGCAACCCTTAAAGAAAAGGAAGAGAACTGACTAGAACTTAAGTCGTTGGCCGTTCTCCTCTTTTGAACCCCGTTTCAAAATTAGCCGCTCAGTGTCGCCCCTTCCATTTTATCCTTCTGCCAGACCAAGGATTCGGGCAAGGGGTCCAAGCGAAAGGATGTGATTGTGGAATTCTTCACCACGTCCAGCGGAAACACCTACAAAGTGGTGGAGTACTTGAAGAAATCCAAGCTCCGGAAAGCAGAGAAATATTACCAGGGAAAACTGAAAAGCAGTTCTTTGCCTTCCTACCTGAAGCAGGTGTACCTGTCAGAGGCTTTCTTTAGAGATATCAGAAGACAGTAAGTGCAAACCTCTTTCTTTCTTTCTCTTTCTCTCTCACTTTTCTTTCTTTGACTCTCTGTGTCTCTGTTACTGCTTCTCCCTCTCTCTATCTCTCCTCCTTTCTCTTTTTGCCTCTCTCTCCTCCTCTTTCTCTCTCTCTGTCTCTTTCTTTCTTTCTTTCTTTCTTTCTTTCTTTCTTTTTCTTTGTTTCTTTGTCTCTCTATGGTTCTGTTTCTGCCTTTCCCTCTCCCACTCTTCTCCTTTCTCTTTTTGCTTCTGTCTCTCCTTCTCCTCTTGCTCTTCATCTTTCTTTCTTTCTTTTTTTCTTTCTTTCTTTTTTCTTTCTTCTTTCTTTCTGTCTCTCTCTCTTTCTGTCTTCTTTCTTTGTGTGTCTCTGTTTCTGCTTCTTCCTCTCTCTCCTTTCTCTTTTTGCCTCTGTCTCTCTTTCTTCTCTTTCTCTCTTTTTGTCCTTTCCTTCCTTCCTTCCTTCCTTCCTTCCTTCCTTCCTTCCTTCCTTCCTTCCTTCCTTCCTTCCTTCCTCTCTCTCTCTCTGCTTCCTTCCTTCCCTCCCTCCCTTTCTCTTAAAGAATAGGATATTTTTTTCCAGTTAAGAAAAAGGATTTGGGGAGCGTTCTAAACCCACCAGCCGAAATGGCATCAAACTCCTAAAAACCCACCATTTAAAAAGCTCCGATAAATCCTTTCAGGAATTTATTTTGGGCCTGATCGCTTTGAGGCGTCCCGCGCAAAACATAGCAGAACTATCACCACAAATTGTGGGTTTAGAAAGAGATCAGGATGAAATTTTTTTTAAAAAAAGATATTTTTAACCTGGCTTGTTTATTTCTTGAAAAGATTTCTACAGCCGCCTATCTTTCAACCGACTCTGGGCAGCTCCCGATTTACGATGCAAACCTTAGCTAGCCAGGTTAGCATTCCGTCATGGCCGCAAGCAGCCCTTCAGCCCCCAAGGATCTTCCGAATCCTTCCTTTTTTTCCCCTGGTCTTTGTGACGGGACCCAGCGACCCGTTTTATCCTCAAGCCGCCTCTTTCTTGCCCTCCTCTCTGCTCCCCTGGCAGTATCCGGCTCCAGTTCTTCGAGCATCTGGAGAAGTGGTTTGATGACACCTTATCCAGCATCTGGGTGGTCGTGGTGGCCAAGAAGGAAGAGCTCAACTCCGAGCTACAGCTGCGCCTCCATCTTCACGAACCCCGGAGGGAACGCATCGAGAAGGACATTTACAACGTCAGGAGGGGTACTTAACGTTTTGTTCTTGTTTTTTTTTTTATCCTATAGCCAGATCCACTCTCAGTCCTTGCCACACGAGTCCTTGAATTGAAGAGGGCTGGGGGCTTATTTTGAGCCAGACGACGCATTTATAGATAGTCCTTGACTAAACGGCCACAATTGAGCCCCAAATCGACTCAGCCTTCCATCCTTTATAAGGTGGGTAAATTGAGGACCCAGTTTGTTGGGGACAATAAGCTGACTTTGTATAAATATAAATATACAAAAAGTATGAAGGCTATTGCTTAACGCACTGTAAGCCGCCCTGAGTCTCCGGAGAAGGGCGGCATATAAATCAAATTTTAAAAAAAAATTCTCCTGCTAAGACGAGACGGTTGTGGTCACTCCCATTTTACAATTTTTCTTTGCCGCAGTTGTTAAGCGAAGTCAGACGGCTGTTACGGGAATCTGGCTTGTCAGAAGGCCGCAAAAGGAGATCATCATCAGAGCCAGGAAAGGGGGGGGGGAAGGAGAAGGAAGAGGAGGGGGGGAAAAGAGGAGATCTGTGGGGTCGTAGGTGCTCTCTGAGCTTGTTTTTTTTTTAAAAAAAATTGATTTATATGCCGCCCTTCTCCGGAGACTCAGGGCGGCTTACAATGCGTTAAGCAATAGCCTTCATACTTTCGTATATTTATACAAAGTCAGCTTATTGCCCCCACAAACTGGGTCCTCAATTTACCTACCTTAGAAAGGATAGAAGGCTGAGTCAACCTTGAGCCTGGGGAGATTCGAACTTACTAATTCCAGACAGCTGGAGTTAAATTGCAATGCATTAGTCTGCTGAGCTATCCATTGCAGACATTTCATTACCCAGCTAGGTAACATCACCAGTCTAGAGTTATCTCCTTCCCCAAACATTTGTAAGCCTGTTTTGTGAGCAGAAGGTTGTTGGGATTCAGCTCTTGTTTGATCCCGTTGGCGGTCTTCTCACCATCCATCGGCGTGGATTTTTGGGAACTTCTCCAGCGCTCCTTTCTCTCCTTCCCTCCCTTTATAAACGCGGGAATTCCCTTCCCTCCTTTCTCTCAGTGGAGCTACGGATTCACAGCGACCGCTTGAAGCGTCACTGCGCCGGCTTGATCGAGGCGCTGAATAAGGAGAGGAGCGCCTTCCTCAAGATCCGAGAAGACCACAACGCGGTCAGCAAATCCTTCCGAACCCGAATCCAAGACATGGAGAAAGTCTTCCAGATGGAAAGCAGAGCAGAAAAGTCAGTTTGACGTTGGGGGAAAATAAAGAAAAAGTGGGGGGGGGGGACGCCACTCACCTTGCCGAAGGTGCTATCAGAATGTAGAAGGGAACATGATTTAAGCCCGGGGGAAATTCACGTTACCGATAGAAGGGAATGTTTGTAACTCAGTGTTGAATTTTGGGATCTTTTGTGCTCTCTGAGCTTGGCTGTTTTCTTTTTTTTTTTTTAAATTAAATCTTTATTAAATATTTACATTAAAATTAACACAAAATAAACATTGGGAAACCATATAAATGGTGAAATGTAGAAACACATAAACACAAGACTAAAACGAAACGACAAACATGACTAACCGGGAGTTAAGCTCACTCTCCAATTAATAATAACTAGTGTCATCCAAACCAAACATTTCAATAGAGTCAATTTCTACTAACTATCTACAAAACAGTTAGCCTGTTTTTGTCGAAATTTTAAGAAATCATATAGCCTAATAAATATCTAATTAATCTAAATAGACGATCTTGTCACCCATTTCCTAAGTTTAACCTTCTTTTGAGCCAGACAAAGCATTTGTCCCAACTTCTATTGTACATTGAATCTTTCTTATCTTTTAAAATATACGTTAATCTATCCATCTCAGCACATCAGAGAATCTTATTTATTATCAGATAATCGGGGGGGGGGGGGCGTATCTGCATCTTTCCACAGTTGGGCAAATGCCATTCTCGCCGCTGTTGAGACATGGACAAATATATACCAATCTTTGTTATCAATATAGTCTGGTCTTATTCCAAGCTGTTTTTTTGATAAAGCTTCATGATCCAACTAGGTAACACCATCAATGTTAGAAGGGAGTCGTGTGTGCAGAGTGGAGGAGGAGGACGGCAACTGTGGGATCCTTTTTTTTTTTTTTTTGAGATTTTTTTTTTAATTTTAAAACAAAACATAAAACACAAATCCATCATCCATACATCTTTTTTCAGCTTGCCAGCTTGGCCTGATCCCTGTAAAAAAAAATTTAGAATTTTTTTAGAGTTTTTGTTATTAATTTTAAATTGAATTGTTTTAACTATCAGCCCAATTCATATTAGTTATTTTTAAAATTTTAACTTTGGTGTAGCTTGCTTTTTATTTCTGCTGTTCACCGCCCTGAGTCCGCAAGGAGAAGGGCAGTATACAAATCTAATAAAATAAATAAATACATAAATACAATTGCAAACAGTGTGTCGGTCAGTTACAACTCTTGTGCTTCCTCACCATATTCATATTCAGGTTTCCAGCTCTGCATTCCGATGGTTGACCTTGGGCTGGCTGGTGCTTTCTCACCCGGCTTGCTTCCCATCTCTCCTTTAATTCCTCCATAAACATTTCCAATCCTCTCTTCCCTCCCTTTCTGGCTGTTAGCCGGCAGCGCTCGGCAAGCAGAATGGCAGCTCCTCTTCTGTCCCCTTTCTCTTCCGCAGGTTGATGGCCCTCAGCCGTAACCTCCATATGGAGCTGCTGAACCATGTGGAAGTGCTCCAGGTCTCCATGAGGAGTTACAGACAGTATCTGGAGGAAGCTTTGGGAAAACTGCGGGATTCTAACACGGACTTCCTGAAAGCCTGCAGGTACCCAGAAAAAAATGGGTAGATAGGGACGGAAGAGATCTTCGGAGGTCTTCTAGCCCAACCCTCTGCTCAACAGAAGTGACCTTCCAGCCTTGTTGTTTTTAGACTCTTTGCAGATGGCGGGAACTTTTCCCCCGAGGAGCTAGAGATCTTCATGAAGCAGCTGCAGAAGGAGAACTCGCGCATCGAATTTGTCGAAGGCCTGATCATGATTGATATGGAGAAAGCAGAGACTGGTTACCTGGAGCAGGTCAGCCACCGGGAGACCATCCCAAACAAACAGCCAGGGTTGGGTTCAGGAAAGAAGGTGGGAAGAGAGTGGATACTGGTATACAGCGGGTCCTCAGCTTACGACCACGATCGAGCCCAACATTTCTGCACTTAAGCAAGGGCAGGTGTTAAGTGAGGAGATGGCTGAAGGAGTAGAGAACCCCCCCCCCACCTCCTCCTCCCTCTATGTGCTTTCTTCCCTCCCCTCTCCATCCTTCTCAGTTTGATTTCAATTGGATTTTAAATTGAAGAGCCTGTCAGCCGCCTAGGGCGAGATGGGCAGCCCGCAAGTTTGATCAAGAAATCAAAAACGAAATAAATTGTGATTGTAAACGACCGGCTTCATCGGGGATGAATGAAATCATCCTTCTAATCGTCCCTCCCATTATTCAATCAGGCTACAGAAATTATCAGCAAGTTCGAGAACAGGTTTCGTTACCTGGCTATGGATCGCGTCTTCTTGGAGAAAATCCAACGGTTTCTGACCAATATTCAAGTGAAAATCAAGACAGAGGTACCAAGAGAAAAAAAGTCCGTCACCCACCCACTCTGCCTCCCTTCCTTTTCTCATTTCTCCTCTCTCCCTTTTCTCTTATCTCACCTTCCTTCCTTTTTTCATTTCTCCTCTCCCTTTTCTCTGTCTCACCTTTCTTCCTTCCCTCATTTCTCCTCTCTCCCTTTTCTCTATCACTCCTTCCTTCCTTCCTTTTCTCTTTTAGTTTAAAGTGTTTATGGGTTTTAAATTTTAATTGCCTATTGGTTTTTTAAATTTTGGGGCCAAAAATTGTTTAATTCTTTTACAAATATTTTAAATTTTGCATTGGAGTGCTTTTTATTCTTGGCTGTGCACCGCCCTGAGTCCACTAGGAGAAGGGCGGTATATAAATTTAATAAATAATAAAATAATAAATAATTTCTCCTCTCCCTTTTCTCTGTCTCTCCTTCCTTCCTTCCTTCCTTCCTTCCTTCCTTCCTTCTTCCCTCATTTTTCCTCTCTCCCTTTTCTCAATCTCTCCTTCCTTCTTCCCTCATTTCTCCTCTCTCCCTTTTCTCTCTCGCCTGCCTGCCTGCCTTCCTTTTCTCATTTCTCCTCTCTTCTTTTTCTCAGTTTCACTTTCCTCCCTCTTCCCCTTCCCTCCCTTTTCTCTCTGTCCTCCCTTCCCTTCCTTTTCTCATCTCCCTTCCCTCCTCCCTCCCTCCCTTTTCTCTATCTCCCTTTCCTCTCTTCCTTCCCTTCTTTTTCTCTATCCTCCCTCCCTCCCTCCCTTCTTCCCTGTGGTGGAATCTCCAGCTAGACTGGAGGGAGTCTAGTTAAGTGGGGGAGGCATGCTTAGAGTCCCTTGCACTGCAGTATGCAGGCCAGGCCAGGCCTCTCCCAGAATCCCTGAAGTCTTATCTGACCTTATTCAGAGGATGGGGTCTGTCCCAGGAGATTTTTGACTCGCAATAAACCTTCTGCTTGGGACGATTCACGGCTGGTTCTGCTTGCTTGCACCTGACCGAAGGCCTGCTAGAGAAAAGCTTTTGCCTTCTTCCGTGAGGGTCATCTAACTGAGTGGGTGGGTTGGGGGGGGGGGTCTTTTCACTTTCCAGGTGGCCAAATCCAACTGGCAGACCCAAACGTTGAATAACTACTTGGAGAAGCTCGTCCAGAGAATCGATGCCTGTGCCCACCCTAACGTGGACAAGGAAGTAGGTTCTAAAGAGGGGGGGGAGGGGGATGTTTGACTCAAAAACAACCAGCATGGGTAGTCCTTGACTTACGATCACAAGTGAGCCCAAAATTTCCATTGCTAAGTGAAAGCCATTTGTTAATTGAGCTTTGTGTTGTTTCGTGATCTTTCTTGCTACAATTTGTCCAGTGAATCCCTGCGGTTCTCAAATGAGTCATATGGTCGTTAAGCAAATCTGGCTTCCCCATTGACTTTGCTCGTCAGAAAGTCACAAAAAGGGGATCACCTGACCCCCCAGGATAACACGACTGTCGTAAATACGAGCCAGTTGCCAAGAGGCTGACTTTAGATCTCGCGACTTGTGGGGATGCCACGACGTGCGTTGTAAGGTTGTGAGTCACATTTTTTCCCAGTGCCGTTGTAACTTTGGACAGTCACTAAATGAACTATTGTAAGCCAAGGACGACCTGCATTTTAAATCTCCTATGCTTTGCGGTTTTGAGGGTGCTTTATTTTTATTTCATTTTTTTTTCTTCGATTCCTTCCCTCAGAGCATGACTCCAGAAAGGCTTTATGAGTTTACCAAGTTCGTCATGGAAGAACTGAAGAAGAGGTGTAAATATCTCAACTGTCAGCTCCGGATCCAGGTAATAATATTTCTGCTGAGATGGTTAGTCCTCGCGGTGTGTGTTGTGGCCTTTTGGCCGCTGGCCCTTCCAACAGCCGAATCAGAGAAGGAGGAGGAACGTGGGAGTCAGAGTCAGCAACCTGAGAGCTCCGAGGGGGAAGAGGGAATGGAGTCAGAGAGAGAGAGAGAGAGAGGCGGAGCCTGGGCCGTCCATCAGCCCTCAAATGGACAGTCAACAGCCCCCAGGTCTGGAGGTGGTTGATGAGGAGGAGGAACAGCTGAGTCCACTGCCTGACGCGTGGCAAGAAAGGTCATAAAACGGGGCCAAAACTCACGGAACCAATGTCTCACTTAACGACAGAAATCGTTGGGCTCAGTTGTGGTCGTAAGCCGAGGACTACCTTTATGTGTTCCGGCCTTGTTGCTCCTACATTCTCATCTCTTAGGAACCAGAGGTTACTTCCCTGCCCACCGTCTTCGTTCAAGACTCCCTCATAAGCTCTGCCCCATCGGAGATGTCCCTCCCGGAAGGCAGAGTCACCGTGATGGGCATGGAGTACACGCCTGTTCTGAACCCGAGCAGGATGGGGAAACCGGCCTTCGATGACGCGTCCTTCTACCTGATCCGAAACCTCACCGGGTGAGCATCTAAGGAACGCCTCAGGGTGAAAACCACAGGGACTAGAAGCTTGTCACAAGTTCTTTGAAGTACACTATTCCTCGACTTAACAGCCAAGTTATGACGTCACTGAGGAAAGGGACTTACGTTTTTCACACTTATGAGCATTGCAGCATCCCCAGGGTCACGGAATCCAAATTGGGACGCTTGACAACTGACTCACATTTAGAGTAGAGTAGAGTAGAGTAGAGTAGAGTAGAGTAGAGTAGAAATAGAGTAGAGTAGAAATAGAGTAGGGTAGAATAGGGTAGAAATAGAATAGAATAGAATAGAATAGAATAGAATAGAATAGAATGGAATGGAATGGAATGGAATGGAATGGAATGGAATGGAATGGAATGGAATGGAATGGAATGGAATGGAATGGAATGGAATGGAACGGAACGGAATGAAACCGAACGGAATGAAACCGAACGGAATGGAATGGAATGGAATGGAATGGAATGGAATGGAATGGAATGGAATGGAATGGAATGGAATGGAATAGAATGGAATGGAATAGAACGGAATGAAACCGAACGGAATAGAATAGAATAGAATAGAATAGAATAGAATGGAATGGAATGGAATGGAATGGAATAGAACGGAATGAAACCGAACGGAATAGAATAGAATAGAATAGAATGGAATGGAATGGAATGGAATGGAATGGAATGGAATGGAATGGAATGGAATGGAATAGAACGGAATGAAACCGAACGGAATAGAATAGAATAGAATAGAATAGAATAGAATGGAATGGAATGGAATGGAATGGAATGGAATGGAATAGAACGGAATGAAACCGAACGGAATAGAATAGAATAGAATAGAATAGAATAGAATAGAATAGAATAGAATAGAATAGAATAGACTAGACTAGACTAGACTACACTACACTACACTACACTACACTACACTACACTACACTACACTACACTACACTACACTACACTACACTACACTACACTACACTACACTACACTACACTACACTACACTACACTACACTACACTACACTACACTACACTACACTACACTACACTACACTACACTACACAAAGGGACACCCTGCCCCTCTGCCTCATTCAACACTGATTTCAACACTGATTCAACACAGGAGCTGATTTTGGGAGCGATGACATTTTTCTCTCTTCCCTTTCCATTCCAGACACGTGCGTGGAAAAAAGATGTTAGATGCTCAGCACGAAAAGGACATCGCAGGACTGCCTGGAACGGACCAAAGAGGTGAGAAACAGCACTTTGATGAAGGCTTAAGGAAGTAGTGGCTTAGCCGTTAAGGCCGTCACCGCCCTGAGTCCGTCAGGAGAAGGGCAGTATATAAGTCTAATAAATAAATAAATAAATAAAATAAATAAGGCGCTAGGTTTGTTGACCAGAAGGTTGGCAGTTTGAGACCCCAATGCCAACGTGATGGTATGAGCTACCATTCCTACTCTATAAAGACAGAGATGAGCACCTCCCCTGGAGTAGGACACTGCTGGCCACGGGGAAAGGGAACCTCTGACTTGACAGATGTGGTGAAAATCTGTCACGCCGGTGTGGCCACCAAGAGGAAATATTGAATGTTGAATAGAGAAGTCCAACAAAGGAGAGGGGACCTTCCGGGGTTGGAAAGGACGGGGGCAAGGCGAACGTCGCCTTAGATCCCCACCCAACTGTCTAGCATGACGTTTCGGAGAAAGGGACCTCTCTGTTGGGTCATCTGGAAATTCTCGGATCAGTGCCTCCCTTTGCCCATCTCTTGCTTAGTTCCATTTTTTCCTTTCTTTATTATTTCAGAACTTCCTAACCAAGCTTTCCCTCCCTTGTTTACTCCGGGCGGACATCGTGAAAGCCTTTCGTTGGGAGCAGCCTATCTACTGGCCAAGAAATCTAGTTCCATTACCAAAGTCTCCGGAAGGTAAGGATCCCTACTCGGATGAAATAAACTTAGGTCTGTCTAATCCAGCGAAGAGAAGGATGGTGGGGTGGGGGTGGGGGTGGGACAGTACTTAACAAGAGAAAAGAGGGTGGACTTATTCTCTAGGGCACCAGAGGGCAGGACGAGAAGCAATGGATGGAAGCCTTGTCAATGAGATCCAGTCTAGAATTAAGGAGAAATCTCCTGACGATGAGAACAATTAATCAGTGGGACGGCTTGGCTCCAGAAGCTATGGGTTGCTCCATCACAGGAGGCTTTAGAAAAAAAGAGCCATCTAGACAGCCATTTGACTGGGATAGTATAAGGTCTGCTTGAGCCGGAAGTTGGACTAAAAGAGCTCTGAAATCCCTTCCAGCCCTCTGACTCTATTGCCTGTCCATCAGTCCATCCATCCACCTGTACCTATCCATTACCTATCTTATCTATCTATCCATCTACGCCTGCCTGCCTGTCTATCTCGATTCTTTCTGTCTATCATCTGTCTATCTATCTATTTATCCATCTCTATCTGTCCATCTACATCTTATCTTTTTTTCTTTCTTTTTTTAAATTTGATTTATATGCCGCCCTTCTCCGGAGACTCAGGGCATCTTACAATGCGTTAAGCAATAAGCAATAGCCTTCATACTTTTGTATATTTATACAAAGTCAGCTTATTGCCCCTACAATCTGGGTCCTCATTTTACCTACCTTAGAAAGAATAGAAGGCTGAGTCAACCTTGAGCCTGGGGAGATTTGAACTTGCAGTAATTGCAGGTAGCTGATGTTAATAACTGTTAATAACAGTGTTTTAGTCTGCTGCGCCACCAGGGCTCATATCTATCTCTATATCTCTCTATTTATCTATTGCTATCCTATATCTCTATCATCTATCTCTCTATCCATCTCTATCTGTCCATATATATTTATCTATCTATATTTCTCTATTTCTTTATCTCTATCCTATCTATCTCTATCACCCACCCACCCACCCGTCCGTCTGTCCATCCATCCATCCATCCTCTCTCTCTCTCTCTCTCTATCTCTGCCTGTCCATCTATATCTATCTATCTCTATATCTCTGTTTATCTCTTTATCGCTATCCTATCTATATCATCTGTCTTGTCTATCATCTATCATCTCTGTCTGTCCATATCTATCTATCTATCTATTTCTTTATTGCTATCCTATCTATCATCTGTCTCTATCTATCTATCTATCTATCTATCTATCTATCTATCTATCTATCTATCTATCTATCTATCATCTATCTATTGGTTTCCAATAGATATTGGACATTTGTCCAAGAAGATATAAACGTCTCTACCTAGAGGGTAGGGCATCGAATTAGAAAACCTCCCAAGGTCCCTCCCAACCATAGGATTCCATGTTCTGTGTGAAAAGCATCTCCCATTCTTACCTCTCCCTCCAGCTTTGTTTCCATTTTTTCCTCCTCTGAAAATTGAGCGGGCTTTTCCACGATCCCTTTCGGCTGAAATGTGCCATTTAAAGCAGATACGATTCCCTTCTTTTTGTTCTCCCAGAAGCTGGCCGAAGCGTTATTTTAACTTCCAAAAGTTCATCGATCCCGGTGGCATTGATAAAATTAAATCCGCTCCTGGATTAAAACGTTGCTGCTGTGCTGACAGGTTGGGAGAGCCGTTGTTAAATTGTCTTCTTTGCAATGCAGCGGGAACTCCATCCAAAAATACACCCGACTTACTAAAGCCGACAGGAAGCTGCTGATTTTCGGAGGCCAGCCAAAAGAACCCGAGTGAGTCCAGATTATTATCTTCCAGACTCCACAAACCTGGAGTTTATCTGAGTTAATTGACTTTTTAAATGTTCCACCTTTCTGGCTGGATTGACATATCCTAATGCAGTTTCTGTAAGGATAGGTACTCCTCGACTTAACGACCACAGTTGGGCCCAAAATTTCCATTGCTAAAGCGAGACAGTCGTTCAGCGAGTTTTGCCCCGTTTTACGACCTTTCTTGCCGGGCATTAAAGCGAATCGCTGCAGTCATTAAGCTAGCCACACAGCCATTCGATGAAACTGGCTTCTCCATTGATTTTGCTTTGTCAGAAGGTCGCAAAAGGGACCACGTGACGCACGGTCATAAAGATGAATTCGTTGCCAAGTTTCCGAATTTTCGTTCACGTCATCGTGACGATGCTGCAGTGGTCATAAGTGTGAAAAACAGCCATAAGTCTATTTACCCATGAATGATATTTTTTTTAAAGAGAGAAGAGAATAATTTTTCACTTGACAAGCCTGTAATTTTTTTTCTAAAAAAAAAAAATTAAAATCTACTCTTTTTTAAGTTTTCTTATTTTGGCACTTTTTCAAAAAAAAAAAAAGAAAAATCAACAGAAAAACGATAATAAGATCGTGAAGTAATACCTCCTTTTAAATTGGTTGTTCTAGTTCGGATTACTTTACCGGAATCATCTTCAATATCCTGTGGGACAATTTTGATAACATCATGAACGTTGCTGAGGTATTTTTTATTTTTATTTATTTATTTTTGTCAAGCATATATAAGATTACAGATAAAAGTATAAACATGATTATGAAGACAGGAAATGTATAAACATGATTATGAAGACATGAAATGGAGGAGCTTAATTTTTTTTAAAAAAAATCTATTATTTTCAGCCCCTCCAGTTTTTTTGGAAGTGGTTGGCCATTGACTCATTTCTTTGGCTGAGAGAGAGGGGCTGGCCCATGGTCATCTTGTTGGCTTCGTGTCTAAGGCAGAACCTGAACTCGCAACCGCCTCCGTTTTTAGTCTAGCACCTTAACGATTATGCCAAAACTGGCTTACAATTATTACTACATAAACCCCCAGTAATGCAAGTACAAGATGAAAAACCATAAAGCAATAGATTAATTAATACACAACCCAAATATGCTAAAAATCCAGTTTGTCACTCTGGACAATATGCAGAATTGTAAAAAAAAATATTCAGGGGAAAAATAGGAAACACAAAGGGAGTTGTGCGTTGTGATGCTTTGGAAAGCAAGTATGGCCTCATCTAAGCCATAAGATATGTGAGAATTGGTTGGGTCTAGTGGTAAAGACTAGGGGCCAATCACCAGGAGATGGTGAGTTCTAGTCTTGCCTTGTGCATAAAAACCAGCTGGGTGACTTTGGGCCAATCACCAGGAAGCGGTGAGTTCTAATCCCGCCTTATGCATGAAACTGGGTGGGTGACTTTGGGCCAATCACCAGGAGACGGTGAGTTCTAGTCCCGCCTCAGGCATGAAAGCCAATTGGGTGACTTCGGGCCACTCCTCTCTCGCAGCCCACTCTACCTCACAGGGCTGTTGTTGTGTGGAAAATAGGAAAAGCAAGGAGTTATGGGGTGTGTTTGCTGCCTTGAGTTATTTCTAAAAATAATAACGGCGGGATACAAGAACATTTTTAAAAAAATACAGAAGGTGATTCCTTTTGCATTTCTTTTGTTCTTCCTGAGGCACCGAAAAACAAGCCTCCTTCTAACCCAATGCTCTCCCTGGGTTTCCTGCTTCCCACTTCTTCTTTTTCTGAAGGAATTCTACAAAAAGGACAAGCATCAGATTACGAAACCGGACTGTCTCCAAGAAACCTACGACCTGTGCATTGATGCTTTGGGTCAGAAGATGCTGACCTATCTTTTCCAATCCGACGAGTACCACATTGCTTGCATCTCTGGTAACGCGGCATCTTCGATAAAGGGGAATTTGGCCGCCCAGAGCCACCTGATCGTGGGATGGACGGCATATAAATTTGGTGGATGGATGGATGGATAGATAGATAATGTAGAGATAGATAGATAGATAGATAGATAGATAGATAGATAGATAGATAGATAGATAGATAGATAGATAGATAGATAGATAGATAATAGATAGATAATGTAGAGATAGATAGATAATGGAGAGAGAGAGAGAGAGAGAGAGAGAGAGAGATAGAAGATAGATAATGTAGAGATAGATAGATAAAGTAGAGATAGATAGATAGATAGATAGATAGAGAGAGAGAGAGAGAGAGAGAGAGAGAGAGAGAGATAGATAATGTAGAGATAGATAGATAAAGTAGAGATAGATAAAGGCCAGTCGATGGGACGCGGTGGCTCAGTGACTAAGACGCTGAGCTTGTCGATCAAAAGATCAGCAGTTCAGCGGTTCGAGTCCTTAGTTCCACGTAACGGGGTGAGCTCCCGTGACTTGTCCCAGCTTCTGCCAGCCTAGCAGTCCGAAAGCATGTAAAAAAAATGCAAGTAGAAAAATAGGGACCACCTTTGGTGGGAAGGTAAGAGCGTTTCGTGCACCTTTGGCATTGAGTCATGCTGGCCACATGACCATGGAGACGTCTTCGGACAGCGCTGGCTCTTCGGCTTTGAAACGGAGATGAGCACCGCCCCCTAGAGGCAGGAACGACTAGCACGTATGTGCGAGGGGAACCTTTACCTTTGCCTTAAAGGCCAGTCTCAAAACAAACATTTTAAGTTTCTCAGACTACCAAACCCTGAATTCCACCGAATAAACCTGAACGGAACTTCCATTCCATGAACTTTTCCAGAGTTCCGGGTCCAGCTGAAGACTTTCGAGGAAGAGCTTCCTCATGTCGTCCGTCTGGCCATCGGCAAAATCCTAAAGGATCACGAACAGATTCTTGCTGAATCCACAGAACAGATCCGGGGCCACCTGCAGGACCAGCTGAAAAAATGGACTGCTATAAAAGTAAGCGGCTTCAAAGCCACTGAAATATTTTAACCTAGTTCTTTCCTCCTGGTTTAAAATGTTCCTTGGCTACCATCTTTTCCACTAATGGCCACAAGGAGACAGTCTGGTCTAGTGGTGAAGGCACAGGCTAGAAACCAGGAGACCGTGTGTCCTAGTCTATCGGTCACCAACTGGTGGTCTGTGAGCCACTGGTGGCCCACGAGAAAATTTTGATGGTCCACAGAAAAACTGTTTGCATTTTTTATATTGCACTAAATCAGGGGTCCTCAAACTACGGCCCCTGGGCCAGATATGTGCAATGAAAGTTTATGTTGCTGCAGAGAGTCTCCCCCTTCAGAGTCTTTTTGTGTGGGTCGGAGGGGGGAAGAAATTCCATCTCTGCTTCAGCCTCCTGGTGTGGGGCTTTGGGCGAAGGCTGGAGGGAAGCACCACTGGTGGAGAAAAACCAGAGGGCCTCGTTCCAGTGGGACTGCCTCATGGCCTGGAACCGGCTGACCATCAGTCCGTTGAGCCTCCAGGCACCGGTACCTGGCCTTGCACTCCCACAGGTCTTCCCTCTGCTTGGAAAGCCTATGCTCCTAGTCCTCAGTGAGGTGCTTCTGCTGAGCCTCCTTCTTGGCCAGATCCAATTTGAACTGAGCTGTTTTACCAACTCTTTCTCTTGGTGGCTGCTTAGCTCCAGCAACTGCTTCCTGTTGGGGCCCTAAGGAGCCCGGGTGAGGAGGCGAGGAGTGGCTGGGAAGGGAGGGGCGAGTAGAGGCTGGCAAAGCGCCCCTCAACATGAGTGACATTGAGTTGGCCATGCCCACCCAGTCACATGCCCACCTAGCCACGTCCACCCAGGCAGTCATTAGGCAGATCATATTAGTTTGTCCGCGGGATTTAAAATTATGAATTTAGTGGTCCCTGAGGTCCGAAAGGTTGGTGGCCTTGGTCTAGTTCCACCTTAAGCAAGAAAGTAGGTTGGGCGATTCTGCGCCAATCACCAGGAGACAGTGAATTCTAGTCCCACCTTATGCATGAAATCCGGCTAGGTGACTTTGGGCCAGTCCGTCTCTCTCTCAGCCCAACTTACCTTACAGGGTTGTTGTTGTTGTTGTTGTGGGAAAAATGTGTCTGACAGCCATCAAAGCGAGCTTTGCCCTTTCAATTCAAGGATAAAAACATGGCCAAATTGCACACCAGTTTGGGGCACCCGGACAATATCCCGGTGCTGGAAGCCTTGTGCCAAGAGGAAGAGAAAAGGCAAGACGAGCAAGTGGAGAGCATCCTGGTCTGCACCAAGAAGCTGGAGGTACCTCGTGCTTTTTTTTTTTTTCCTCTTCTCAGAGCCCCACATTTCTCAAGGGTTGGTAGGAAGAAAGGTAGCACTGAGGAATGTTATCAATCGGCTAATCACACGTCTGCAAGGAAACCACCAATCAAACAACCAATCGGCTTACACCACCTCCTCCTCCTCCTCTTCCTCTCGTTCTCCTTCCTCCTCCACACACCCCACTCCCTTGTAGCACTGATGTCATTACCTTGTTGGGTAATGAAACATCTGCAAGGAAAGCAGTCAGACTCAGAGAGCAGAAAAGACTCCACAGTAACCTATCTGTCCATCCGTCCATCCATCCATCCGTCTACGTCTGTCTGTCTGTCTATCTGTCTGTCTGTCTGTCTGTCTATCTATCTATCTATCTATCTATCTATCTATCTATCTATCTATCTATCTATCTATCTATCTATCATCTATCTATCTATCATCTATCTCTTATCTGTTGTCTATTGTTATGTATCTATATTTATCTCTGTTTCTATATCTTATGTATCTATCCATATTTATTTATCTCTATGTATATTTTTCTCTTTCTATATCTATCTATCATCTATCTAGGTCTAATCTTTCTCATCTATCTATATCTCTAATCTTTCTCATCTAATATCATCTATCTATCTATCTATCTATCTCGCTGATGATGTTACCCTAGTTTGGATAATGAAACGCTTGCAAGGAAACAACCAAGCTCAGAGAGCATCAAGGACCCCACAGAAAGGTGCATTTCTAGGAAGGGTTCAACCCAGTCAAATTTGAACTGAAATCCCGCCCCCTCCCCGCTCCCGCCCTCCCCCGCTCCGCAAGTCAATCACAGCCCCATGAGTGAGCAAGGATTCTTATCTTGCATAGGGCCTTTCCCTGAGTCTTATGTAGTCTCCGGAGGCCTAGAGCCCTCCTAGGAACCTGTTCGCTTTGTGTGCCAGCTCCTTCACTCTCCTGATGGTGACATCCCCGCCCCTCACAGGTGTGCGTCACAGAGTGCGCCCAAAAGTTTGTCTCTACCTTGGCCACTTGCACCGAGACCATCCTGATGGAGCTGGACAACAGCCTCACCATTGACGACGTCCAAGTAGGAAGTAAGTCATCCCCAGTTGCCCACCTCCATTTCCGACGCACTTGAAGAAGCAAGGACATCTTGCCTGCACCTGGAGGGCTGGAACTGGGAGGCATCCCCAGGTGGGATGGTGCTTTGATTGGACCATGTGATGGACATGTGGGTGCAGGGGGGGAAGGGATTTGGGTTTTCCTTGGGTGGGGAGCTTTCAGATTCGGGTTTCCCCAGATGTGCTAATATGACATCTCTAATAAAATGGAACTTTGAGGAAACTCAAGCCTTGGGAGTTTTCTTTCATCGAGGGTGTTCCTTGCAACCCTGACAATGCCTCTTTCTCACCCGATCTTGTGTTTTTCGCCAGAAACGGAAAAAGTCCGAGAGAAAACCATCACCCTGATCCGTCGTAAAAAAGCCGGCCTCTCCTTAGAAGTGGAAGAACGGAAACTGGTGGCTGAGCGGGGCAGCAGGTGACGTATCTCTGTCCTCTTGACGGGGCGTGGATGATTTTACCGCCACCTCCTCCACGTCCCAGCCTGGGACCAAGATCTCAGCTGACAAAGCAACGCTTTCTACAAGCTGTCCTCGACTTAACGACCAAAACCGAGCTCCAAATTTCCGTCGCTGAGCGAGACCACCATAAAGCGCCTTTTGCTCCATTTTAGGCCTTTCTCTCCCCCCACCCCAGTGGTGAAGCGAATTATTGCAATTCTTAAGTGTGTGACACGTGAATCCGACTTCCCTGCGGACACGGCGAAAGGTCGCGAAAAGGGGAATCACGTGGTACCCCTGAGGGCCTGTTTGTTTCCCTTTTTGCAGAACCTGGCCCGGCATCCCACAGACCATCATCCCGAGTCTGCCGAATCAGGTGATCTTTCGAGAAACGGCGTCGGTGACCACAGCCAAAACCACGCTGGGCCACGTCGCTGCGGTGGAAGAGAGAGACGCCGTTTACACAGTACGTAGTCGGGTTTAAGGGTTCTCCTGGAGCCACGGAGAATTCGCTGGGAAAGAGGGTCCAAAGTTAGCAACTTCAGGAGGAGCAAATGTTTTTTTTTTTCTTCCATCCCTTGTCATAAGTTAGTGACACGATTAAGTGAGTCCATTAGGAGAAGGGCGGTATATAAATTTAATAAATAATAATAATTTTACCACATTGGATGAACTTTCTTGCCGAAGTGGCTTTCTTGTAGGCATTTCATGACCCAACTAAGTAACATCATCAGTGCTGGAAAGGAGTGGGGGTTTGTTCTCCATTTATGTACGCTTTATGTTTATGTACAGTTCCTGTCAGTGCTGCTGAGAATGGGCATAGGTTCCTTGATTAGCCTCTTCTCTTCGCTTTTTAAAATCCCCTCTTGGTGACTCTAAAAAAATACCAAATTGCAACCGGATACTGAATTCTCTCCTTCGGCTTACATAGAAATTCAAGGAGACGCTCAAGATGGAATTTGCCCGGATCAAGGAGGAAAACTCCGCTCACCTCATGAAAACCGAACACTGGGCTCATTGGTGGAAGAAATCGGTGCAAAAAATCAAACAGCTCTACTTGTGAACCCGTTTTAATCTCCCGTGATCCACGCCTCCTTGCCCTCTCCCTCCCCCTCCTCCTCGTTTGTGCGATATAGACGTATAATTTACATCTGTAGGAAAAGAAAAATGTTAGTCTGAAAAAATTAAAAAAAAACAGTGCTATTTTTGCATACCTTGGCATCTTCCGAAAGAATGGGTGATCGGCGTTTCCCAAACTTATTAATTTTAAGGTCTGTGGACTTCAACTCCCAGAATTCCCCTGCCGGCATCCCGTTAGCAATACTTACTGTAATTATGACACGATCCCATTCTGTATTTTCTAAGTACAGGTACTTCCTCGACTTACGACCACAATTGGGCCCAAAATTTCTGTTGCTAAGGGGGGGCAGTTGTTAAATGAGTTTCACCCCCATCTTACGACCTTCCTTATCACAGCGGTTAAGTGACTCATGGCAGTTTAGTTAGTAACACGATTAAGTGAATTTTACCACATTGGATGAACTTTCTTGCCAAATTTGTTTAAGTAGGAATTGCACGTTAGTGCCACAATTGTTAAGCAAATCCGGCCGTCCCATTGACTTTTGCTTTTCGAAAGGTCCCAAAACGGGACCAGGGCACACCGCAAATTGTCATAATTATGAGTCAGTTTCCAAGTGTCTGAATGTTTTGATCACGTGACCGCGGGGGATGCTGTAAAGGTCGTAAGTGTGAAAAACCTAAGTGATTAAGTCACTTTTTTTCAGTGTCGTAAATTCGAACAGTCCACTAAACAAATCGTCGTAAGGCAAGGACCTCCTGTACTTTAGTAATACTTAATTATAAAACAATGCCTATTTTAGGGGTGAAATCCAGCAGGTTCTGGAGAACCGGTAGTGGAAATTTTGAGTAGTTTGGAGAACCTGGCTGGTCCCAGGTGTGGGGAGGGAATGGAAATTTTGCAATATCCTTCCCCCAGGAGTTGGGTGAGAATGGAGATTTTGCAGTATCCTTCCCCTGCCACGCCCACAGAACCGGTAGGGAAAAATTTTAGATTCCATCCTTGGCTTATTTGTTATTTTCCAAGTATCATTTTTCTCGAGCTGCGTGCAAAATTGACTCATCAAACATTCTTGAGTTTCATGCTTCTGGGGTTTTTTTTCCCCCTCCCACCAGATCTCTACTAAATATGGAAGTGATGCTCTCCACCACGAGAGAGAGAGAAAGAGAGAGAGAAAGCAAAATAAAGACTTAAGCTTCTCTCTGAGCTGCAGTGTGAAGATTAAAGACTAATTGTTGGGGCTTCATCCCTTCGTCTGGGAGGTTTAAGTAACTTCCAAGTTAGCTCTGCCAAATGTAAAATTGACGGGATCTGTTTTCATTTGACCGGCTGCACGGATTAATTTCAACGTTTCTATCCTTCCTGGCTGAAAATAAAACTCCTGGAGATTTGTACAGAATATTAAAATATAAAACCGAATATTTTCAAAAGCAGATCCAGGGGAACTTAAAAGACAGTTTGAAGCAGTTTTTGGGGATTCTTTCCTTCCTGGACGTAAGGACCAGGTTTTTCTTTCGTTTTTTTTGCCACAGTTGTTAAAGCGAATCACTGCAATTAAGTCATCGCGCAACTCCCTCTTATTCCTTTGACTTTCTTTTCTGAAGCCTGTTGAGAAACGGGCTTCACAAATAGCGATCTCATAACCCCAGGACGCTGCAGCCATTGTAAGTGTGAAGACCAGTCATAAGTCGTTTCTCCCCCCCCCCTTTTTTTTTTTTGCAACTTTCAATTGTTGTTAAGAAATAGTTGTACGCTTTCTTTTTTTCTCTCTCTCTCTCCGATACATTTTTAAAAAATTTTATTCGGAAAACGCCAAAAGAAAAGGAACAACATTTTCACAAAGACAAAACCCAGATATGAACTTTTTTTTTTTTTGAAATGGAAGTTTTCTTTAAAAAAAAAAAAGAAAAAGAACTCAGCTGGATCATTGCACAGAGCAGGTGATAAGGTCACGTTGCATTTCGTAGGATTGCATCTGTGCCGATACGGTTCGTGGCCAGCTGCATCCCCGCCACTGTATCATAAGAATATTGATTTAGCTAGCTTTGCTTGCCCATGTACAGCCGGGCATGCGGCTGCCAGATTTCTACGCCCCAGAGCACACAGATAAAAGACAGCTATGCAAATGCGCCAACACAAACCTCGGGGAGCGCAAACATTGAACTCAGACAAACTCTCCCATGCTTCCGGAGCCTTAGCTGCCATGTTGACCCGTGGCTCTGAAATGTGAGAGTCGCAAAACTTCTTCAACATGGACCAGTGGCAGGAAGTTCCTCCACCCAATATTTCTGTGGCTAAGCCAGACAAGTGAGTTTTTGCCCCGCTTTACGACTTTCCTCGCCCAAGTGTGAAAAACAGCCACAAGTCACTTGTTCTGCTGCCGTTTTGACTTCAAACGGTCATTAAACGAACTGTTGCAAGTCGAGGATTTCCCGCGCGCTCGGGTAACGATGCGGCGAGCAGCTAAACAAAAACCCTCTAGATTATTTTTCTGCTCATCAGCCCGGGTTTCTGACTCAATCCTTGGTCAAAAATAGCTACGATAACAACACACTCACACACCGCTCGAAATTCATCGGTTCCATCTTCTCCGATCTGTAGTCACTCGGATATAAAAATTGGTCTTTTGCACACCGTTCGGTCCTACTCGGCCGCTGCTCCTCAGTCACTTCCAACTCTTTGCAAGCCACGAATGATGTTTTCAGCAAGACGGAATGTCAGCTAACGGCAGCTTTTAAATTCTTGCAAGCTTTGGCTTACAGTGTCATTCAGCCGCTCTCTCTGCTGTTTTATCTTTTTTCTAGTCGCCTTTTATTTTTTCACCCCCAAGCAGAGTTTTTCCCTGCTGCTCCTCGCCTCTGCATCCTGCATCCCGAATGTGGGAGAATCCACTTCGCCTTCCACGCCTCCAGGGAACCATTTAAACTTCACCTCCTCTGGTGTTTGGGGGAATAGTCCTCCTCACCACCCACGGTAGCCTTAAATTGTGTTCTCCGGCAACGCAATCCGGGAGCTTCGGATTTTATTTCATTTCACCTTTCTGATAAGCCGGTTTTCCCCTGTCCTGAATTGCAGCTGGAAAATTTGGTGGCCTTGCAGATTAGCCGCTTTTCTATAGGTAGTCCTCGACTTAACAAGAATTCGCTTAGTGCCTCTTTTGAGAGAACTTTCTTCCTTCCCTCCCTCCTGATTTCAATTACCTTCCTTCCTCCCTTCCTCCTTCCATTCCTTCCCTTCTTTTCTTTCTCTTTCTTTCCTTGCTTCCTTTTTCTTTGTTTCTTTCTCCTTCCTTCCTTCCTTCCTTCCTTCCTTCCTTCCTTCCTTCCTTCTTATAATGGGAAAATTGTCATGAAAAAGAACATTTGGGTAACGGGGGAAAAAAAAACCCAAGGAAGTTTGCATTTCAATTTGCTTTCTTGGGGATTTTCTTAAATATACAGTGCTTTCGTAATTTCTAAAATTATGTTTTCACTTTGTTATTACTTGAGGGCAGATTAATGAGAGAGAGAAAAAATAACAACTGTGGAATCAGGCTGCAGCATAACGAAATAGACAAACGGGGAGGTCTGAATACTTTCTGAATGCACTGTATATATATATATATATATATATATATATATATATATATATATACACACAGTGCATTCAGAAAGTATTCAGACCTCCCCGTTTGTCTATTTCGTTATATATATAAAGTATTTGTACAACCATCTATTTCAACCAAGTGACTTCAGCCAAAATTCGGCCAAACATAATGGAAAGAATACAAAACCACAATAGATAAACCATTCTACGCTATTATTCTATTCTATTCTATTGGTATTCTATTTTGTATTGTTCTATTCCCCAGTTTCTATTCTATTTTCAATTCAATTCTAATTTCTATTCTTTATTCTCTATTCTGTTGCTTATTCTATTCTATTCTGTGATTTTAATTCTGTTCAGTTCTATTGTAGATCCCCACCCCCACCACCCAAATTTGGCTTTTACTATTTGACTGACTGCAGAGGAAAATCATCTCTTTCCAACCCCGAGAAGGAAAATATGAGAGAAGCTTGTGATTTTTTTTCCACCCCTCCTTTGCTCCGCCGACTCGGAGAATGTCAGCCTGGATTAGCTCTGCTGGCTCTCTTCGGCAGAGATATTTGTACTCTGTGTGAAACACTAGCTTTTTTTTTTTAAAGCAGCAAAGCGAATTAATCCAGCTTTATCTGTAAGCCCATGTCTACTTGCCAAAAGCGATCAACGTTCCCTACAGGTGAGATCACAGGACGCCAAGAAGATGAGCGAACGGAATGGCATCTTTCCGCCTCTCCTGTTACGCTCATCAGACAAACCCAACTAGGATTAGCATGGAGGGCGAATCTGGCTTTATTCGACAGCGCAACCCAAAACCTTTGCTGTGGATGCAGCCAAGTTCCCGTATGCCGTGTTTCCCAGAAAATAAGACCCCTTTTGTGAACCCTGAAATAAATGCTTGGCCTTATTTTCAGAGAGGTCTTATTATTTTGCGGCACATGGAGCAAGGCCTTCTTATCTGATTGCCAGCTCCTGTCTCCCTAATGAGAAGAAATGGCGGGGACCACCTGCGCATGCGGTTAAATATTTTTGGGGAGGGCTTATTTTGGGGGGGAGGCTTATTTTAGCACACGAGCTCAAAAGCCCAATTGGGCTTATTATCAGGGGATGTCTTATTTTAGGGGAAACAGGGCATATATATATTATATACATACATATATTTGGGATCCCCAAATATATGTCCCTTGGGAGTCCCTTGGGAGTTGGGTGGCATAGAAATGTGATAAATTAAATTAAATTAAATTAAAGTGTTTTTCTATCGAGGCACCTGGTCTACCCCAATGTGGGAGGGAGCATACTGCTTCCCTTTTGCCTTTCACCTCCAATCTAGGAACCCTCAAGCAACATACATGTAAATAAGCATGTTGTAAATGTGGGATATGGGACGTGGTAGCTCGGTGGCTAGGACCCCCTTTGGTGGGAAGGAAACAGCGTTCCGTGTGCCTTTGGCGTTGAGTCATGCCGGCCACAGGACCACGGAGACGTCTTCGGACAGCACTGGCTCTTCGGCTTTGAAACGGAGATAAGCACCGCCCCCTAGAGTCGGGAACGACTCTAGGGGAACTTTTACCTTAAATGTGGGATATTTTGTTCCTCCTTCCATTTAGGAATCCAAGCATCTGTTTTGCAGCTCTTGGTGGGTACCCATCAAAAAACGGGGGTGGGGGGGGAGGAACAGAAGAAGTATAAACCAGAGGAGGAGGAGGAGGAGAGAGAGAGAGTGAGATGGAAGAGGAGAAAAGCAGAGTTAGTGGCTTAGGTTAAACCATGCCTTCCTTAGCTAGATGATGATGGATTCCTTGCTCGGGTATCAATCTTGATTTGCTGTCTCCTGGAGCTAATCCATCGGAATACAGTTGGAAGGGACCTTGGAGGTCTTCTAGCTCAACCCCCTTGCTCGAGCAGGAGACCTTTTACCATTCTGGTAAGGTCTCCTGCTCGGAGACGTTACCAGAAGGTCCAGGGATGGAGCACCCACAACTTCTGAAGTTACCGTTCTCAGGTTGCTTCTCTTGTTTAGTTTCCATCTGATTGTTTCTTATTTTGCCTTTCGGTGCCTTGGAAAAAAATAAGTTGAAACACCATCACCCCCCCCCCCCACACACACACACACACCTTCTCCTCCTTCCTTGTGGCAGCCCCGGTTTGCAACCTGCGCGAAGTCTTTGATTTGCAAATGGCTGGTTTGTTGGTTTTTTCCCAAAAGGTTTTTGCGTGGCTTTAAACTTAGCAAATCCACATTGCCTTGACCTGTTGTGTTGGCTGTTCTGAAGAGGCTTGAGACAGGCTATAGATCCATGTAGATATAAATAAAGGGATAAATAAATAATATGGCTTAATGAGCAGAGAAAGATGCCTCTCCGATATTATCCTGGGCAACCTCTGCACCAGGGGTGAAATCTACTTACCTTCCCTACCGATTTGGATGTGCGCACACATCTTGTGCAGTTTTGGACACTCTGCGAGGGTCAGAAACAGGTTACTTCCTGGTTAAAACCAGGAAGTAACAACATCCAGGTGGGTGGGCGGAGCTTCGCACTGCCGCCGCTACCAGTTCGCCGAACTGCACCACGACGCTGCTCCGTTTGTCTGAACTGGTGTGAACCGGTAGCATTTCACCCCTGCTCTGCAGGCTGCTACTATAAATTCGCCTGGGACAGTTGGCGCTCTCTGTATTCCAACAGTCCTTGACTTACAACCGTTCATTTAGTGACCGTTCCGCATTATGACGGTACTGGAAAAATCAACTTGTGACCGGTCTTCACATTTATGACCGTCAAAGAGTCCCGATCAAAATTTGTGGCAGATGCCGCATCCCAGCGTTCACATAATGGTCATTTGCAACCTTCCCAGCCATTTTCTGAGGAAGGAAGCCGGATTTGTTTAACAACCTTGCAGTTTGGCTCATTTCACTTAACAACAGTGGCAAAAACAACAACGACCCCAATAACGTTGGATGGCACCTCACTTCACAAACCATCTCGCTCAACAGCAGAAGGGGTCTCTTTCCTGTGATAGCAACCCACAACCCTAAATTGTGACCCTCCGGGATGAATTTCTACCTTGCCAACACCCTTTGTGTTGTGTTGTTCACAATCTTTTAACCCTCCCTGCTACACACACATATAGAGTCTTCTTGTTTCCATAGCAACTCCCACCAGCCCCTTTTTTCTATTGCCCAAAAGCACCGGTGATTAAATTTAAATTTTACACACACACACACACACACACACACCCCAAAAAAATTTGAAATAAAAATGGCACGGGGCCGGAGGTTTGCATTGACTTCCCGCCTCCTCCTTCTTCTGCTACAGCAACGAACGATTGGTTTGAATAGAGATGAAGTTGTCGGAGTGGGGGGTGGGTGGGTGGGTGGGTGGGCACGGCTTCGATCACGTGGCAGAGGTTAAGGAGCTGGAGATCAGCATCCTCCTCCTTGTTTTGAGGTGGGATTTGGGCTAATTGGAAATACCCCCCCTCCTCCCTTCCCGGGGGGGGTGGTCCTGCTTGGACCGAAATAAAATCTCTGCATGCTGTTGTAATCTGGAAATCATGTCTCTTTTCCTGTAAAGCATCCTTTGGGCATCTTAAGGATGGATAATTGGATTATGTTTTTCGGGCTTTGCAGTGGGCAATTTATGTCCATGTGTGTCACAAAACACCCTCTCTTCCCCCCCTCACCCCCGTGATAAGTCGGAGACCCCCCCCCCCTCCTGTCTCGTGTGAGAAAGCTGGCTGTGTCCCCTTGGGGTTTTGTCCAATCAAAATCAAACACCTTCCAAGTGAGATTTATTGTATTATTATTTTTATTATTTTGGCGAACGTGGGTGGCCTCCGTGGCTGCCAAGAGGGAGAATTTCCTCTCCCGATGATTCAAGGGCTTCAATTGGGCTTGGAGGCAGAACAACGGAACGCATCGCCTTCTCCATCCAACCCATCCTGGTTCCCGGCATCATGGCAGCTTCTCCATGCAGCCGGTCCTTGACTTAACGACCACAACTGATTTCCATCGCTAAGTGAGGTGCCCGTTAAGGCCCCCCCCCCTCGCCTCCTCTCCTAATTTTACCACCTTTTTGGCCCTGTCGTGAAGAGACTCACTGAGGTTGTTAAGTGAGTCACACAGTCGCTAAGCGAATCCGGCCGCTCCCAATGACTTCGCTTGTCGCAAATGGGGAATCAGCCGCCTTCATAAATCTATGTGTCCCGAGTGCCTGAATTTTGATCCCATGATCGTGTGGGTTTCCCCCCCTGAGAAGAAAGTGCATTTGTGGGTCTCGGGCAATTGAGCGAAACGCAGCAATTTTTTTCTCAGGGGTTCTGTTGCCAAAATAAAGCCAAATTCTGCAGATGCTCAGGAACCCTGTCTCAGCACCCAATTCAGATTTCATTCTCCTTAAAAAAGATTTCTTTCTGTGCGTTCAGACTTTGGGATAGCTGCAAATGACCTCCCTTCAAATCGGCTCATCATTTGGAGAAACCTGATTCTTTCTTTCTTTCTTTCTTTCTTTCTTTCTTTCTTTCTTTCTTTCTTTCTTCTTTCTTTCTTTTTCTTCCTTCCTTCCTTCCTTCCTTCCTTCCTTCCTTCCTTCTCTTTCTTTCTCTTTCTTTTTCTTTCTCCCTTTTTCTTTTTCTTTCTTTCTTTCTTTCTTTCTTTCTTTCTTTCTTTCTTTCTTCTTTCTTTCTTTTTCTTCCTTCCTTCCTTCCTTCCTTCCTTCCTTCCTTCCTTCCTTCCTTCCTTCCTTCCTTCCTTCTCTTTCTTTCTCTTTCTTTTTCTTTCTCCCTTTTTCTTTTTCTTTCTTTCCTTTCTTTCTTTCTTCCTTTCTCTTTTCCTTCCTTCCTTCCACTTTCCTCTCTCCTTCCCTTTCCTCTTTTGGGATTGAAGAAGCTGTTTTGGGATTGCACCCAAGGCGCCTATCCCTATTGGTACAGATAGTCCTCAACTTACAAGCATTCATTTACGTACCGTTTAAAGTTACAATGGAACTGGAAAAAACAGACTTTTTTCCATTCACGTGATCTTTTCGCGACCTTTTGACAGGTGACATCAACGGCGAAGCCAGATTCACTTCACAACCGTGCTACTAATTTAAATCCTTCCTTCCTAATTCCTTCCTTCCTCTCTCTTTTTATTTCTTGCTTTTTTTTTCCTTCCTTCCTTCCTTCCTCTCTTTTCCTTTATTTCTTGCCTGTTTTCTTGTTTTCTTCTTTTTCTTGCTTGCTTACTTACTCTCTCTCTCACACACATACACATTACATAAATGTTTAAATCCTTTTTTCGCTTTCGTTATTAAACCACAAACCTGCCCCCACAGAACGGAAATGTGTGTTTTCTTTTTCAGTTCTCCATTTAAAAAATATATATATATACCTGAGACGTAGGCTGTGTAATAGCCTCCAAACTCAAACAATATCCCATCAATTGCCAATCCGTGAAACAATAGCAATAATTTTAAATATATAACCACTCTAATGTCCTGGCTGCTGTATGTATGCGTTTTTTTAGACTTTCTAAGTTTTTTAATAGCTTTAACTGTTTTAGAATTGTAAGCCTGGAGTCACTGGGCTGAGATGGGCAGCTACAGAAACCAATCCATCCATCCATCCATCCATCAAATAATACTAGCTGGCTTTCTGCACGCGCTCAGAAGCCTTGGCCAAGGCATGTTTAGCTCTCCGTCGCTTTTGTGCTTCTTCCTTCCTTCCTTCCTCCCTCCCTTCCTCCTTTCCTTCCTTCCTTCCTCCCTCCCTTCCTCTCTCCCTCCCTCCCTCCCTTCCCAAAGAGACAGCTTAAACCCCTTGGGCTGGCTAGCTGGCTTTCTGCACGTGCTCAGGAGCCCTGGCCAAGGCATCTTTAGCTCTCCATCGCTTTTGTGCTCCTCCCTCCCTCCCTCCCTCCCTCCTTCCTTTCCTTCCTCCCTCCCTCCCTTCCCAAAGAGACAGCTTAAACCCCTTGGGCTGGCTAGCTGGCTTTCTGCACGCCCTCAGAAGCCCCGGCCAAGGCATCTTTAGCTCCCCACCACCGCTTTTGTGCGCGGTTCTTCTTCTTGTGGGCGGTGTAGTTTAACACACACACAAACCCCTTGGGGAACGGGGAAGGGGGAGGCTGTTTTACCTGCTCGCCGGTGGCTGAGTCACGTTAGCTCTCCGCCCCTTTCCACGCCGTGCCTTCCCACCCCCACGCCCTCCCCGGCTTGGATCCGCGCTCCTTTCCCATCCCCCGGGCGCTTCCCTTCGGCTCCTTCGCCTTCTCTGCTCCCCCGCGCGATCCTAAGCCCAAGCTTAGGGGGGAGGGGAGGCAGGAGGCGAGCCGGGGGTGGCCCGGGTCTCCCTGGGTGCTTTTTTTTGCAAAGCCGAGCCTCTGCAAAGCGATCTGCAAAATTCAACCAGCTGCTCCTGCCCGCCTGAAATTGACGCGACCTAGCTGGCTTACAACCCGATTGTGAATTGACCGGCAAGCTTGGTGCTGCGTCTGCCCAAGCTCCCGGCGGCGGGCGAGGTGGATGGAGACGCCGATCGGGGACGATCGCCCCAGCTCCTCCCGGAGAAGGCGAGCAGGAAGCCCGGATTATTATGGGTTTGGAGGACAGTTGCTGAACAGCACCGGGGTGACGGCGGCAACGGCGGCGTTCCCTTGGCCAGCCTTGCGCTCCTCCACCTGCCGCCTCTTCTTCTTCCTCCTCTTCCTCCTCCTCCTCCTCTCCTAACCCCCCTCCCCGGGCCTGGATCGCCCACCTCTCTCCATCGCCCCCGCCGCCTTTCTCCTCGCCCGGCTCCCTTAGAAACGATGAACGGAAAACCATGATGCTGGAGAGCCAGGTAAGGCGCCAGGCTGGAAAAGACCTGGCCAGGAAGGGAAGGGAAGGGGCTGAGGATGGAAGGAGGGAGGGCTGCGTCCTCACGACCCTCGCCTTTCTTTGGGGGGGTCCCGGGGAAGTGGGGGCAGCGCTCAGGAGGTTGGCACTAATTCGCCTTCCCCCCTCTCCCCCCCTTGTCTCTAAGCTAGGCTTGGCACGTGTGAATGCAGCTGTTGGGGGCTTGGAGGGCGCCCGGGGAAGCCCAAATTCGCCTCTGGGAAAGGGCGTGGGGTGTGGTGGGTGGGGAGGGGAGGGCAGGTCCCTTCTGGATAGGGGAACTGGGAAAGGGGAACTGGAAAACGCTGGGAAAGACCCAGTCTTAGCCACGGGGCTCGTGTTCCTAAGGAGCTAATGGGAGCTTTAATTTAAAACAAGGGCCGCCCGCCCACACAGTGGTCGTTGCATTGGGGGTGTTGGAGGGGTGGACTAGATGATGCTTAGAGGCCTCCGGACATTTAATTCTGTAGAAACAGTAGAGAAGGAACTTGGCTACACGCCTTAGAGCTGTCTTCATTTTCAAGCCCAGGGATCATCAGCCCCACTGCTGGGCCCTTGAGGGTCTATAGTGACCCCCACTTGGAAAGATCGATAAGGATGCTTCCTTCTGAATCATGAAGATTACAGGTAGTCCTCGACTTACAACCCCAATGGAGCCCAACGTTGATGTTGCTGAGCGAGACATTTGTTCAGTGCCGCGTTTTACAACCTTTCCTGCTCTTGTGGTGGTTTAAGCCAATCGCTCCCGGCGTTAAGTTAGTAACGTGGTTATTAAGTGAATAATCGGGCCTCCCTCTTCCTTGGCTTTGCTGGTCAGAAGGTCGTCAGAAGCGTGACCCCGGGGACGCTGCGACCGTCATCAACGCGAGTCAGTCGCCAAGCGTCTGAATTTTGATCATGTGCTACAGCGGTCGTAAGTGTGAAAAAAAACAGCCTTTTTTTCCCCAGTAACTTTGAACAGTCACTAAATGAACTGCCTGTACCAGTAGGTAGGAATGGAGGATGGGCAATGTGGAGTGAAGCTTTTAGGAGATCGGATCCAGATCTCGAATTGTTTCTAGAGGGATATTGGAGCTCCCAAACTGATCCCACAAAGCTGTGGGATGCGACGCGCTTAAATTCCCAAGTTGAGGATTGTGCTGTTCTTCGCCAGCTTTGCCACCTTCGTGATGGAGTAAGAATTACCTTGGAAACGTTAAAAAGTGCGTTGGCTGGTTGGCTAAATCTTGAATTCGGCTTCCAGATGGATGAGAAACTTGAAAGCCATAGATGATATTATTATTAAACAAGAAACTCAAGTCAACCGAACGTTTAAAAATGTGTCACAGATACGACTGACTGGTGCTAATGGTTGACACGGGTTGCTGCCAGCGTCCTAGGGATCAACCAAGTATCTTCTTAAAATATACGATGTTCCGAGTAGCGCAGTTTTTTTTTTGCAGTTCCGCTGGTGTCATTGCAGGAAGCTGCAATTTCTTGAAGTGTTTTGTGAAATTCTTGTACCAAGTGCCCCGATGACAATGGGTATCACTGTGACATGTTTCATCCATAGCCGTGTAGTTTCGATGAGCAGGTCGTGATATTTTGTAATTTTATTTCCAGTTCTTTTTCTTCGACTCTGGCATCTTCTGGTACTGCGATGTCAATAAATTGTACGTTTCGGTTTTCGACAACCATGTTATCTTCCAAATGACGATGATGATGATGATGATAATCCTTCAAAGTTAAGGCACAAAGAATTAAGAGATCCTTTCTTGGAGTGGGGGAGGGAGGTAAATGGGAATTCAGCTGCTTTTTTTTTTGGGCTTAGCCAAATAAGCACCTTGGCTGCTGACATCAGCTGGAGCCAAACAGGGCCTGTTTCAACCTGCATTGTACAAAAGGGTTTAATTTCGGCTGTGAAAACAATCTGAAGTCGTGTCTGGGATCTACGTCTGGGAAGAGAGGGTTTGTTGACAGCTTCAGAGAAAACATTCCCGTAGACAGAATAACAGAGTTGGAAGGGGCCTTAGAGGTCTTCTACTCCAACCCCTTACTCAAGCTGGAGACCCTACACCCAGGATTTAGGATTACTAACGGTTCTTCCCGATCTGGCCAGGAGGTGGCGCCAGCTGCTTTGGTGTGCATGCAAAACACCTCCTAAAAGAACAATTTGTTCTCACATTTTATACAATGACTAAAATACTTAATGGGAGACAAGGGCCCGTGAATCACCATTTTGTATTTCTGGCTTTTTTTTTTTTTTTTTTTTTTTTTTAGTAGTAGTAGCTGAAACTCTCAGCATTCCAGATCATGCCTTTCTGGTCCCAGCTCAGCCCCGAAACTGGGATTTATTTTTATTTTTTTTGGCAAGCTTGATTGACACCAGGCAGCATCATCACTCGTTGCAATGGATCTGAGCTGGGAGGGATTGGCTTAATTATAAGTAGTCCTCGGCTTACGACCACAACTGAGCCCAATATTTCTGTTGCTAAACAGGACATTTGTTAAAATGGGTTCTGTCCACATTCTTGCCACATTCGGAAGTGAATCCCTGCACTTCTTCACAGGGTTATTAACAGTGGTGGGATTCAGCCAGTTTGCACCTATTTGGGAGAACCGGTTGTTAACTTTCTAAGCAGTTCGGAGACCCTGTTGCTGGAAGAAATCTTATTTTGGTTTTTTCCACTTTACAGGACTAATCCTGTAAGGAAGGCAGGAAGGAAACGTTCTGGTGGTGTTTCTAGCCCTGCTTTATTGCCTTTATTGCTTTATTCTTTATTGCCCTGCTTATAGAAACTGCCTCTCTGGTTAACCCTTATTACATTGTAATAGTAAGGTGAAACGCCCATCGAGGTGAATGACATTGAGTTGACCACACCCACATAGTCACATGACCACAGAGCCACGCCTACCCAGGTGGTCATTAGGGCAGAGAACCGGTTGTTAAATTATTTGAATCCCACCACTGGTTATTAAGTATATCTGACTTCCCCAATGACTATGCTTATCAGGAGGATTGAAAGACCCTGGCAATTTCCATCAGTTTGCCCCAAAGAAGAGGGAGTCAAGCTATTCTCCAAAGCACCTGAAGGCAGGAGAAGAAGCAACGGATGGAAACTAATCAAGGAGAGAAGCAACTTAGAACTAAGGAGGAATTTCCTGACAGTGAGAACAATTCATCAGTGGAACAACTTGCCTGCAGAAGTTGTAAATGCTCCAACTCTGGAAATTTTTAAGAAGATGTTGGATAACTATTTGTCTGCAGTGGCGTAAGGTTTCCTGCCTAAGCAGGGGGTTGGACTAGAAGACCTCCAAGGTCCCTTCCAGCTCTGTTATTCTGTTATTCCTTCCATTGCTTCTCGTCCTGCCCTTCAGGTGCTTTGGAGAATTAAAAACACTCCCCATATGAAATGCCCAAGCCATCGCAACGGCACCCCTTGCGAACGGTCCAGCTTCCCTCTGACTTTTAAAGGAAGGGCATCATAAAAATAGTCCGCCACCTTCCTGTTTTTGTTTTCAGTCTACGTTCAAGCTTGGGGATTTCCTGGTGTTTCCCGGATTGACTCTGCTGAGTTTCGGAATTCGGTTTGCCTTCCGAAGGTTGAGTCTGTGGTCTCTTGGCTTATTCATTTTCTGATCAGCCAACAGTGGTTATCTGCTGCCATCTTCTGCCCACCTGAAGCATCTGATTCTGAACATCCAATGGAGAAGGAAGAGGAGGAAGGAGGAAGAGGAGGAGGGGGAAAGGATAATACTGATTTTTTTAAAAAAAATAGCTTCGCAGTAGAAACTGGTAAACATTTAGCCCCTGATAAGCCAGACGTGATTGTCGCTACAAAATGTGGATCATGTGCTGCAAATATATAGAACCGTAATGGCGAACCTATAGCACGCGTGTCCAAAGTGGCATGTGAAGCCATGTCACCCGGCACGCACGGCCTTGCCTGTTTGTCTTCTGGGTTTCTGGCACGCATGCACACATGACGATCAGCTGTTCTTCGCCCACGCGTTAGTGCTGAAAACTGCTGTGCGCATGCACACCGGCCAGCTGATTGTTGGGTGCTTATGCACGCCAGAACCCGGAAGTTCGGCTTTTCCAGAGCACGATCCCTTCCAGTTCCATTGTAACTCTGAACGGTCAGGAAATGAATGCTTGTAAGTCAAGGACTACCTGTACCAATAGGGATAGGTGCCTTGGGTGCAATCCCAAAACAGCTGGAGCATCGCTGGAACTCCATCGGCATTGACAAATTAAACCATCAGTCAATTGCAAAAGGCAGCTTGACTTGGAACGGCTTACATCCCGTGAAAATACATTTACTATTATTATAGAGGAGCTGAGAGTTGGACCGAAATGCCAGATCCAGTCTAAACATCTGGCTGATTGTGACAAACAATAATAATAGGAGGAGGAAGGAAGGAAGGAAGGAAGGAAGGAAGGAAGGAAGGAAGGAAGGAAGGGAGAGGAGGAAAGTGGAAGGAAGGAAGGAAAAGAGAGGAAGGAAGGAAGGAAGGAAGGAAGGAAGGAAGGAAAGAAAGAAAGAGAAAGAAAGAAAGAAAGAAAGAAAGAAAGAAAGAAAGAAAGAAAGAAAGAAAGAAAGAAAGAAAGAAAGAAAGAAAGATCAGGTTTCTCCAAATGATAAATTTATTTGAAGGGTGGTCAGTTGCAGCTATCCCAAACCCTGAACACACATTCGTTATTTTTCTTTTAAATTGCCCTGTTTTTGCCCACCTACAAAGTGCCAGGATCCCGCTGATTTTACTCCTCAGCCGAGGATTTATTGCCTCGCTTTCTTTTCCAGTTCTGAGCTTGGTTTGGCCATCGGTCAAAGAAAATATTTTTCGGGAGGCAGAGTTGATGTCAAGAGCTGCGAGGTGACTGCCTGGCCAAACCAGACGCAAAGGCCGTGTTTGATTTCTCCCAAGAGGGAGATGAACAAGAGGAGTTAATCGAGATATAAAATTTCAAAGGGAGAAGAGCGAGTGGATTGGCTCTGATGCAGCTCCTTGCAATGTGTTTACCAGGGACGGCAAAACAATTGCCGACATTTGCACAAGGGCCCTTACATTTTCCTCCCTGTAATTTTGAGTACAGCAGAGCAGAATCCGTCGATATACAGAATTGTTTCAGGCTGCAGATTGGGAATTGGCTAAACCCCTGAAAATGGAAATAATCCCCGTGTGTAGAAAATAAAAATGTCAAGGGAATGGTGGCCATTTTCCCGACAACTAGTTTTCTGTATGCAGGGTTGTAAAGATAAATATAATTATAGTGTGCAAAAGGAGTGAGGGAGGGAGGAAAGGAGGAAGATAAAAGGAGGAAAGAAGGAAGGAAGGAAGATAAAAGGGAAGGATAGGAAGGAAGCTAAAAGAGGGAGGAAGGAAGGAAGGAAGATAAAGGGAAGGAAGGAAGATAAAAGGGGAAGGAAGGAAGGAAGGAAGGAGGATAAAAGGGAAAGGAAGGAAGAAAGATGAAGGAAGGAAGGAAGGAAGGAAGGAAGGAAGATAAAAGGGGAAGGAAGGAAGGAAGATAAAAGCGGAAGGAAGATAAAAGGGGGAAGGAAGGAGGATAAAAAGGGAAGGAAGGAAGGAGGGAAGGAAGGAGGGAAGGAGGATAAAGGGGAAGGAAGGAAGATAAAAGGGGAAGGAAGGAAGATAAAAGGGGAAGGAAAGAAGGAAGGAAGGAAGATAAAAGGGGAAGGAAGGAAGATAAAAGGGGAAGGAAGGAGGGAGGGAAGGAAGGAGGGAAGGAGGATAAAGGGGAAGGAAGGAAGATAAAAGGGGAAGGAAGGAAGGTAAAAGGGGAAGGAAAGAAGGAAGGAAGATAAAAGGGGAAGGAAAGAAGGAAGGAAGGAGGATAAAAGGGGAAGGAAGGAAGATAAAAGGGGAAGGAAAGAAGGAGGGAAGGAAGGAGGGAAGGAGGATAAAAGGGGAAGGAAAGAAGGAAGGAAGGAAGATAAAAGGGGGAAGGAAGGAGGATAAAAGGGAAAGGAAGGAAGGAAGGAAGAAATTCTGAAAGTGAACGAGGGAGGGAAGAAGGGGAAAAAAAGTTTGTAGTTTTCCAAAATGCTTTTTAAACGCGTGTTTTAAAGAGTTGGATCCTGAAACGACCCATTTCAAGACAGCATTTGCCCAGGACTAAGCACCAAAAGCACTGTGTGGATGTACCTGCCAGGAACTTGGCTTGGCTTGCTTGAAAGGTGCGGCATGCTCCTTTCCAAAACGAACTTTCGGTTTTTCCAAAACGACCGTTCGTATGTTCGCCCTTCTGGTTTACGATGGCCCTCGTAAAACGTTGGGTTTGATTTTTTTTTTTTTGACCTTCTTCCTTACTTTCAGTTCGCTTGCGTCTGGCATCACCAACGCAGGACAATCGCAGTGCAAGGCTTTAAGTCCACAGTCCTGGTTGGCAAGTTTTCCCAGCTCCTCCCAGTTAGAACGTCTTCCTGCTTCAGGTCATGGGGAAGACACGGCGTGTGTTCTCGTATTTCCTCCAGGTGAGGCTGGGCTGGTGGGAAGCGAGCGAGGGGTTGATGTCGCTCAAAAGATTTGGGAGAGCAAGCCTGAGCAACACCTGGTCCCCCCCTTTTTTATTTTTGAAGGATGGAAAATATTCTTCCCGGGGGGCCAGAGCAAGAGAGAGAGGAGACCAACACAAAAAGGCAGGTGGGCACAGGCGAATGCTTGGCGAGGCCCACTGCTTCTTTGTGCTGTTTCTAAGGAGAATTCAGAGCAGCCTTGTGGTCAGTTTGTTGGCTCTGACTCATTTCAAGCCCTGCTCTTGATCTGGAAACAGAGGTTTTCTTTTTTTAATTCTTGCATTAGTCAAAGAGAATGTTGGTAGCTCAGGGTTGAAACGAGGGATTCTTGGTGCTCTCTGAGCTAGATGGGAGGAAGAGTTGGAGGAGGAGGTCAAGCATCACAACTCTCTCACTGTATCTATGAGAGGGAGGGAGAGGGAGAGAGAGAGAGAGAGAGAGAGAGAGAGAGAGAGAGAGAGAAGGAAGGGGGAGGGAATGCATTTCACGGCATGTTAACCAGGTCAATTGAAGGCTCATTCATGCCGTGACAAGCTTGATTAATGTTCCCCTTGGTGAGATTCATGGACGAAGCTATTGTTAAATTCTAGGTCACTGCAAACCTAGAGTAACAACATAAATCAGTAAACCAGGTTAATGGTCTGAATGTGTGAATACTCCCTTCCCCTTTTTTTAGGCTACAGAAAGCGTGGGAAAGCGGTTGCTTTCTCCCCATCGCCTTGAATTTGGAGCCGTTTCGAATAACCCTACATTAATTTGGGTTTTAGAGGCTTCGTATTCTAGAGGCTTCGTATTGTGCGACTGATGTTGTTAAAAGGGCATGAATGCTCCGGGTTGGCACCGCGCACTGCTTCCGAGCCATTTCTCCCCCTCGCACGCAACGAGGGGTCGTCCCCGGCCTCATCGTACGCTTTGTAAGCATGGCAACGTTGCATGTGGCTGTCTCCATGACAACCGTGTGTGGTACCCAGCACGAAAGATGGAGAAGGACGGGAAAACCCGTTGCTGAATTGTGTGTGTGTGTGGCGGGGGGTGTTTCCCCCCACATTTTTTACAACCTAATCTGACAGCGTCCCCTTTCGTTCGGTAATATTCAGGGGACGGTTGTGAAAACTGCCCAAAGTTGCGGATCATTTTTGGACTAGGTAATTTTATCTACCCGCCTCCTTTGCAGTTAGGCTGGGAGGGGGAGCGGGAATAATTCCCCCTCCCGGTTTTGAACACCCACCAATCTGTTCGCTTCATCTTGCAAATCGCCATTGCCTTGCCCTAAAAAAAAGATAAATAATAATAACGCAACTCGACAGGTGGATAAAAAGGTCAAACCCAAGGTATACATCTGACTGACTGACTGTGCGATGAACTGTAAGGATACATCAGTCAATTGCAAAAAGGCAGCTCGGAACAGCTGACATCCTGCATGGAAGATCTGTAAACCCCATCCAACGATTTAACGTCTGCCTATTGCAGCTCCTTGGGAAGGACTCGATAGGCGGACAAAAATGTCAAATCCAGTCTCAACATCTGGCGGAAATGCACCATAAATAATACCATCATACAAATTAGACCCTTTGCACGACAGATAAAACGAAGAAGAAAATTGGAGAAGGAGAAGGAGAAGGAGAAGGAGGAGAAGGAGAAGAAGCGATACAAAATGAAGACGCTCACATGCTCAGGGACTTTAGAATTCAGACAGGCACATAACACCCCCTGATTTAACAATTGTCGATAAGAAAGACGAAAAAAGAATCTGGATCGTGGACATAGCAGTGCTCAGGAAGCTCAAACTGGCCAAGGAGCTGCTGATCCACTTCTACAGAGGAACTATTGAGTCTGTCATCTGCACCTCCATAGCTGTCTGGTTTGGTTCTGCAACCTAACAAGACAGACAGAGACTTCAGAGGATGATTAGAACTGCAGAAAAAACGATGGCTACCAACCTGCCTTCCATGGAGGATCTGTCTACTGCACGAGTCAAAAAGAGGGCTGGGCCCCTCGCATCCTGGACATCAACTGCTTCAACTCCTACCCTCAAAATGACGCTATAGAGCACTGCACACCAGAACAACGAGACACAAGGACAGTTTTTTCCTGAACGCCTTCACTCTGCTAAACAAATAATTCCCACAACACTGTCAAACTATTCACTAAGTCTGCACTACTATTAATCTTCTCTTCTTCACTATTATCTATCTCTTTCCACTTATTACTATAACCATATTTCTTGTATCTTTCAATTTATTATTGTTTTTATTTGTTCCCTAGTACGAGCCTAGTAACCTTGGCTATCACTAAGTGTTGTATCCTTTTATTCTTGATGAATGTGCCTTGTCTTTTTATGTACACTGAGAGCGTAGGCACCAAAGACAAATTCCTTGTGTGCCCAATCACACTTGGCCAATAAAGAATTCTAAATTCTAAGACGTTTCGTTTCTCATCCATTTCCCCAACATCCAGTCGGAGCCAAAGAAGCTTCATCAATCCCCAAAGAAATGATGCCTAGAAACGTGGACATTTTGAACTTATCAGACGTGAATATTCTAGCTTTGCAAAATAATAATAATCCCACGTTACTTGGAACTGCCTATATCAGTGATGGCTAACCTTTTTGCCATCGTGTGTCAGGAAGTGAGGGGCGGGGGAGGTTTGCATGAGTGTGTGCCCACACCCATAATTCTATGTGCCCCCCACATGCACACGGAACCCCCGCTCCTGGCACTCGATAAGCTGACTTTGTATAAAAAAAGAACACCGCTCAGGGGGGGCCCAAAAAGCCCTACTAAGCAGGTATATACAAAAGTATGAAGTCTATTACTTAACGCATTGTAAGCCGCCCTGAGTCTCCGGAGAAGGGCGGCATAGAAATCGAACCAATAAATAAATAAATAAATAAATGCGTGCACAGAGCACATTTGGTGCAAATTGAGCATGTCCATGCATAGAGCACGCTCGGCGCGCAGCGCCGTTGCGCGGCCAGCGAACTGTTAGCAAACCGATTCAGATTTCACCACTGACTCAGACGATATACTCACTACCATGCCTGGTTTTCCCCCCTGCCCCCCCCCACCAGAAACAATTTTAAAAACTGCTGAGAAATAGAAACCCAGAAATAGCTGTATGTGTGTATAATTGCTTTTTTTCCCCCCCTTTTCCCCAACGCGGTTATCTCTTTGAGAGGCTGTTTCGATAATCATTTTTTTATTTCTCCGTTTCGCGCCGACTTCACAAACTCCACCGGGCTCTTTGGACCTACGCCCAGATCCCAGCCCTGTTCAGATTTTGAATGACTTCTCTGGGAAAAAACTCTCTGTCCCTCTTGGAAAAACCTCTCCAGTGCAAGCTTGGAGAGAGAAGCAATCTTGGGGAGTGGTGGGGGGAATCGAGATAATGCCCCACAAGTGAGTTTTTTTGAGTAATTGAAGAGCAGGTGAATTTCTAGCAAGGGCTCCCTAGCCAATCTGCTTTTTCTCACAATCTTAGAAACAAGAAAGAGCTCATTTCCGCCCCTCTTGGCTTTCATCTTTTTGCAATTAATTGTGGGCGAGGGGTTTGATGGTCCTTAATGTGACTCCTTGGCCATCCCAGGTTATTCTTGTGTCTTGAATGCTTCAATTTCCTTTGGAATTAACGGATGTTTAGGGTGGCAACATCCTGCAAACTCTGTTCCCTGTTGGGGTTTTTTTTTTGTGGGTGGGGCGGACTTCCTTCTCATGTCCCCCCCCCCCCCCCCCCCGTGTTCTGTTGCTGGCTTTAACCTGGGTTAAAGGTGATCGGAAAGAACCCATGGATTCAAAACAATGCTAGTTTTGTTGCCTTGGGCTTCGAAACAGGAGGAGATTTAGTCAGTGGGGAGAGAGGCAGTACAAATCATGGGCAAATAAAATTGCACTTCCCATTTTGCAAGTAGGTGTGATTGAAGGCGTGTTGTATTGTGTTGTGTTGTGTTGTGTTGTGTTGGATTGGGCAGTAACCAAATCTGTTTACAAATTGGGGTCCTTGGTGCTCTCTGAGCTTGCTTGTTTTCTTGTAGACGTTTCATGACCCAACTAGGTAACACCATCAGTGCTAGAAGGGAAAGATTCCTTCCTAACACTGATGTTGTTACTTAGTTAGGTGATAAAACGTCTGTGAGGAAACCACCCAACTCAGAGAGCACCAAGGACCCCTTCACATTTCAACCCTGAGCTACAAATATTCTCCTTTATTGGTGTATATTTGGAGTTATTCTGCCAACTCATGCAAATTTGTGATGCCAAGGAAAGTGGTGAGGCTTCATGGCTAGATTAATCAAATCAAAGCCAGTCGATTAATTGATACGTCTGAGAAATCGGCAGACAGACCATCCTTCCTCTGCTTCCTCTTACCAATAATGTGTATCTTTCCCCAAGTGCTCATCCTACATTTAATCCTTGGTGAAAGCACCCCCTTCCCAGTTCTGATCTCCTTCCATTATTTTTAAATTACTATTATTATTAATAATAATAATAATTTTATTGATCTCATTTTGAAACCATCCGTTTCCCTCAAGGATCTGCCCTCCTTAAAACCCACTGGGGAAGAGTTGGTCTCGCTAGGTGTGGGCCACAACGCCTCCCACTCTAGAGAGAAATCTCTCTCTCTCTCTCTTTCTCTTTCTTTTTCTCTCGCTTTCTCTCTCTATCTTCATTTCTCTCTCTCCCAATATTTCTCTCTCTTTCTCTCACTCTCTCCTTCTCTTTCTTTCTCTCTCCCTCTCTCTCCTCTCTCTCTCTTTCCCTCCTTCTCTTTCTCTCCCTTTCTCTCTCCCGTTTCTCTCTCTCCTCTCTCCCTTTCTCTCTCTTTCTCTCACTCTCGCCTTCTCTCTTTCTCTCTTCGCCTTTCTCTCTCTCTCTCTCTCCCTTTCTCTCTCTTTCTCTCCTTCTCTTTCTCTTTCCCTCCCTTTCTCTCTCTCTCCCCTTATCTCTCTCTCTCCCCCCTCTTTCTCTCTCTCCATCTCTCTCTCTCCCTTTCTCTCTCTCTCTCTCCCTCCCCCCTCAATCTTTTTCTCTCCCCCTTCTTTCCCTCTCTCCCTCTCTCTCCCTCTCTTTCTCTCTCTCTCTCTCTGTGTTTGGCAGAGGGGGATGCCCAGCGTAGGATTTTCCTGCAGAAATGCAGAGCTAGGGAATATGAATTCAGGTTTCCCACCCCTGCCGTGCCCTTGACGGTGTGGGAGGGCGTTCCCCTTTCCAGCAAGGAGGGGAATGAGCTGGAGGGGGGCCAGAGAAAGAGAAGGAGAACGTGGCTGCGTCAACCTTCCCCTCCTCCTCCTCCTCCTCCTCCTCGACCCTTTTTGTGCTTTCTCTGCCATGGATGACTGCAGACTCCCAGCCTTGCAGTAGCTGGGACTGGAAGGAAGGGAACCTGTTGTGTCTTGGAAGACAATGCAGAGGCTCAGCCTGAGCGCCCAGCCTTTGGAAGAGAAGGCTGGGGAGCTGCTGGGGGCAGCAGGAATCCGGGGGAAGCCCAGCCGAGGGAAAGCAGGTTGAGCCCCAAAAGGAGGTGCCTGCCCTGCCTGCCTCCCTGCCAGAGGGAGGAGACGGGATCCCTGATGACCCAAAACCTGGGCACGCAGACGGAAACGGCTCACTGATGCCGCCTTTGGAATCGCCCCGGAGAGCTTCTCCTGCTGCTGCTGCGGCGGTGCTGGTGCTGACGGACCTGACGGACGCCGTGCCTGTTGGCAACCTGTTTCAGTGGCGCTAAGGCGAAGGAGGGGAGTGGGGAGGAGGGGGCTCCATCCGCCAGGAGCCAGTCATAAGCCCCGGGGGGTTTCCAGGTAGGAGCGGAGGAGCCCTCCTTGAGGATGGAGGGCAAGCCTTTATTCAGCATGCAGAAGGCATTGGTGCAGCCATTCCAGATGTGCATGTTGGATATCCCCTTGAGTGTGCAAGACGACGATGTGAGTAGACTGAGCCAGGAGGGATTTGGGCAAGGGAGGGTGGTGGGCGGGGGGAAGGAAGGAAGCCTGGGATAAGGTTTGGGGAAGGGGCCACAATTCCTCCCCACCAATTCTTCACCCTCCTCCCTGCCAGCGAAGTTTCCCCGCAGTTGCCTTTGTTTGCACCGGGGCGCTGCAGCTGACCAGCATTTCAATTCGGTTGGCTTGAAGCGGGAGTGGGGGTGTTTTCCTGGCAGGGTCTCATCTCCCCGTTGTGCCACCATTCACCCAACCCAAACTCTGCCTCGCCTCGCCCCCCACTCCTCCGGAAGCTCCAAAATCTTCCAGGACACCCCAAGGGAGAGGAGAGGATGAGTTCTGGGTGCAAGGGATCTCTAGTCCGTAGGCGCGGTGCGGGGTGGGGTGGGAAAGACCAGGGTTTGGCCTGGCATTTGTTTATTATATCTATAAAATTTATAGGCCGCCCGGAGGTAACTCTGCAAACGGGAGCCGCATTTGAGGCTACTCCCAGTCTGGTTCTAGGGATTTCATCCTGGCTTATTAAGTGCCTTCCAAAAAAACAAACACCCAGTGATTAAACTTCTCTGGGGGAAGAAAAAAAAAAATCATCCAGATTGTGACATCTGAAATCAAGCCCTGGTGAGGCTCTCTCGGAATATTTTCAGCCACTCCTGGCTGGGGGAAAAAACGCCCTTTACTGGGAATTTTCTGAAGCCTGGCTCACTTGCCCACTGAATCGGGATTTCCAAAGCTGAAACACCGCCAGTGAGGCTTGGCACCTACACCTGCCAAGATTCACCCAGGTCCTGGAGTGGGTGAGTTCAGGGTTTCAAACCCACCCACCCTCCCTCATGCAGGATATACTGGAAAAATGCGATTTTAGCCGGGAAATAGGATTGTGAGAAAAAAAAAAACAGGTTTCTCAAGGAAGCTACAGAGGTAGTCCTCGAGTTAACGACCACGATTGAGGCCAGAATTTCCATTGCTAAGCCAGACGGTCGTTAAGTGAGTTTTGTCCCATTTTACGACACCTTTCCGCACCTCCCTGCAGGACCCTACACTTGTCATCAAGACGTGTCTGATTTTGGATCGTAAACCGCTCCCAACGGTTGTAAGCGCGAGGATCGTCCGAAAGTGGCTTTTCTCGGGGCCGCCGCAATTCTGAACGGTCGTTAAAATGAAAAGCAGTAATATTGCTGGATTAGTAAGGGCAGAATATGGAGAGAGGTTCTTAATGGTTGCGTGATTGTAAGTTGAGGACTACTCAGCTTAAGGTTGGACTTGAGGACCTCCAAGGTCCCTTCCATTATTCTGTGTTCTATAATTATCCAGTGGAACGGCTTGCCTCTGGAAGTTGGGTGCTCCATCACTGGAGATTTTTCAAGAAGAGGCTGATAGCCCCTTGTCCGGAATGGTTTAGGATCTCTTGCTTTTGCAGGGGGTTGGACTAGATGACCTCCAAGGTCCCTTCCAACCTTGTTTATTCTACGTTCTATGGACTGAGTTGCACAGCATTGTGAGTTCACCCGAGCAGCAATTTTAAAGGATGCCAGCCCAGAACTGGTACTATTAGTGTGATTGTGGGGGGTCAAAAAAAACGAGGCAGATTTGGAGGAAATTGGAGCGGGCTCAAAATGCATCACTTTTGCTCTGCCCAGGGGAACACAACAACCCTCCCGCTCCCAATTGAGAGGATCCTTTTCGAGGGGGTCCTGGGTCGCTCTCCGAGCTTGGTTGTTTTCTCACAGAAGTTTCACGACCCAACTAGATAACATCATCAGGATGAAGGGAGTGCGGAGTTTTGTTCCGTGTTTATTTTCGGTAGCTCAGCCTGCAACCGGCGCCCAATATCCAGATAAGCAGGGATGAACACCAGACAAACAATCAAGGAGAAAATAATGTGCTAATCAAGGAGAAAACCACACCTCCACCAAGACGCTACTGTAGATAAACAGGGAGCGAACACCACACTCGTTAGCACTGATGATGTTACTTGGTTGGGTCATGAAATGTCTTCAAGGAAAACCACCAAGCCCCCCCCCCCCGTTCAACCCTGAGCTACAACTCTTCTCCTTTATGAATCCTTTTAGACTTTTTGGCCTATCCAGGGATGTTGTCGCTTGAATTAGTGGCGTATCATGCCTGCTTGCTCTGATTGTGGTTGAAACGGCTTATTATTTTCACACCCGGTGTCTCTACGTATGGTCTGTCGTCGTCGGCTGAAACGCCGGGACGCATCTCTGAAAGTTTGATGGGTTTTGCCTGGGAGCGAAGGAGATATTGACTCAGCATGTGGCTGGAAAGTTCAGCACAGAAGCCCGGAGCTGAATTTGATTCAAATGAGAAACGTAAATGAAATCCAAGCAAAGAACGTCTGGCCTGGATTGATTAAAAAAAAGTGGCCAGGCTGTTTAATGAGAAAATGTACTTACTCTTTTCCCTTTGATTGGTTGGGGTTTTTTTTGTTTTCTTTTCTTCCCTTTCCCTTTCTCTTTTCTTTCTTCCCCCTTCCTCTCCTGCTCTTTCTCTTTATCTCTCTCTCTTTTTCTCCTTCCCACCTTCTTCTTCTTTCTCCTTTTCTCCTTCCCTTCCTCATCCATTAATTTCTTTTCCTTTCTTTTTCCTTTTCCTTTCCTTTCTTTTCCTTTCCATCTCTAGCTTTCCTCTCCTCTCCTTTTTTCTTTCATCCCCTTCTCCCTTCCCTTCCCTCCCTAGCTTTCCTTCTTTCCTTTCGTCCTTTCCTTTCCTTTCCTTTCCTTTCCTTTCCTTTCCTTTCCTTTCCTTTCCTTTCCTTTCCTTTCCTTTCCTTCCCTTCCCTTCCCTTTCCTTTCCTTTCTTTTCCTTTGCTTCTCTCTTCTCCTCTCCTTCCTTCTTTCTTTCATTCCCTTCTCCCTTCCCTTCCCTCTCTAGCTTTCCTTCCCTCCCTAGCTTTCTTTTCTTTCTTTTTTCTTTTCTTTTCTCTTCTCTTCTCTTCTCTTCTCTTCTCTTCTCTTCTCTTCTCTTCTCTTCTCTTCTCTTCTCTTCTCTTCTCTTCTCTTCTCTTCTCTTCTCATCTCTTCTCTTCTCTTCCCTTCCCTTCCCTTCCCTTCCCTTCCCTTCCCTTCCCTTCTCTTTTCCTTCCCTTCCCCTTCCCCTTCCCCTCTTTCCTTCGTCCTCCATTTCCTTTTCCTTCCTCCTAGTGCTTTCTTCCTAGACTTCATTCCCTTTCCTTTCCTAGCAAAGGCCTTTCCAAAAGAGATGTTTGTGCTGATGAACCTTGGGGGGAAAAATTATATTGTTATTATTTTTACTACCTCTTAATTCCCTCTTGGGAGACAGGACAGTTGCAAAGGCCGCCCAACCCTTTTTTTAAAAAAAATTGATTTATATGTCGCCCTTCTCCGGAGACTCAGGGCGGCTTACAATGCGTTAAGCAATAGCCTTCATACTTTTGTATATTTATACAAAGTCAGCTTATTGCCCCCACAAACTGGGTCCTCAATTTACCTACCTTAGAAAGGATGGAAGGCTGAGTCAACCTTCAGCCTGGTGAGATTCGAACTTCGAATTGCAGACAGCTGGTGTTAATCACAATGCTTTTAGTCTGCTGAGCCCTTGGCCTTCAAAGAAAGTCTTGCTCTAAATATAGATGACTTTCCCAAAAGCTGTAATTAGCAACACCTCCAGGGTTTGGGCTGGGCATGCATCCCCTGTCAGTGAAGATTGCAGCCACCACAAAGCCTTACCTGTCGAGCCACGCCGAAAAAAAAGCACCATGTGCACCTGTCTGGCTTTGACATGACTCAGTGATGTGTTTTGTATCCAGGATGTTAGCTAGCTCCCCGGAGGCAGTTTATTGAGTTCCTGTGAAGAAATAAGGACACGATGGCTCAGACACTGAGCTTGTTGATCGAAAGGTTGGCAGTTCAGCGGTTCGAGTCCTTAGTTCCACGTAACGGGGTGAGCTCCCGTGACTTGTCTCAGCTCCTGCCAACCTAGCCATTCGAAAGCATGTAAAAAATGCAAGTAGAAAAATAGGGACCACCTTTGGTGGGAAGGGAACAGCGTTCCGTGCGCCTTTGACGTTGAGTCATGCCGGCCACATGACCACGGAGACGTCTTCGGACAGCGCTGGCTCTTCGGCTTTGAAACGGAGATGAGCACCGCCCCCTAGAGTCGGGAACGACTAGCACATAGGTGCGAGGGGAACCTTTACATTTACCTTTTAAAGAAATAAGAATTTTCATCTTGAGTTGCCTAATGACATCACACTCGGAATATTGCATCCAATTCTGGTCGTCACGATACAGAAAAGTTGTTGAGACTCTAGAAAGAGGATCAGGGGGCTTGGAGGCTAAATGATATGATGGATAAGTTGCAGGAACTGGGCATGGAAGAAAAGGATTAGCGGGCACATGATAGCGTCTTCCAATATTTGAGGGGCTGTCCCAGAGAAGAGGGGGCTCAGCCTATTCTCCAAAGCATCTGAGGGCAGGACAAGAAGTAATGGGTGGAAGCTTATCAGAGAGAGAAGCAACCTAGGATGTAATATTTCCTGATAGTGAGAACAATGAACCAATGAAACAGATTTTCCTCCAGAAACTATGGGTGCTCCATCAGTAGAGGTTTTTAAGAAGATACAGAAACAGATTAACACAGTTGGAAGGGATCTTGTAGATCTAGTCCAACCCCCCCCCTTCCAAGCAGGAGACCCTACACCATTTCTGACAGGTGGCAGTCCGCTCTCTTCTTGAAAGCTTCCAGGAATGAAGCTCCCTCAACTTCTGAAGGCAACTTCTGTTCCATTGAGTTGATTGTTCTCACTGTCAGAAAGTTTCTCCTTATTTCTAGGTTGAATCTTTCCTTGATTAGTTTTCATTCATTATTCCTTGTCTGGTTTTGGAAAATAGCTTGATCCCCTTCCTCCTCTCTGTGGCAGCCCCTCAAATATTGGAAGACGGCTATCATGTCTTCCTTGGTCCTTCTTTTCACTAGACTAGCCATGCCCAGTTCCTGCAACCGTTCATCGTATGTTTTAGCCTCCAGCCCCCTCATCATCCTGGTTGCTCTTCTCTGCACTTTTTCTAGAGTCTCCACATCTTTTTTATAGTGTGGTGACCAACACTGGATGCAGGATTCTAAGTGTGGTCTTACTAAGGCTTTGTAGCATGGTATTCGTTTCTCTCTTGATCTTGATTGTATCCCTCTGTTAATGCAATTTAGGATGGCGTTGGCTTTGGAAAGAGATTGAAAAACCATTTGTCTGAGATGGCATGATGAAGTCCTGTCTTGGGCAGAGAGTTAGAGCAGAAGACCTCCAAGGTCCCTCCTATCCTTATGATTTTATGAAGTGAGTGGCCACTTCTTGGACTCCAAAAATTCCTCTTTAATCTTTGTGTGATATTGCTGGAAAAAAAACCAGACACACAACATGCAAACTGTTTTGCCTTGGGTGTTAAAATCATTTAGCTGTTTCCAGAGCTTTTGATTTTTTTCTGGTTTCAGCTCACCTTTGTGGTACTTTATGTTCCGTGCTAATCAGCAGACCGTCTTTACGGGGTTCGTTTACGAGTTATTATTACATTTTTTAAAAAACGGTTGCTTCCAGCAAGATCCGTCCGGATAGGGTACAAAAGCTGTTAAAACCCGAGGACAATAAAGTGACATTAACCACAACAGGAACAGGAGGAGAATTAACACATCATAAGATCATACATTAAAAAGGAATGAGAGAATCGGTAAAAATAAATAACATTAATTATAAAACAGGAATGCTGTTGCCGAGCTGGAGACTGTCTGGTGTTTCTAACAGAATGAAGGAAAGGGAAACAAGCTTTGACTTATGGATGGATAATGAAGACTTTTGGAGGCAAATCTGTTGATTTTGGACCATAGAAACCCAAAAGGAAGAAGTTGGCAAATCTGCAGCGCTCACAATTTTAGGAAGTGATGCTCTGAGTAGTGAAAACGTGCTGAGGAGCATGTAAATCTGTCCCCAAATGCTCTTTACTAGTGGAAAGCTTGCTCGTATGTAGAAAATACAGATGTCCTCGAATTACGACCGCGTATGAGACTTAGAATTTCCATTGCTAAGCTAGGTGATTGTTAAGTGAGTCGTGCCTAATTTTTTTTTTGTAATGGTTGTTAAGTGAATCACTGCGATTGTCCGGCTTCCCCCCCGGACTCTGCCCGTGGGAAGCCAGCTGAGACACCGCGACCGTCGTAAGTGCATGCTATTTGCCAAGTGCCAGGATTTTGATCACAGTGACCGTAGGCAATGCTACGAAGGCCATAAGTGCGAGGACTGCTTGCAAACCCCTTTCTCAGGGTTTGTTGCAGCTCTTTTAGGACCATGAAACAGATCGCCTTTCTATTCCTCTGCGTTTGTGGTACCTGTCAAAAGTTAGTTAGCAAAAGGCAGGAAAAATGTGATCCCAGGAAGTTCCTTGTAAGCCTAAATGGTTTTATTTCATTTATTCCATTCCTCTCCTTAAGCCAGAAACACACCCACTTCGGTTTTGCTTCCATGTGTTGCGTGAACTTGGGTAATCGTAGTCTGACTGTTAAACCATTAAGGCAGCAACAGGAAGCCATCCAAAGGTGGTTTATTCCATAAATCAGAGTCCAACCATCTCAGTTGAACTCACGGACCGTGGTTTTTTTTTTTTTTTTGGCCACCCACCAAATTAAAACCATGCATTTCGGGGCGAGTGAGAAACGAAACCAGAGGCTTTGCCAAGGGAATATTTCACTCTTTTCATTAGCCACGATCAGCTGATCCCAGTGAACCCAAATTCTGCAGACTTCGCATCCTGCAAGCGGAGTAATATTCTACCCATAAATTAACCGAACTCTATGAATAGATCGGGCGGAAAAAAAAGTTGCTGACCGCCTGTTTCCTGCAGACGGACGCGCAGTTTTGATCTTTCAAGTTAACTTGTTTTTACTTTTTTTTTTTCCCTTAGTCCCCCTGGATTTATTTCCTTCCAGCCTGACGTCCCCATTTCCCCCCTCCATCCCCTTTACAGACCCCCCCCCCCAAGTAAAGAAAACAAACACTCTTCTCAGCGTGGAAGAGAATAACCCACCCTGCAAACAATGCCCTGATTTGATTATTGCTTGTTTCCAGGTCAATTCTTGGACAGTTATCTTAACTCTTTGCTTTCGAATGCTTTGCATTGCTTCTGGGGAACTAGAGAACAAACATTATGGGCAGAGGCGATATTCATAACATAATGTGAAACCACCACTGATGTTGAAGCAATTAAGTGGGGTTTTTTTTTAATTAGGGCAACCTGGTCTACTCAAATACAGGATGGAGCAAACAGTTTGTGCTTTCCAGTCCCAATCCAGGAGCCTCCGCAGGCATTCGCTTCCGCGACGAACTATTTTTGTAAATATAATGCTAAATGACCAGTCTGCCATCTGTCAGAAGTGTTACAGGGTCTCCTGCATGGAGAGGTGGAGCGGGTTGGACTAGATAACCTTCAAGGTCTCATCCAACTCTGTTATTGTGTACTCAAATACTTTAGGTTGGTTTTTTTCCCCCCCTAACTTCCCAAAGCTCTGGAGTGCAGTCAAAACACAAGCAGCGTTTAATATTTTTTTCATATTTTCCCCTCTGGGTGACCTATAAGCGATATCCTGTATGCAAACGAGGCATCCTTTAAGATCTGTGGACTTCAGCTCCCAGAATTCCATGCTGGCTGGGGAATTCTGGGAGTCGAAAGTCCACCTAGTAACATTATGGGGCAAGCTTGCACAGTATATGTTTCATAGTTGGCATATCAGCATCACAATCACAATAAGGGGAAATCCTTCCATCCAGGAGTGAAATCCAGCAGCTTGTGACAGGTTCTGGAGTGTGGTTGGACACACAAGGCATTTGTCTTTGGTGCCTATGCTCTCAGTGTACATAAGGAGAATAAAATACATTCATCAAGAATAAAAAGATACAACACTTAGTGATAGTCAAGGTTACTAATAAGCAATCAAATCGTACTAGGGAACAGATAAAAACAATATAAATTGAAAGATACAAGCAGCATGGTTATAGCCATAAGTGGGAGGAGATAGGTAATAGGAAGGATGAGAAGAAAAATAGTAATCCAGTCTTAGTAAATAGTTTGACAGTGTTGTGGGAATTAGTTGTTAAGCAGAGCGATGGCATTCGGGGAAAAAACTGTCCTTGCCTCTTGTTTTTTGGTCTAACAACAAACCCATTCATCCATAAAATCCCAAATCAGTTTCATTTTTTAAAACAAACAAACAAACAAACCTCAGCCTCAACATCCAGAAGCAGTTTCCAAGTAGAAACAAAAGCAAACGTATATTCCCTTTATATTCATTGAATGAAAGCCCTCAATTTAGCCAGCCCTCCGTCTTGTGATGGGCCGGCCCATTGTCCTGGTGAGTCGGATAGATTGAAACAATAGCCCAATTCTCCTAAAAAAAAAACACACACAAAACAGAAAAACAGCAACAAGGTTGACTTTTCCAGTTCCAAAACAAACAAACAAAAAAAAAAAAACACCTCGCCTCTCGCCCTGCAGAGGGCGCCTCGTGGTCTCCTTTCCTTTCCTGCTCAGCTCCGACGCGGAAAGCTCCTCTTTCTCTCCCCCACTCGAACTCACAGCTCCACCCCAGTGTTTGAATGACATCAGGGCTTGCGGGAGGGAGGGGAGGGCCTTCTTCCCGAGGGGAGGGGCTCCCGAAAAACCTCCCGGTGGCAGAAGAACAGCGCAAGGGGAGAGACCCCCCACTCCCCACACTCAACCTTCTCTTCCCCAAAAGCTGGCTGCAAGCGGAGCCCGGCGGGCGCAGCTCCATGGTGGTCCTCATGTGGTCCGAGCTGCTGCCGGAGGAGCGCTCGGCCAGGGCTCTCCAGGGCGGTGCGGCCGGCAGCCCCGCCACCAGCAGCCCCGAGCGCCTCTTCGAGGGCTGCCGCCGACTCCGCAGCCTCTGGGATGCGGTCCGCTTGGAAGTGGCCGCCGAGGAAGCCAGCCCGGTGGTCTTGCACAGTTTCACCCAGCTGGATCCGGATCTGCCCCCTCTGGAGGTAACAAACCCATGCCGGATGCGGGGTTGCAAGGCTGCGGAGTGGAGGAGTGGGATGCAAGGCTGGCCTGGGTGGGTAGGTTGCAAAGGTGGAGTGGGGAGGGGGATTGCAAGGATGAACGGGATTTCGAGACTGGCCGGGGGTGGGGGGTGACAAGGAAAAACTCGAGGGGGCGGTGGGTTCACACGACATGGGGATCTGCTCGCCAAGTTCAGCCAGGCGCCGAGGAATGCGCTCTCCTTTTGCGCGCTGCGCTCAGGCAAGGGCGCACGCGATGCCACCCGGTGTTTCCTCCCCCCCCACCCCCCCAGCCCTGTTTATGGGGGTGATGCGATGTGGATGGTTTGGGGTGGTGTGAATCCAGCTGGTGAACTCGGTTGAGGGGTGGGGTTGCGGTTGGCTGGCTGGCTGGCTGACTGGCTTGCTTTTCGGGGTGTCTCCTTCTCCTTCCCCGATTTTTGAGCTGGCTTGTTTTTCAAGGGGGGGGGGTCTTTGGAAGAATGGAGCGCTCTCCAGCTTGCTGGGTCGAACAAACAAAAGCTTAGTTTGACAAATTTGGATTGTGGGAACCGTCTCTGTAAAAAAAAAAACAGCCCTGCATCTTGCTTGGCTGGCTTTGAAGCATCCCCCCACTTGCTTGACCTAACCAACTGTGACTTCTTATTCCATAACATCACCGTTAAGTTTTTACTGGCTTCGCCCGAGATGGAAAGTGACAGATGAAGCCGGGGAGGGTCAGAGTAAACGTCACACCCTCAGGTTAACTAGGTTTAAGTGTCCTCCCTTGGGTGTTTAATCCGAACCACAAGCTGCCCCCTTAATAAATCCATGCCGTGGATTAAGTCACACCGTGCCACCCTGTTGGAGGCATAACACTAAATAAATAGGCTTAGCCTGGCTGGTTTATACAGGACGGTGGAGCCACAAAACACAACTGCCTTTTAACCAAACTCTAGCCTAGATAGAGCAGTTCAGTGGTTCGAATCCCTGGTGCCGTGTAATGGGGTGAGCTCCCGTGACTTGTCCCAGCTTCTGCCAACCTAGCAGTTCGAAAGTACTTAAAAAATGCAAGTAGAAAAAATAGGGACCATCTTTGGTGGGAAGGAAACAGCGTTCCGTGCACCTTTGGCGTTGAGTCATGCTGGCCACATGACCACGGAGACGTCTTCGGACAGCGCTGGCTCTTTGGCTTTGAAACGGAGATGAGCACCGGCCCCTAGAGTCGGGAACGACTAGCACATATGTACGAGCCTAGATACAAGGCCTTCCAAATTTGGAGAATTTGACATTTTTTCAAGCTTGGAGAGCTGAAGGGGAGTGTTTAAGGGGTGGGGTGTCCGAAGCAAAAAAAAAAAAAAAAGGGACCCCTTTTGATGGATTTTGCATTGACAACTTTTGGGAGACTGGATGATGCGCACTGATGACATTACCTAGTTTGGTAATGAAACGTCTACAAGAAAATCACCCAAACTCTAGGCAACACCAAGGACCCCTCAGAATAGGTAGTCCTCCACTTACAACAGTTTGTTTAGTGACCGTTTAGAGTTACAACGGCATGGGGGGGAAAAGAAGTGGCATGACTGTTTTTCCACACTTAATGACCGTTGCAGAATTCCCAATCAAAAATTCAGATGCTTGGCAACTGGCTCGCATTTACGACGGTGGCGACGTCCTGGGATCACATCCTCCCCTTTTGCGACCTTCGGACAAGCAGAGTCAATTGGGGGAGCCAGATTCACTTAACAACCCTGTTCCTAAATTAACCCCTGCAGTGATTCACTTAACATCCGCGGCAAGAAAGGGCGTAAAACGGGACCAAATTCACTTAAGAAATCTCTCTCTTAGCAAAGAGACATTCTGGGTTCACTGGTTGAGGACGTTAGTATTTCATTTGGTCTTAAACTGAAAGCCAGACGTAAGCGTTCTTCCTATTTATCCATTGTATTGTACTTAAAATTATTTAATATGTTTTAAACTGTTGTGTTTTTTTTTACATTTTGTGATATATGTTGTTTTACTGTGGCTGTGCGCCGCCCTGAGTCCCTCGGGAGAAAGGCGGTATAAAAATTTAAATAATAAATAAATAAATAAGTCGGAGTATTCTTCGTGTATCTTTGTGTTTTCCTTATACTTTCTCTCAGCTTCTATCCCTCTTTTCTTTCTACTCTTCATTGTTTCGCTTGATGGTTACCGTGTTTTCCCGAAAATAAGACCCTGTCTTATATTTTTTTTTGAACCCTGAAATAAGCTCTTGGCCTTATTGCCATGTGCTCAAAAGCCCGATTAGGCTTATTATCAGGGGGTGTCTTATTTTGGGGGAAACAGGGTATCTATCACTGTCGCTATCTATCCATCAGTCCATCATCTATCTGTCATCTATCTGTTTGTCTGTCTGTCTGTCCCTCCATCCATTATCTCTCTCTCTCTCTCATCTATCTATATCTATATATCCATCCATCCATCCATCCATCCATCAATCTCTATCTATCTACCGTGTTTTCCCGAAAATAAGACCCTGTCTTATATTTTTTTTGAACCCTGAAATAAGCTCTTGGCCTTATTGCCATGCGCTCAAAAGCCCGATTGGGCTTATTATCAGGGGATGTCTCATTTTGGGGGAAACAGGGTAATTATTCTCCTTTTTTAAAAAAATACGTATGAGTTTGTAAAATGCGATAAAATTATTTGAGGGTAAAAAACTTCGGAAGCCTGTCCCCTGTCTTATCTCCCAAAGGCTCTTCTTAACTATCTGTTTGCCTACTTCTTGTTTGGAAGAAAATGTTTATTTATTCTATCTAGAACAAGGATGCTGAATTAGCTGCCTTTTCTTTTCCTCTGTTGTTCCCTTTGGTTGCTCGGTGCACACAGCCTCCGAGTAAAATCACTGCATAGTTCAACTACCTTCCTTATTTACTTGAGTAGAATGTGTGTTGATCCCTGGTTCACCCTGCTTGATCATTTCTTTCTTTATTTTTTTAATTTATGCATGCAGTGATCCGGGAGGTAGAACATGCTGACGGCCTCCCACACAAACATTTCTTTCTCAGATCTGGAATGAATGAAATTCATGCGAGGATTACTGCATTCCTTAAGACCCCAGTCTTTTTTGTGGCTATGAATGGTCTTTGTCAAACAATGCAAAAAAAAAAAAAAAAAAAAAACTAACACCCTGATTTGAACTGGAAGTCGAGCGTTTGTGTATCTTAGAATTTGGGGTACTTTTCATCTTGCAACATCCTATTTTCCCAAATAAAACTCCGGGGAAGTCCAGAGTTCCCTAAGGATGAGGCTGTTTGTGTTTATCAAGATGCACAGAAGTCTGTATAGCTTGTTGGGCTCCGTCGGTGGATATATTAAGGCACATTAATTAGTACTCTGGAATTTCAAGGCAGCTGTTTAGTTATGTACCATCGAAAGAATAATTCTGGCCATCTGCACAAAGATTGTGTGTTCTCTAACTTGTAAGCGGGGGGGGGGCATGAAATTTATGAGTCATTTGTTCGCTGGATGGCAGAGAGATGAATCTGAATCCGAGAATGTTGCATAGTTTTCTACGCAGCTCAAAATATTTTTACTCGCTGGAGGAACAGTGATGTGAGAGCCCATCGTAGAATCCAAAATCGAGATTCCTTCGTGTTGCTTTCCGCTCCTTGGGAGTTTATGGACTCAAAACACGTCATAGTTTGATTGGCAAAATTGCTTTTAAAAAAAAAATCCTTTTTGATTTTCCATCCTTGATTTTTCCTCCAAATATTAATATTGTGTTTGATTGAAGTGAGGGGAACGATACGTAGGCTGGCAGTGTAGTAGGATTTAAGTAAGACCTTCGCATTGTATTTTGTGTTAAAACAATAGGAGAAAGGTCATCCGTTCATAAAAATCGTGAGTTTTCTAGCATTGGAGCCTCATCATGAAACCAATTCTTTCTGGAAAGACTAATAAGGCCAAAGCGAAAAAAAAAAACCCATGAAATGGAAACTAACCAATGCAGGAAAACAACTTTCTAAACTGGTACCGGTTTGTTGAAAACATTCTTTGTAGAGATGATTGCGGACTCAGATTCCTTTTAACAGGAGATGATTGTTGAAATGATAGAACCTTCCTCGTCGGGGGCACTCTATCTTTTATTTATTAAAAAGCTGAAGATAAGCCATAAAGCATTGCTGTTGGGAACTGGATGGTAAACCAAGCTGTCTCCTGTCTAATCCAGCTTCATTTTTCTTCGCTAAACGGGTCCGTTTTTCTTCTGACCAACAAGTTAAATGACCAAGAGCGTTTTGGTAGTTCACCCAGATAAAGATAAAGGTTTCCCTGAGTCCGGGGCGTTGTGCTCATCTCTGTTTCTCAGATGAGGGGGGGCAGCGTTGTCCGAAGACATTTTCCATGGTCATGTGGCCAGCATGGAACACTTGTTCCCTTCCCGCCAAACCTATTTATCTACTCGCATTGGCATGCTTTCGAACTGCTAATTGTGTGGGAGCTGGAGCAAGGAACTCACCCGGTCATGCGGTGCTGGGGGTTTCGAACCTGTCAGGAGCTGGAGCAAGGAATGGGAGCTCCCACGGTCCCACGGTGCTCAGGTCTTGAACCTGTCAGGAGCTGGAGCAAGGAACGGGAGCTCCCACGGTCCTACGTCACTTGGGTCTCCAACCTGTCAGGAGCTGGAGCAAGGAACGGGAGCTCCCCCAGTCCCACAGCACTCGGATCTCGAACCTAGCTGGAGCAAGGAGCGGGAGCTCCCCCAGTCCCACAGCACTCAGGTCTTGAACATGTCAGGAGCTGGAGTAAGGAACAGGAGCTCCCCTGGTCCCAGGGCACTCGGGTCTCGAACCTGGCAGGAGCTGGAGCAAGGAATGGGAGCTCCCCTGGTCCCAGGGCACTCGGTTCTCGAACCCGGGCTCTCAGCTCTCCAGTTGACAAGCTCAGCATCTTTAACCACTGAGCCAAGTGAGAATGACCCTTAATTTACTTGGCTTCAGATTCTCAGGCCATTAATTGGCGCCAGCCGACAAGGGACCACGCTGAGATACGGAGGCTCTGCCGGGAGAGCTCTCGGTCCAGGCACTTAATTCCCAGGCATTGAATGGAAGGCGACAGATTTCCTATTGGGAATTATTTTCGGACTTTTTGCTCCGAGCTGTTCCTTCCTGCCTGCCAAGACACTCCAGATTTAGAAAGTGAGTTAAAATTGCAATTAGATCAACTATTCTGGATAGGTTGCTTGTCGTGAAAATGCCAAAGTTTATTAGCCGAGGGTGTAAAAAGCCCTCAAAGTTTGATACAGGGAGTCCTCGACGTACGACCACAACAGAGCCCAGAATTTCTGTTGCTCAGGGAGACAGTTAAGTGCATTTTGCCCCATTTTATAACCCTTCTGGCCGCAGTTTGAAGTGAATTGCCCACCGTTGTTCAGTTAGTAACCTGGTTGTTAAGCGAATCTGGCTTTTGCATTGACTTGGCTTGTCAAGACGGTCGTCAAAGGGGATCGGAGGGCCCCGCGATCGTCATAAATATGAGTCGGTGGCCAAATTGTGATCACGTGACCGCGGGGTTGGTGCAAACGTCGTTAACTGTGGAAAAACGGTCCTGAGCCACTTTTTTCCAGTGCCGTTAACTTCGAACAGTCACTAAACAAACCATTGTAATAACAAGGGCTTAGCTATACTTGCTTCGGAAAGGGATCGTAGTCAGTTAGGGTGCATTTAGCCTTCATCACCGCAGGAGTTCAGAGAGGGATATTTGGTTGTGAATCTTCTTCTTCTTCTTCTTCTTCTTCTTCTTCTTCTTCTTCTTCTTCTTCTTCTTCTTCTTCTTCTTCTTCTTCTTCTTCTTCTTCTTCTTCTTCTTCTTCTTCTTCTTCTTCTTCTTTTTCTTATCCTTCTCCTCCTCCTCCTCCTCCTCCTCCTCCTCCTCCTCCTCCTTCTCCTCCTTCATCATCATCATCATCTCCTTCTCCTCCTCCTCCTCTATCATCATCTTCTCTTCCTCTTCTTCTTTCTTCTTCTCCTTCTCCTCCTCTATCATGATCATCTCCTTCTCCTCCTCCTCCTCCTTTATCATCATCTTCTCCTCCTCTTCCTGCTTCTCCTCCTCCTCTATCATCATCTTCTCCTCTTCCTTCTCCTCCTCCTCTTCTCCTGCTCCTGCTCCTCTATCATCATCTCTTTCTCTTCTATCATCATTTTCTCCTCCTCTTCCTCCTCCTCCTCCTCTTCTTCTTCTTTCTTCTTCTCCTCCTCTTCCTCCTCCTCTTATTGCAGGAAAAACGGAAGAAACAGTTTAGAGTTGGTCAGTTAACTCACCTCGGAGTAATTCAACAAATGCAAAATCCCAGCAAAGTTTTTGATTCTGTCTTCCTTTCTATCTACCGACCAGCCGGAAGGAAGGAAGAAGGAATTCTCAAATCCTTCAGTTGGTCCAATAAGGAGGCCATCTTTCCTAAATCTGGGGTTATTTCTCCCCTTCCCCATTGATCCTGGCTTTCATTTATTTCCTTAACACTTCATTAACCCTCTTCGGGTTTTCTGTTTTGACTCCAAAGAACTTTTGATTTACTTATGATTTCTCCCCAGTTATCGCTTAAGCGTTTATTGCTGCCCTTCCTGAAACCTCTAACCCTCCCTCTTCTTGGATTTTGCCTCTGATGTGGAGAGGAGAGGAGAGGAGTGGGGTGAGGGTCTGCTTCTTGTGGGTGGGCTGGGCCCCTTTCCCCCTTCTAGGGGGGTGTAGAATAAAGCCAAACCCACATCATCTGCTTCAAATTAAATCCTGATTCTTCAGCCTCAGAGTTGGCAAGAAAAGGAGGGCCTCGGTTTCAGGCATTTGGGGGCAGGGTGTGTGTGTGTGTGTGTGTGTGTTTTGTTTGTGTGTATTAATGGGGACTGCCAGGTTGCAGAGAGGAGGAAAAAATATTTTCTTTGTCTTTTTATTTTTACAGCTGTTGCTAAAAGGTTCTCCTTCCTTCCTCCCTCCCTTCTCCCATTCTCATTCTTCCTTTCTCCCTCCCTTCCTCTCATTCTCCTTCTTTCCTCCCTCCCTCCTCCCACTCATTCTCCTTCCTTTCTCCCTCCCTCCCTCCCTCCCATTCTCATTCTCCTTCCTTTCTCCCTCCCTTCCTCTCATTCTCCTTCCTTCCTTCCTTCTTTCCTTCCTTTCTTTCTTCCTTCCTTCCTTCCTCCCTCCCTCCCTCCTCCCATTCTCATTCTCCTTCCTTTCTCCCTCCCTTCCTCTCATTCTCCTTCCTTCCTTCCTTCTTTCCTTCCTTCCTTCCTTCCTTCCTCCCTCCCTCCTCCCATTCCCATTCTCCTTCCTTTCTCCCTCCCTCCAATCTTCCCATTCTCAATCTCCTTCCTTTCTCCCACCCTTCCTCTCATTCTCCTTCTTTCCTCCCTCCTTCCTCCCATTCTCATTCTCCTTCCTTTCTCCCTCCCTCCCTCTCATTCTCCTTCCTTCCTTCTTTCCTCCCTCCCTTCCTTCCTCCTACCCTCCCTCCCTCCTCCGATTTTCATTCTCCTTCCTTTCTCCCTCCCTCCTTTCCTCCCATTCTCATTCTCCTTCCTTTCTCCCTCCCTCCCTCTCATTCTCCTTCCTTCCTTCTTTCCTCCCTCCCTTCCTTCCTCCTACCCTCCCTCCCTCCTCCGATTTTCATTCTCCTTCCTTTCTCCCTCCCTCCTTTCCTCCCATTCTCATTCTCCTTCCTTTCTCCCTCCCTCTCATTCTCCTTCCTTCCTTCTTTCCTCCCTTCCTTCCTTCCTCCTAACCTCCCTCCCTCCTCCGATTTTCATTCTCCTTCCTTTCTCCCTCCCTCCCTTCCTCCCATCCTCATTCTCCTTCCTTCCTTCCTTCCTTCCTTCCTTCCCTCCCTCCCTCCCTCCCTCCCTCCCTCCCTCCTTTCTCCCTCCCTTCTTCTCATTCTCCTTCCTTCCATGATCCCCCCCCCCGTTTTCTCCTTGCTCTAATGTGGCCTGGCTTTCTTACCATCACTGAAAAGGGATATCGCTGCATATTGTATGAACCTCCCTCATTACCGTTCTTACTTGGATTAGGTTCAAGGTCCATTTTAACCTAGCATCCTGTTTCCGTTGGGGGCTGGCCAGGGACGATCGGGAACGCCCTCCAGGCTTGCAAAGGCAGAAGTTTTCTGTTGTTGGGTACCCCTCCTGGGGAAAATATTGTCCTCAAATAGGGACTTTCTTGTTCTTCGATAACAGCTTTTTAATTTTGCTGCTGCTTTTCACCACAGTTTTTTTAAGAAAACCGAGAGATCCTTGTCTTGTGGCAGAGAGTTCCACCAGCAGCAAAGAGGATAATATAAAATGCCATTTTCTATGGCTAGAGCTGAAGAAATTGGATTTATTAACCTCTTTTATACTCTCAAAACTTTTGCTAGGGTTAACAAAGACCTGTTCTGTCTTTATTCCCAGATATACTCTCTTATAATTGCCATTTTTTAATACTGAATAAAGTTACTTTTAGGACTGTTTTTCCAGTACTACCATCAAAAGAAAGCTACTTATTTTTTTTATGATTGCCTTTATGACCAAACTCTCTCTGGAACATTTTTCTCTCCTTTCAAACAAAGCTCCTGTTTTTTCACTTTATTCTTGGAATGGAATGGAATGGAATGGAATGGAATGGAATGGAATGGAATGGAATAGAATAGAATAGAATAGAATAGAATAGAATAGAATAGAATAGAATAGAATAGAATAGAATTCTTTATTGGCCAAGTGTGCTTGGACACACAAGGAATTTGTCTTTGGTGCATTTGCTCTCAGCGTACATAAAAGAAAGGGAAAATCGGAAGATTTTCCTAACATCCATTTTTTGCCTTCTCTTATAATTTAATACCCTTGTTCTATTTTCTGCACTCTGGACTAATAAAAGGACTTCAAAAGTTTCTATCTCCTGCAGATAGATGGATGGATGGATGGATGGATGGATGGATGGATGGATGGATGGATGGATGGATGATAGATACATAGATAGATAGATAGATAGATAGATAGATAGATAGATAGATAGATAGATAGATAGATATTTCTTTCTCAAGGCTGAACTTATTCAGTTCAGCTTCATTTCTACTTTTCTTTCTCTTTTCCCCACTTTAATCATTTTCATTCTTCTTTGGAGTGTTTTCTTTTTTTCTTTCTTCCTTTCTTTCTTTCTTTCTTTTTTTCTTTCTTTCTTTCTTTCCAACAGTTCTTAAAATCCGAGGCTTAAGAGGGAACGCACGACTTGTGCAGAGTTTGGCTGTGGAAAATAAAACAGCAACTGCGATTTTTTTTCAAGAGAGATAAACACGGCCGTTTTATACACATTTTATGGATTAAATTGCAATTCCCTGAGTTTATGCAATGCTCAAAACTCCAGAGATTTGGCTGGAAACCTATCTTGGTATCTAGTCAGTAAAAAGAGGATATGATAACCAAATTTGGCCTTGGCTGTTTTCCCAAAAATTCTCTTACCCTTTAAAGAAACTTTAAAGAGTCATTTAAAGATTTATGTTAAACTTTGAAGAGTCATTGTCATTGGCTGCTTTCAATGGTTTCCGTATCATTAGTGTATAGTCTAACATTCATTTTGAGCCTTCCACCTCCAGAATAGGGGGAATCAAAAGCCAACCCCAAGGCTCTAGTCCTCATGATCCCACCCACCCACCCCCGGCTGCAAGATGCTGGGTTTCAAAATCAAAAAGAATGTTGGAACCAAGACTCTAGTCCTCATGATTACTCTCCCCACCCCCCCGGCTGCAAAATGCTGGATTTCAAAATCAAAAATAATGTGGGAACCAAGGCTCTAGTCCTCATGATTTAGAAAAATGGGGCACATGGTTGTTTCTTGGCTGGATCGGGTTCTGAGAAAGACACCCACACCCCGTTCAAAGTGACATAGATACTGAAAAAAGGGGATCTTTGTAACACCAGCCCTCGCATTTACGACCGTCACTGCATCCCTGCAGTCACACAATGAAAAATTCAGCTTGCTCAGCAACCTGCCTGTATATATGACAGTTGCAGCCTCCTTGGTGTGTGTGTGTGTGTGTCACGTGACCTCCATTTGCAAACTTCCCACCAAAGTCAATGATTTGCTTAATAACCACGTGATTCATTTAACAGCTGCAGGAATTTGCCTAACGATGCCCCCCCCCAAAAAAGGTCTTAAAACCAGGCACGACTTGCTGAACAGCTGCCCTTGCTTAACAACAGAGATGCCAATTGTTGGTCGTAAGTCAAGGACTATCTGGGTTCCAATGTTGCAAATCGACACAAAGAGAGACCCACACTGTCCCAAATTCCTCTCCCCTCTCATCTTTGTACAACTCTCTTTTTTTCCCCCCCATTCTCTTTTGTTCTCTTTTGTTACTCCGCTGTTCCTTTCTAATGCTTTATTGATACACTGTTGGACTGTTTTGTTTTTTTTGTTCAAAACAAGGGAAAAAAGAGTCATTTAGAAAAGAGGCTGGTTTTTTGTTGTCGTTGTTGTTACATTGAATGACCGCTGCAAATCAGAAACTGCCGAAGAATTTTATTTTTTCTGCAAAACACTGGAATTTAGCATCTCTTTTTTATTTTCACATGTTTCGTGGCTTTTTGGGGAGCTTTTAGAAGTAGTTTGTCGTGTACCACTGAATCAAAGGCTTTACACAAGTCTATATAAATTGCGCCTATTGCTTTACCCCGGTCAAGTTGTGAAGTCCATATATTTTTGTAGTGTAAGAGTTACAGATTGCAGGAAAAAAGCTGGAATGGGTGAAAAGACCTCCTACTTGTTTAACTTTGCTTATCTGCAAAATTATATTCTGCCTTGTTGGGGTTTTGACCAGAACATCGTGTTAAAAAAAATTGTGCTTTCCATTATGTGTCAACATCATCAATATTTAAGACAGTGTGTATTTCCCCTTTATTTTTCCGGTCACTTCCCCGATTTGAATAACTGAGTTTGCTGAAAAACCCTCTGTGGTGCAATTCTAAAAAGTCATCTACTCTTTGTGGTCACCTTGCATTTTCTGTTATCCACTGTCTTCCAGATAGGTGTAAAATGATCAAATTCGAATTTCAACTTGAATTGTGGAATTTTGCCCTGAATAGGTCCACCACATTTCTGATCATATACGCATTCTCCTTTTTTCATATGGACAGTTTGCCAATAAACTTTGCTTCACTTGGCTGAAAAAAAACCCTCATTCTTGACAATCCAAGCCGATTGCAAAGGATATATATCGATCAGAAAGTCGACAGTTCAATGGTTCGAATCCCTAGCGCCACGTTACGGGGTGAGCTCCCGTGACTTGTCTCAGCTTCTGCCAACCTAGCAGTTCGAAAGCACGTAAAAAATGCAAGTAGAAAAATAGGGACCCCCTTTGGTGGGAAGGGAACAGCGTTCCGGGCGCCTTTGGCATTGAGTCATGCCGGCCACATGACCACGGAGACGTCTTTGGACAGCGCTGGCTCTTCGGCTTTGAAACGGAGATGAGCACCGCCCCCTAGAGTCGGAAACGACTAGCACATATGTGCAAGGGGAACCTTTATCTTTACCGTTTTACAAAACAATGTAAGAAGTTGGACCTGTTTAATACGACCGCACACATACACAAATCCTAGATATTTAACCTGTGTGATTTGGCTTTTATTCAACTATTTCCATGTTGATTAAATCATTGTTGCAGTTTTATCCATTTTTCAGCCTGTTCTGCAATTTTATCGTTTTCTGGGAAGGCTGGTTGGAGAATGTCAGCTTTTTTTTCTTTTTTGCTTAATTTTGAAAAGTGCATTTCTAGGTCAGTGTTTTCAGATTAGGCGTGCAAAGGTCATTTCGAAAGAGTAGCCAAGAGATTGAATTTAGCTCTTCTCTTACAACTGTGCAGATAGTCCTTGACTGACAACAGTCTGTTTAAAGACCGCTCAAAAGTTATGACGGCACTGAAAAAATGTGATTTTGGACCGTTTTTCACACTTACAGCATGCAGGATTCCCCCACAGCCACGTGATCAAAATTTGAGTTTGAGTTTATTGCATTTCTATACCGCCCTTCTCCCAAGGGACTCAGGGCGGTTCACAGCCATATTAAAACAATCCACACAAAAATTAAAATCACTAAAATAAGTTAAAACTATTTGGCCGTTATTAAAACCCCTTATTAAAACCCCGTTAAAACCAATTTAAAACCCACTAAAATTAATCTATTCAGTCAGGCTTGGGCAACTGACTCATATTTACGACGGTTCCGGAGTTTACGTGATGCGACCTTCCGACCAGCAGAGTCAAGGGGGAAACCAGATTCATTTAACAAGCCGGTTACTGACTTTAACAAGTGCAGTGATTCGCTTAACAACGGTCGCAAAATGGGGCGAAACTCACTTAACAAAGGTCTCACTGCACAACAGAAATGTGGGTCCCTCCATCCCTGGAGTTTTTAAAGAAGAGACTGGACAGCCATTTGACTAGGATGGTATAGGGCCATGATGGTGGGGAAAATGATCTTCCGTGTTCCGGCACATGCATGCACACCAGCCACCTGGTCTTCACGTGTGCATGCACGCCAGGAACCGGAAGACCAGTGGCCGGTGTGTATGCGTGCGCTGGACACCGGAAGACCATTTTCCCAGCAGGCGCATCGGACACCTACTCTACCGGTCTCCGGCATGTATGTGCACGCATTTTGGCACTCGGTGCCGAAAAGGTTCACCAACACTGATATAGGGGTCTCCTGCTTGGGTAAGGGGTTGGATTAGAAGATCTCGGAGGTCCCGTCCAACTCCGTTATTCTGTGATTGGTTTGGGCCACAGCATTCAACTTCCTTTGAAGTTTTTCTTGGCTGAAGTGATTTAACCAGAGTGGCTAACAAACACGGATGCTTGATTTTCCTGTTTTTCTCTGATCTGAAAATCTTCGGAACTGCCGGAAATGGGACTTATTTAAATCCCACCCAAGTTGACCCGATTAGACATCACACACACACACACACACACACACACACACACCAAAAACAACCCACCCTTGTCTGTTTCTCTGGCTCATTTTGTTCTGCAGCAAGAGGAGATTTGTGTGTGTGTGTGTGTTTTCCCTTGCGATTTTTCCTCGATCAGCCCAGGGAAGGCAAACATTCAGCGAGGGAAGCTTTGCAAGAGTTGCGTGCAGGCCCTGGGTACACCAGACAAGGGATCCTTCAGTCCAGCATCACAAAAGGGGTGTTTGTCTTGTGGTGTTTTTTTTTTGTGTGTGTGTGTGTGTCCTTGCAAGCCCAGCTCCGAGGAGGGCCGGAGGAAATAAAAGAGAGGAACACGGATGCATTCAGCGAGCGCTGGCTCCGAGGCCTTGCCATCTTTGCAGGGAATTGGTTTGGATTCTAACTCGCTTGCCTGGGGAGCTATTGGAGGGGAAAGGGGGGAAAAATACTCTCCCCCCCCCCACCCCCAGGAGCTCTAAATGGTGCATCTTGGAAAGCACCCTTCCGTTTTCCTGTTTCCTTGTTGGTCTGGCAAGGTTTTCTCTTTCCGTTCCCACTTTCCTTGCCTGTTGTTTATTTTGCTTTGCTCTTTTTTTTTGTATTGTTCAGCCACAGCCTTTGGAAAGGAAGGAAGGAAGGAAGGAAGGAAGGAAGGAAGGAAGGAAGGAAGGAAGGAAGGAAGGAAAGAGAAATAAGGATGGATGGATGGAAGGAAGGGAGGAAGGAAGGAAAGAAAGAGATAAGGATGGAAGGGAGAGAGGAAAGGAAGGAAGGAGAGATAGGATGGATGGAAGGAAGGAAGGAAAGAGAGATGAGGATGAAGGGAAGGAAGGAAGGAAAGAGATAAGGAGGGAGAGAGGGAGGAAAGGAAGGAAGGAAGGAAGGAGAGAAAAGGATGAATGGAAGGGAGGGAGGAAGGAAGGAAAGAGATGAGGATGGAAGGAAGGAAGGAAGGAAGGAAAGAGAGATGAGGATGGAAGGAAGGAAGGAAGGAAAGAGAGATAAGGAGGGAGGGAGGAAGGGAAGGAGGAAAAGAAGAAAGGAAGGAGAGGGAGAGAGAAGCACCCCCAATTGCATGTTACTTGTTAGCACCTTTCATTTTGATGCATGGAGGGGAAAATTTTCCCCCACAAATCCAGCTAGGCTCTCCGTTTCGGTTTCCACACTGCGTCTGGGAAGGCAGGAAAAACATCACTGGGCTTATTTCCCTGCCAAGCTGCGTGTGATGGGCCGGATATGGATGCTCTGTGTGTGTTATTTGTGCTTTGTCTTGCAACAAAGACTGAGGCCTGGAAAGAGAGCCCTTCAGTCAACTCCGTCCAGGATCCCTTTTTAAAAAAAAAATATTATTTTTAGAGCCCTTTTAATCAACCACAGCTGAACAAAGTCAGAAATACTTAACACGCTTCTGGTTCGTTTTCCTTTTAAGCTTTTCAACATTGGGAGAACCAGGAAGGGGGGGGGAAAAACCCAAAACATTTTTCAGCCCTCTTGCTTTCCCTTTCCTTCCTCCTCATCTGGGGGGCAAACACAGGCCCAGTCAAACTTTTCAAGCTACCATAAGGAAAAGAAGGAGAAATCTGATTTTAAGCTGAATTAAACCAAGACGGGGAATTGTGCGCTGGCTTTGATTTTACATAAATTCATTACATAAATTCATCGGTCTGGAAGGGACCTTGTCCAGACCCCTACTCAGGCAGGAGACTTTATACCAGGGATGGCGAAGTGATGGTACCGAGTGCCCAAACCAGAGCATGCATGCTCTGGTCTGGAAACTCGAAGACCAGAAACCCAGAGACAAGGCAAACGGTTGTTCAATCTCTTCTTAAAAAGCCTCCGGTGATGGAGCATCCGTAACTTCTGAAGGCAAGCTATTTCATTGATTAATTGTTGTCAGAAAAGTTCTCCTTCATTCTAGGCTGGTTCTTTCTTTGATAAGCTTCCCATCGGTGACTTCTTGTCCTGCCCTCAGATGCTTGGAGAATAGGTTGACACCCCCCTCTTCTTTGGGGCAGGCCCTCAAATATTGGAAGACTGCTACCATGTCTCCCTAATCTTTTTCTTCATTATAACTAGACTTAGTTCCTGCAACCGTTCTTCATTCATTTTAGCCTCCAGTCCTCTCATCATCTTCATTGCTCTTCTCTGCACTCTTCCTAGGGTCTCCACACTTTCTTTTACATCGTGGCAACCAAGACTGGATGCAATATTCCACCTGTGGTCTCCTTGGGCTGGACTAGAAGTCCTCCGAAGTCCTTTTCAGCCCTTGTTCTTGTTGTTAGTTGCGACGTTGTGCCCAACCCATCGTGACCCCATGGACAACGTTCCTCCAGGCCTTCCTGTCCTCTACCATCCTCTGGAGTCCATTTAAGCTCACGCCGACTGCTTCAGTGACTCCATCCAGCCACCTCCTTCTCTGCCGTCCCCTTCTTCTTTTGCCCTCCTTCGTTCCCAGCATTCGGCTCTTCTCCAGGGAGTCCTTCCTTCTCATTAGGTGGCCCAAGGATTTGAGTTTCCTCTTCAGGATCTGGCCTTCTAAAGAGCAGTCAGGGTTGATCTCCTCTAGGACTGACCGGTTGGATCGCCTTGCAGTCCAAGGGACTCACAGGCGTCTTCTCCAGCACCAGAGTTCAAAGGCCTCCATTCTTTGGCACTCAGCCTTCCTTATGGTCCAACTTTCACAGCCATCCATTGCAACTGGGAAAACCATTGCCTTGACTATACGCACTTTTGTTGGCAGGGTGATATCTCTGCTTTTTAGAAGGCTGTCTAGGTTTGCTATAGCTTTCCTCCCCAGGAGCAAGCGTCTTTTCATTTCTTGGCTGCAGTCCCCATCTGCGGTGATCCTGGAGCCCAGGAAAATAAAATCTATCACTACTTCCATTTCTTCCCCATCTATTTGCCAGGAATTGAGAGGTCCGGATGCCATGATTTTAGTTTTCTTAATGTTGAGTTTCAATCCAACTTTTGCACTCTCCTTCTTCACCCGCATCAAGAGGCTCTTTAGTTCCTCTTAGCTTTCTGCCACCAAGAGTGGTATCATCTGTATATCTTTCAGCCCTAGGAGTCTAGGAGTCTTCCTTTCTGAGCAACGCCTGTGTTGAAGAAGCAATCAGCAGGTTAACTGGGTGTAACCAGCTATTTGTTCCCATAACTACAAGCATGGTGTTTCCTTCTTAAATTACAAGGCTGCATCGCCAGATAAACTTTTGCTGCTCTCACCCGGAGGTATTTGTAAGAGGAGACATTGCTGGCAAGATCTTTTGGCAAACAGCAGAGCCACCAGACTCTCACGGACTTCCTTGCAAGCTCTGGGGTTGTGTGTAGTTGTCCTCTCAAATGGCCAGTTTTGGCACACACGTAGTGCTCAAATTACAACAGTTAATTTAGTTACAGAATAATAGCATATTTTTTTTCTTTTATGTACACCGAGAGCGTATGCACCAAGACAAATTCCTTGTGTGTCCAATCACATTTGACCAATAAAATATTCTATTCTGTTCTATTCTGTTCTATTCTGTTCTATTCTGTTCTATTCGATTTGATTCGATTCGATTCGATTCGATTCTACTCTACTCTACTCTACTCTACTTCTCTACTCTACTCTACTCTACTTCTCTACTCTACTCTACTCTACTCTACTCTACTCTACTCTACTCTATATTCTGTTCTATTCTATTGTGTTCTATTCTGTTCTATTCTACTCTACTCTACTCTACTCTATATTCTATTCTACTCTACTCTACATTCTATTCTACATTCTATTCTATTCTATTCTATTCTATTCTATTCTATTCTATTCTATTCTATTCTATTCTATTCTATTCTATTCTATTCTATTCTATTCTATTCTATTCTATTCTATTCTATTCTATTCTATTTCTACCCTATCCTACCCTACCCTACTCTACTCTACTCTACTTTACTCTACTCTACTCTATATATTATATAGAGAATTATATATTTTATATATATATATATATAATTCCTTGGCACTTCTTTCTCTGCAAATTATTCTTTTTTCCCCCCTCCCTTCCCCTCAGCAAGACGCAAGCGATTGTTTTCGAGGAAGCCAACGCCCCTCGCAATGCAAGCCAGATGTGTGCAGATGTGAGCTGTGGGGTGTCCAAGGGTCAGGTTTGCAATCCCAGGGACTTTGCAGCAAATGTTTCACACGCCCAAACGCCTGCCTGCCAGGCAGCTGCCGGCCTCACCACCACGCCGATGGTCGGAGAAATGCTAGGCTCGCGCGATTCAGGAGCAGCAGGGTGGATGGGTGGGCGGGTGGCATTGCCAGGATGCCACGATTCCTGGGTGGAAATCTTGCACGATTTCCCCTCCTGCCCCGCCGCTTCGGGTGGCTCCCCTGGCTCACAACGCTGCAGAAACGGAGAGGAAGAGGAAGAATGAAAGAGGGGGTGGGAGGTGGAAGAGAAAGACAATTGAGCACACAAGACAATTGCCTTGGGTCCCCCCCCCATTTTAAAAAAACACTTTATTTATATATATTTTTTCCTTAACATACATATGTGTTTTATGAACAGCGTATTGTCCGGGTCAATTTGCTTACGTAATAGTATATAGAATAGAATAACAGAGTGGGAAGGGACCTTGGAGGTCTTCTAGACCAACCCCCTGCCTAGGCAGGAAACCCTACACCACTTCAGACAAATGGTTATCCAACATCCTCTTAAAAACTTCCAGTGTTGGCGCATTTACAACTTCTGGTGGCAAGTTGTTCCACTGATGAATTGTTCTAACCGTCAGGAAATTTCTCCTTCGTTCTAAATTGCTTCTCTCCTTGATTAGTTTCCACATATAATATATTAAACGTAAGACATACATAATAGTATTTTTCCAATTTCTAATTTCTACTTCTGTTGGCCAACCATTGATAAAATAAGCCCCATGTTGTGAAAATACAGAATATATGTTCTTCGTCTTTTATCTTTAATGTCAACCTATCCATTTCTGCACAATCTTGTAATTTTTTTTAAAATTGCATCTTCATCTATGGGTGGCTCCTCGTTTTTCCAGTGTTGTGCATTTACAATTCTTGCTGCCGTCAAGACACGTAATATTAAATATATATTCCCTTTATCATATTTTTCTGGTACTATGCCTAACAGAAATATTTCTGGCTTAGAGTCTATACGTTGCTTTAACGTGTTTTCTAACTGTGTATGTATTTTCGTCCAGTATTTTTTTCTCTTTGCACATGCCCACCATATGTGATAATAGGTGCCCGTTTCCCTCCCTCCCCCCATTTCTGATTGGCTGCCTTGTGGATCGTTCCCTCCACAATGGAGGGAACGGACCAGAAGCCACAATGATGTGGGGTTACGACCGTTCATTGAACTCCCCTACACTTTCCCGGTTTGCAGTCCAAAGGATTGGACAGGCCACAATAGACCTCTGTTTTTCCTGACTCATCCAGAGGTGGATGGGCACTCCAAATGCCTGCCTGAGAAATGGTTGGCACAGATGCCAAGTTCGAAGCGGGTATATTTGTATGTGTGTAACACAATGAGAGGGCTCTGTTTGGGGGGGTGCCAAGGGCTGATGTCCAAGTAAACAGCGCAGCCATTATTTAAAATATTCCTTGCAGTTGGAGAGTTCCCTTTGGGGCATTGTGGAAAATTAAGTTGGCAGTGCCAGGCATTGGGGGGTGGGGGGAATGTAGGGGGATTATGGGTGAATGAAGCCATGGCTGGATGGAATTAAGAGATCCTTGACTTCCTGGCCCATTAACTGGTAAATAGAACCCCAAGTTATTCTAGAAATTTATTGAAATTTACTATGCTTAGATACCTACAGTAGTGGCCAAAATTGTGGAAACTTTTTGAGGAAAGTGTATTTTTGAGGTTTGATGGCTAATAACACCACTTTTATTTTGGAGTTTCAAGTCGTAGGTGGGAGATAATTTTGTGTTTCTGGTACAACTTCCCTTGGCAGCTTTTTGCAAGTCTGTATTTCAAGGCTCGAGTCCTTAAGGGATGCAGGAAATTTAAGTTCCTGGTCTGTGTTTGCATGCAAGTATTTGGGCATTCCTCCTCTTAACTGTGCATTTCAGGAAATTCTCAAGTTTTTAATCCTTGCTTACAATGACTAGGCTCCACTAACTGTCGGTCATCAAGGTTCTAGCCCTCAATTTTTACATTTACTAAGTTCCACAAGCAAAATATCACCAGATTTCTAATCCTTAGTTATTGCACTTACTCAATTCCAAAAACTTCTCCATCAAGGTTCTAGCCCTTAGTTAATGCAATGACTAGCTTCCAGGCGCCAAATGTCATCAAGGTCCTAGTCCATAGTTTACGTAATTGCTAGGTTCTTCAGGCAACATGTCATCTTTTTTTCGAAGTCTTTAGTGGTTACAATTAGTAGTTTCCGCAAACTGTGTTTAATCAATGTGCTAGTCCTTAGTGCTCACAATTAGCAAGTTCCGCAAACTGTGTTTAATCAAGGTGCTAGTCCTTAGTGCTCACAATTAGCAAGTTCCGCAAACTGTGTTTAATCAAGGTGCTAGTCCTTAGTGCTCACAATTAGCAGGTCCTGCGAACGGAGGTTCGCCAAGTTCTGAGTGATTGCATAAATGAAACAAAAAACTAATCTGTCTGGGAGGAATGATATCCTTAATTTTGTTAGCGCACTCACACATTTCCTTCAATCATACAATCCTTCAGACTGTAACCTAGCCGAAGAGGATTGCCTTTTTTGCACACACCACGATAAAAATGAAAAATAAATTTTGAACATAATAAATACGTGAATATACAGGAGAGGAAATCCTGCTCCTTCAGATCTTCCAGTATTATACCCTTCGCCCTTACGACCAAATCCATCCACCTTTTCTGCTGGTTGCCCTCTTCTGTTTCCATCCAACTTTCCCAGCATTATGGACCTCTGTAGGAATCGTACAGCCAGATAGAGATGGATGGATGGATGGATGGATGGATGGATGGATGGATGGATGGATGGATGGATGGATGGATGGACAGACGGACGGACGAACGGATGGATGGATAGGTGGGTGGGTGGATGGATGGATGGATGGATGGGTGGGTGGGTGGGTGGGTGGATGGATGGTGTGCCATCAACTTGGTGTAGACTCTTAGCAACCACAACTATAGATTTTCTCCAGGAGGCTCTGTTCCCAGCCTTGTACTTCAGACCTTCCATCTTTGCACCCATCTCCACTTTAATCAAATTTATTCCCCTTGTTCACGGTCAGCTTCCCCTTCCTTCTTTCCTTCTTTCCTTCTTTCCTTCCTTCCTTCCTTCCTTCCTTCCTTCCTTCCTTCCTTCCTTCCTTCCTTCCTTCCTTCCTTCCTTCCTTCCTTCCAGTTATCCCAGCCATATAGACATATCAAGAAAGATGGGTCTTCATGTTGATTAATGAGTTGTGTGCCATCAAGTTGGAGATATGGATTGTCTCCATGATGATGTGTTCTTAACCTGGTCCTTCAACTCTTCCAAGGGTGCCCCCATCGCCACTTTCACTGAGTCCATCCCTCCTTGCTGATGTCCACCCTCTTCTTCTCTGTCCTTCCCTCTCTCCCAGCATTATAGACTTTTCAAGAGAGCAAGGTCTCCATGTTGATTAATTGGGCATGGGTCAACTCATCATGCTGGTGTCAGCTCTTGGCAACCACGCATAGATCTTCTCCAGATGACCCATCTCTAACCTGGTCTTTCAGCTCTTGCAAGGATGGACTCATTGCCCTTAAGTCCATCACCCTTGCTCATTGTCATGCCCTTCTTCTCTTTCCTTCCACTTTTCCCGGCATTAGAGACTTCTCCAGAAAGTTAGATCATCCCAGAACATGCTCGAAGTGAGATCATCATGGCTGCCTCAAGTGAGAATTCTGTCTTGCTTTGTTTGATGAGCTGTTGGTCTCCCTTCTTTTGATCTGAGAGGTACAGATACAAATACAGATTAACAGAGTTGGAAGGGACCTTGTAGGTCATCTAGTCCAACCTTCCCACCCAAGCAGACCCTATAACGTTTTTGACAGATGGCAGTCCGGTCTCTTCTTGAAAGCTTCTAGGGATGAAGCTCCCACAACTTTTGAAGGCAACTTGGTTGATTGTTCTCACTGTCAGAAAATTTCTCGTTATTTCTATGGTTGAATCTCTCCTTGGTCAGTTTCCATCCATTATTCCTCGTCTGGACTTCAGCTGCTTTGGATAATAGCTTGACCCGCTTCCTCCTCTCTGTGGCAGCCCCTCAGATATTGGAAGACTGCTATCCTGTCTCCCCTGGTCCATCTCTTCACTAGACTAGCCATGCCCAGTTCCTGCAACCGTTCATCGTATGCTTTAGCCTCCAGTCCCCTCATCATCCTGGTTGCTCTTCTCTACACTCTTTTTAGAGTCTCAACCACTTTTTTATAGCGTGGTGACCAAAACTGGATGCAGTACTCTAGGTATGGTCTTACTAAGGCTTTTTAGAGTGGTATTAGTACCTCTCTTGATCTTGATTGCATCCCTCTGTTTTTTTGGTTGTTTTTCTTTAAATTTGATTTATATGCTGCCCTTCTCCGGAGACTCAGGGCGGTTTACGATGCGTTAAGCAATAGCTTTCATATTTCTGTATATTTATACAAAGTCAGCTTATTGCCCCCACAAACTGGGTTCTCATTTGACCTACCTTAGAAAGGATGGAAGGCTGAGTCAACCTTGAGCCTGGTGAGATTCGAACTTACAGTAATTGCAGACAGCTAGAGTTAATCACAATGCTTTTAGTCTGTTGAGCCACCAGGCCCTTAATCACCTATATACACTGTTAATGTGTATAGGTGTTTAAGAAGTATAGGTCAACTTCAAAGTCATTCCGAATAGTCTACTGTCTTTGTCCTACAGCTCCTCGGAGATCTTTCACTCTGAAACCGTCAGGGGGGAAATTTGCAAGGCGTCAAAACGCCAGATTGCGAGCTCATAAAAGCGACGTATCTGCGCATCTGAACATTGCTGAGATTTTCAGCCGTGGAAATATTCTGGATTTTTATTTTTTTTTATCCTAGCAACCGTCCCTTTGGCAACTAAGAGAATTAGAATTCTAATTCTTTAGAATTCCATTTCTTTGGGGTTCTTATTTTTATTTTTTTTTAATTTTGCTTCGGAAGGGGAAAGCTAACCACGGAAGTTGGATTTCCAATTAAGTCTGGATTTAAAACCTGTTTTAGAACCATGCTGCCATATGGGAAGCCAAGTTTGCGTGCTCTGGAATTTGTGAGTGATTTTTTTTCTCCCCTCCCCGTCTTTCCAAAATGGGACATGGGATCTCAGCTTTGGCTATCTCTGTTTCTTTCTTTCTTTTCCTCCTCTTTCTCATCTAAGACTCCAGAAAAAAACACTGGACGTTTTTAAGAAGAGGTGGGATAACCTTTTGTCGGAAGTGGTGTAAGGTTTCCTGCCTAAGCAGGGGGTTGGAGTAGAAGACCTCAGGGGTCACGTGATCGAAATCTAGCCGCTTGGCAACTGACTCGCATTTACGACGGTCACGTGGTCCCCTTTTACGACCTTGTGACGAGCACAGTCAAATCCAGGTTCCCTTAACGACCGCGTGACTAACTGAACGACGTCAGCGACTAACCGCCGCGGCAAGGAAGGTGTTAAAACGGGACAAAGCTCACTTTAACAGCGGTCTCCCTTAGTGACATCAATTGCAGCCGTAAGTCGAGGACCCGCCTGTACTTCTCGTTGTTCCTTTTCAAGCTTCCATCTGGAAAGAACTTAACTAGATTCTGTGAATTGGACACAGCGGGGGAGTTAATTTTTTTTTTTTTTTCCATTCTGCTTTGTTGACTCATGGATTTTTTAAGCTGACGTAGCCAAAGCTGCAGATGTTCGCTGAAAGTTTTCCTTTCTTTGTGGGGAGAAACCAAGATAGGTTGGAGGGATGAATTCAATGCCTGCCGAACGGCGCTTTTCTTTTGCCAAACTTAACCCTTTCTTATGTCCATTGTTTTAAAACCCGAGTTGCTAAAGTAAAAGAATTTGCATTGGTCGTTTGCGTGGCACCAGCTGGAAAAATAACAGTTGTTTTTTGTTTTCATTTTGTTTCCAGGCAGGAAACTCAGCTGCTTCTTTCAGTCTTTCTTGCCAGAAGCCAACGCAAAGAATTGAAATGAATCTGAAAGGCCACTGAGTAATAATATAATAATAAACAATAAACATTTTTATTAAACAGCATCTATCTATGCCAGGTCCTTGGGAAGGACTGAGTAGGGAGATAAAAACGCTAAACCCAGCCAAAGCATCTCCCTAACTATGTGACTAACCATAATAATAATAATAATAATTTGAAATATAAGGTTTTTATTTATTATTATTATTGGTTAATCCGTAGTGAGATTCACAGCCTTTGAGGCTGGTTAATAGCTCAGCAGCTCGAGTCCTAACCAAGGACCCAGGAACTGTTAAGGTATTGTCGGAGGATGTAAGCTGTTCCAAGTAAGGTGGTTTTTTGTAGAGTCATTATTATTATTATTTAATCTGTAGTGAGATTCACAGCTTTTGAGGCTGGTTAATAGCTCAGCAGCTCGAGTCCTAACCAAGGACCTAGGAACTGTTAAGGTATCGTCGGAGGATGTAAGCTGTTCCGAGTAAGGTGTTTTTTTGTAGAGTCAAAATATTCAAGTCCGGTAAATTTAGAATTTCTAAATAGCGGGGTAGCCCTTTGGGTATTGCTCCAAGGGCTCCAATTACAATCGGAACAACACACGATTTCTTTTTCCACAGTCTCTCAACTTCAATTTGCAAGTCCCGGTACTTTGTGATTTTTTCTTGCTGCTTATCTTCAATCCGTGGATCACCAGGCATTGCAATGTCAATGAACCATACTTTTTTCTTTTCAACTACTATTTCAACTACTGTTACATCAGGTGTGTTGTTGTTGTTGTTATTATTATTATTACAATCAGGGAATCACGAGGCAGGTATAAAACCGCATGTGGGAAGCCCTTGTTTTGAGAAAGACACGGATATGATCCTGCTGTTGGGTGTTTCGTTTCGTTTCGTTTTTTTAAAAAAACAACCCTCAAGGCTGAAGATCTTAACGTTTGAAATTGCCGACCTGAACGGGGAAAATGAACAGCTTACAGAAGCTTAAAAATCAGCCCCTTAACAACGTTTCCGCTTTGCGATGAGTTTGTGTGCCCGGAGCATTGTGAAGGAGGCCTAAAAATACCGGAGCAACACCAAACAAAGAATACAATTATATAACAGGAACGGAAGGTAGTTGAATAATAGGAAGTTGTGATTCATTTTAAGACTTCTCTTTAGGCAAATCTACCCATTCCTCCCCCCCCCCACCTCCATCCCTTCTCTCTCTCTCATCTTCTCTTCTGAAATCCCGAAGACGGGTTTCGTTTGTGTTTTCTGTGTGCGTGCGAGGAGGTTGTGCGATCTTATTGCAAGCTCCGAGTTCGAAAACCGGGCGGAGACTACGTCTTCAACTTACACCCGTTCCAAAGTTCGAACGGCATTGGGGGGAAAAAAGTGACTTGTCATTGATCCTCATACTTAACGACTGTTCCAGTGCAATGTCCCCGGGGGCTGGGGGTGTCACACGATCACCGTTTGCGACCTTCCCGGCTGGCGTCAAAAACGAGGAAGCCATAGCTCCGTCTCCAAATACGGCCATTACAGGACATTCTCCCTCCTCATTCCACGCTAACAACAACCCTGCCGGTTGCGGAAACACGCAAACCATGCCTAACGTCGTTTTGGTCAACTTGGCGGCTGGGCGAGACAGGCTCTGGCCTTATGCGGCACAACGCAGCCCACCCGCCTCTGGCGATCCAGCGCCATCCATCAGAGATTTTTGGCTGCAGATCTCGGCATCCCAACGATCCTGCCAAAATTTAGATTAAAGCAGATAGATTTAGAAGCCGGCTGGTTTTAAGTAACTTCTGGGCAGAATCGCGGGTACCTCAATCCATTAAAGCGCGTGTCATCGCGGCCCTTAGTCATCAAAAGCACATTACAATAGACGGCGGGATGGCTCTCCAGGCCCGAAGAAGCACTTAAGAAAAAGTATTTTTATATATATTGATGACTTCTGTGCTGCAAGACGATCTGCAGATCCTATCGCAAAGCTCCAGGGAAAGGTCGACAGTTAGTCCTCGATCAGGAGTCAGCAACCTGGGGCTCCGGAGCCGCATGTGGCTCTTTTCATCCCTCTACTGCGGCTCCCTGTTGTTGGTCGGCTCAACGATGATAGGGCTTTCGGTTAGGACTGGTAGAGGAAAAAGGATGCCACGCTAGGAGGAGACTCTATGGTGGCTCCAGAATTGAACGGGGGCTTCCGGTTAGGACCTTTGTGGCTCTGAGTGTTTAAGGTTGCCGACCCCTGACTTTAGCCCAGCTCCTTTAGTGACCGTCCAAAGTTGCAACATCACTGAAAAAAAAGTGATTTAGGATTGTTTTTCACACTGTCCCTGTCGCAGCACAGCCAGCTGATCCAAACTGGGACGCTTGGCAATTGACTCCCATTTATGACGGTTGAGACCTTCTGACAGGCAAGTGGGGAAGCCGGATTCGCTTAACAACCGGGCGGCTAACGTTATCAACGGGAAGAGATTCACTTAACAAGAAATGTAAAACGGGGCAAAACTGAACAAACAACATAAATTTGGGTCTCCATTGTGGTTGTAAGTCGAAGATTATCTGTGATTGGGGAGGAGGGAAATCTGCGGGTGCAGTTATTGGCACTCGGAAAGCTTTTCCAACAGCTTGCAAAATCTCTGCGGAAGGAGCAGGTCGAAGCTTCCTTGCACGCAGAAAGCTAACAGCGCAGGGAACGCGAGTAGCAGCATTTCGCGCCGAAATGTGCGTTATTCTCAATTCTGCTCCAAAAACAAAAATGCTTCAGGTTGTCCTCGACTTAAGACCACCATTGGGACCAGGATTAGTGCTGCTAAGCAAGGTGGTTTTGTTAAGTAAGCCACGCCTGATTTTACAACCGGCAAAAGGTGGCATAGATTTTTGACACCTTTTGCCGGTTAAAAGTAAAAGATACGCCAGTTGCCAAGCGCCCAAATTTTGATCCGGTGACACTTGGGATGCTGCATTGGGGGGTGAGGGTATCATTCTGAGGAACCGGTTGTCAGTCCCATTTTGTTCAGCGCCGTGTAACCAATAAACGCATGGCCGTAAGTTGAGAACTGCTTGTATTGTTGCTGGAAAAAATGGGATGGTTCTTCAATCTAGAGAAAATCAGACCCGGGCAAAAAAGGCCAAAAAAAAGAAAAATTGGATTTCAGAGACCAGATTCCCACCAGATTCTATCTTGGCAACGATCCCATTGCAACGATGCCTCTCTGGTTGCATTCCTCCCACTCCATCCCAGGTGCCAGGCTCAAGTTTTTGTCCTCCCCATTTCGGGGAAACGCAGCGAAGGGACCGACTCAGCAAAAAAGGAGCCGCTGAGCGGGCGCCAGCGTGATCCACAGGCCATCCCTCGAACCACGAGGCCCCCCATCACATGCCCTGAATCTATCGCAGCTTCTCCAAACTCCCAGTTCATCCCCCCCCCCCCGAGGTGCCCGCGCCGAGAACTCTCTCCCCAGATACCCTTCGCCGTGGAACTGAATCAGCTTTCTGAATTTAACAAAAGGGGAAGGAAATTGAGAGCACGCACTCAGCAAGCTGGGGCATTCCTCCTTCCGGCTCGTCGCAGCCTCGTGAGCCCCTGAACTGAATCTGCGATGTCAGGTTTCCTTTCTTGATTCATCCTTTCTTGATTCATCCTTTCTCGATAAGGGTTTGTGGCTGTCCCCTTCAAATGATCATCATTTTCCCCTCTGCTCCACTGCCTGCAGCTCTTTTTTCCAGCAGTTGGCACTTCGTTTCTGCTAAATAAATAGATATAGATATAGATATAGATATACACTTCTGCAGACGTCGGCGTCTTTGGAGGCAACCGTTTCCAGGAACGGGGTGAAAAATTGGGGAGAAATGGAAGCAGAGGCAGGAGGGCAACCCGTCGAACGAACGTAGGCTGCCGAGAAACCCAAGCGATGACTTTATTTTACTGACACGGGGGTAATTCCTGGGTAGTCCTGAGTTGGCTGGCATCGTGATCTACGTGGGGAATGCATGAAACTTCCCTGGGGTTTGATCAGTGGTGAAATCCATTTTTTTTTTAGTGTAAAAAATTAATTAAATGTTCTGTGGGCGCGGCGGGGGAAGGATACTGCAAAATCCCTATTTCCTCCCCACTCCTGGAGGAAGGATATTGCAAAATCCCCATTCCCACCCCACTCCAGGGGAAGGATACTGCAAAATCCCCATTTGCTCTCCACAGTATATACCATTTGAGAGAAATGGCTGTCGAGTCTCTTCTTAAAACCTTCCAGTGTTGTAGTACTCACAACTTCTGGAGGCAAGGAGTTCCACTGATTCATTGTTCTCACTTTCAGGAAGTTTCTTCTCTCCTTGATCAGTTTTCATCCTTTGCTTGCTGTCCTTCTTCTGGTGTTTTGGAGAATAGCTTGACTCCCTCTTCTTTGGGGCAGCCCCTGAGATATTGGAAGACTGCCATCATGTCTCCCCTAGTCCTTCTTTCCGTCAAACTAGACCTACCCAGTTCCTGCAACCGTTCTTCGTATGTTTTAGCCTCCAGTCCCCTCATCCTCTTGGTTGCTCTTCTCTGCGCTCTTTCTAGAGTCTCCACATCCTTTTTACTTCGTGGTGACCAGAACTGTCCCAAGTGTGGCCTGACCAAGGCATTATAAAGTATAAAATTCAGATGATCTTTTCCACAGTTGTTAAGCAACAGATCAAAGTTACAACAGCACCGAGAAAAGTGATTTTCCAACTGTGGGTCAAAATTTGGGGGCTTGGCAACAGGCACGTTTTTAGGAGGATGGTTGCAGAGCCCCCCCTCCCTCCCCCCGAGTCATGTGATCCCCATGGGTGACCTTCCCAGCCAGCTTCCAAAGAGCGGAGTCAACGGGGAGAAGCTGGATTTGCTTAATGACCATGTGATTCCCTTAACAATGGTGGCCACAAAGTTGTACAATTGGGCAGGACTCAACAATTGCCTTGCTTTGCCTTCAGGAAGAAAGGGAGGAAGGAAAAAAAGGAAGAAAGGGAGGGAGGGAGGAGAGAGGGAGAGAGGGTGGGTAGAAGGAGGAGGGAGAGAGGGAGAAAGGATAGATAGAAGAAGGGGAGAGAGGGAGGATAGAAGGGAGAGGAAAGGAAGGAAGGTTAGGGAAGGAAGGAGAGAGGGAAGAAAGGGAGGGAGGATAGGAGGGAGGGAGAGGAAAGGAGGAAGGAAGGAGGAAGGGAGAATAGGGAGGGAGAGGAAGGAGGAAGGAAGGAAGGAGAGAGGGAGAGGGAGGAAGGAAGGGAGGAAGGAGTGGGAGAGCAAGGAAGGAAGAGAGGGAAGAAGGGAGGGAGGATTGGGAGGGAAGAAGGGAGGGAGGATAGGGAGGGAGAGGAAAGGAGGAAGGAAGGGGAGAGAAAAGGAAGGAGGGAGGGAGAGGAAGGAGAGATGGAGAGGAAGGAAGGATAGGAGAGAGGAAGGAAGGAAGAGAGGGAAGAAGGGAGGGAGGATCGGGAGGGAAGAAGGGAGGGAGGATAGGGAGGGAGAGGAAAGGAGGAAGGAAGGGGAGAGAAAAGGAAGGAGGGAGGGAGAGGAAGGAGAGATGGAGAGGAAGGAAGGATAGGAGAGAGAGGAAGGAAGGAAGAGAGGGAAGAAGGGAGGGAGAGGGAAGGAGGAAGAACAGAGGGAAAGGAAGAAAGGAAGGAGGGAGGGAGGCTAGAAGGAAGGAAGGAAGGAAGTTGCTACTGTTATGACTTGGGGTTATCTCGTTCTGTACTTGAGGCCGCCTGCGTTGGAATGCAATCTCTGCAGGAACATTTAATTCAAGCGGTTTAGAAAAAAGGATTTGTTCTGCCACACAGCACCAGCCTTTTAATCATCAGGAAGGCATTTCAGCAGCTTTCAGGCAGGAATTAGTATGTCAACCCCGTCCTTCAGTTGGCTGGAATGGCCCTTTTATACCATGCTTTCCAGCGTTATCTAGAAGCAGCGGGGACAGTGGGAGGGAAAGTAATATGAGATCTTGGCTTTTGATTGCGATGCAAAGAATGCGGATGGCTTTCTTGTGGACTCTGCGCCTCTGAAAAGCACAGGCGGATGGGGCTGAAGAACATGAAAACCTATTCAAAGGTTTCCAGGCCATCAAGCAAAATAGGGTGTTTTTTCCTGCCCCAAATTCCATATTGAAAGAAAAAGGAAAGGGAAAAAAAGGAAAGGAAAGAGGAGGAAAGGAAAGAGGAAGAAAGGAAAGAGGAGGAAAAGAAAGGAAAGAGGAGAAAAGGAAAAGAAAGGAAAGAGGAGGAAAGGAAGGGAGGAAAAGAAAGGAAAGGGAAAAAGGAAAGGAAAGGAAAGGAAAGAAGGAAAGAAAAAGAAAGGAAAGGAAAAAAGGAAAGGAAAGGAAAGAGGAGGAAAAGAAAGGAAAGAGGAGGAAAGGAAAGTGGAAGAAAGGAAAGAGGAAGAAAGGAAAGAGGAGGAAATAAAAGGAAACAGGAAAGGAAAAGAAAGGAAAGAGGAGAAAAGGAAAAGAAAGGAGGAAAGAGGAGGAAAGGAAAGGAGGAAAAGAAAGGAAAGGGAAAAAGGAGGAAAGGAAAGAGGAGGAAAGGAAAGAGGGAAAGAAAAAGAAAGGAAAGGAAAAAAGGAAAAAGGAAAGGAAAGAGGAGGAAAAGAAAGGAAAGAGGAGGAAAGGAAAGAAAAGTTAGGAAAGGGAAGGAAGAGGAGAAAGGGAAAAAGGGAAGGGAGGAAGGAGGGAAGTTATTTTTCAAATTTACAGCAGCATGATCCAAATTGGGATGCTTGGCAACTGACTCATGTTTATGACGGTCGCAGTGACCCGTGGTCGCACGATGCCCGTTTGCGACCTTCCGACAGGTCCATGGGGGAAGCCAGGTTCATTGAACAACCAGATTACTGCACCAATTCGCTGAACAACTCTGTGGCAAAGAAAGATGGTTAAAACTGGGGGCCAAGCTCACTTCGCACCCGTCTGGCTTAGCCACAGAAACGTTGGCCTCCGTTGCGGTCGCCGTATGTCGAGGACTTACCTGTCGTTTTGAATTTCTTTCTTATTTCCCCCCTCCTGTCATTTCTCGTTCCAGAGCTCAACTCAGGAGATTGGAGAAGAATTTGAAGATAGCGTAATTTACAGTATTTCTCTCCGGAAAGTTCAACTCCATCACACGGCCAACAAAGGCCAGCGATGGCTGGGGGTAAGTTCCTTATTTATCCTTGGGGGGTGGTTTTGAGAACACCGGCCTACCTTGCAGGGCTGTGGTAAGAAGCACGAAGCTCCGGACACATAGTGCAATTATATCCTGCTCTTTGATTATTCTATGTATTTCCAAGCGCTGAGATTGTTCCCCTTGGATGGAATTGAAGCTTTTAAGCCAATAATAATCGTGCGAGGTCGTCCTCGTTTCGTGACGGCCTCGTTTAGCGACCGTTTGCTATATGTATAATTAGATACACATCTTCTTTACTATATCTCTCTGGGAGAATACACAATAAAAACTCTGGTTTTATTTTTATAGATTTATCTAATATTTCTTCCAACCATTTCTGTATTCTAGACCAATCGTTTTTTTTGCTTCTAAACGTGATCACCACATATGATAGTATGATCCCGGCAAATGCAAACATTTCCAACTGATTTATTCTTAAACCTCTTTCTGGTGGCATATGCCCCCTGTAAAACATTTTATATAGATTTTCTTCGCAGATCCGTAAAGCGAAGGAAAAAAAGTTATATAAGCGCCGTCGTGGTTTCGCTTAGTGATTGCTTCACTTAATGACCAAGTTGCTGGTCCCCTTTCATGGTCGCTAAATGAGGACTCCATGCACTAATGCCAATACAGGCAGTCCTTGTCTTGCGACATTCATTTAGGGACCGTTCAAAGTTATCACGGCCCTGAAAAAAAGTGACTTACGACCGTTTTCAGCATCCCCAGGGTCCACATTCAGACGCTTGGCAACTGACTCGTATTTATGACGGTCGCAGTGTCCCCCCGGGCTCGTGCGATTCCTCTTTTGCGGGAACTTTCTGATGAGCAAAGTCAACGGGGAAGGATGCTGTCCAACCTTGAGGAC
>CM075968.1:13879826-13997326 GCA_038048745.1 Coluber constrictor foxii
GGTGGAGCGATGGATTGAAGTTGCCCGGGTATGTCGAGGACCCGATTGGCTTCTCTCTCTCTTTCTCTCTCTCTCTCTCTCTCTCTCTTCCCATTAAAAATAAAAATAAAAATAAAATCAGAGCTGTGCAGTGGTCAAAACTGAAAGTCAAAAGTCGAGATAGATAGAGGGAAATAGATGATAGATGGATAGAAGTGATAGGAAGATGGATGAAAGAAATGGGTGGATGGATGGGACAGACAAGGGGGAAGGAAGCAAGGGAGGTGGGGAGGGAGGGAAGGAAGGAAGGAAGGAAGGAAGGAAGGAAGGAAGGAAGGAAGGAAGGAAGGAAGGAAGGAGAAAGATTATAGAGAAGGCAGATATAGAAAAATAATAGCAGGAAAGAAGAAAAAGATGATAGAGAAGGAAGGGAGGAAGGAAAGGAAGGAAGGAAGGAGAAAGATTATAGGGAAGGCAGATATAGGCAGTTGATAGCAGGAAAGAAGAAAAAGATAATAGGGAAGAAAAGGAAGGGAAGGAAGGAAGGAGAAAGATGATAAAGAAGGCAGATATAGACAGATGATAGCAGGAAGGAAGAAAAAGGTGATAGGGAAGGAGGGGAAAGGAAAGGAGAAAGATGATAGAGAAGGCAGATATAGGCAGATGATAGCAGGAAGGAAGAAAAAGATGATAGGGAAGGAAGGGAAGGAGGAGGGATGGAGGGAGAGAGAAAGATTACAGAGAAGACAGATGTAGAAAGATGACAGGAGAAAGGAAGAAAAATAACAGGGAAGGAAAGGAAAGAAGGAAGCAAGGAAGGGAAGAAAAAAAAAGGAAGATTACAGATAGAGAAACTGGATTAGAGATATAGGGAAAGATTATGGAGAAGATAGATATCAACAGATGTTAGATGAGGAACGAAGGAAAGAAAGACAGGTAAACAGCTAGATCAAGATTATAGACAGGGAAAACAGATGCAGAGAGACAGCATAGCTAGATTAGTGATATAAAGAGTTTTACTTTCGATACAAGGACTTCGAAAAGATTTGGATGTTCCTATATGTGTAAGAGAGCCATCCGAGCCGCTAAATTTACATCCATCTTTTCCCCACCCCCCCACCCCACCCCCACTTCTACAGGAATGCCGCATCCTGAAGAACTTCTCCTCCCTCCGAGCCATCCTCTCTGCCCTCCAGTGCAACGCAATTCACAGGTTGAAAAAGACCTGGGACGAGGTGTCGCGGTGAGTCAGAGGAGGGAAAAATCCCTGGGGATGAGCGCCTGTATCCCCTATTCCCGTGATGGCGAACATAGCAGGGCCCTCTCTCTGGGCACGCGCTGTCGCCACCTGCTCTTCTCTTCCGGGTTTTGGTGCACGCATGCGCGCAGGTTAGCTGGTCGAATAGAATTCAGAACGGAACGGAACATGGAATGGAATGGAATGGAATGGAATGGAATGGAATGGAATGGAATGGAATAGAATAGAATAGAATAGAATAGAATAGAATAGAATAGAATAGAATAGAATAGAATAGAATAGAATAGAATAGAATAGAATAGAATAGAATTCTTTATTGGCCAAGTGTGACTGGACACACAAGGAATTTGTCTTGGTGCCTATGCTCTCAGTGTACATAAGGAGAATAAAATGCATTTATCAAGAATCATAAGGTACAACACTTAATGATAGTCATAGGGAAACAGTCAGTATAAATCTTAAGGGTACCAGCAACAAGATTACAGTCATACCGTCATAAGTGGGAGGAGATGGGTGTTGGGAACAATGAGAAGATTAATAGTAGTGCAGACTTAGTGAATAGTTGGACAGTGTTGAGGGAATTATTTTTTTAGCAGAGTGATGGCGTTCAGCAAAAACTGTCCTTGTGTCTAGTTGTTCTGGTGTGCAGTGCTCTATAGCGTCGTTTTGAGGGTAGGAGTTGAAACAGTTGATGTCCAGGATGTGAAGGGTCTGTAGATATTTTCACAGTCCTCTTTTTGACTCGTGCAGTAGACAGGTCCTCCATGGAAGGCAGGTGGGTAGCCATTGTTTTTTCTGCAGTTCTAATGATCCCCTGAAGTCTCTGTCTGTCTTGTTGGGTTGCAGAACCAAACCAGACAGTTATGGAGGTGCAGATGACAGACTCCATAATTCCTCTGTAGAACTGGATCAGCAGCTCCTTGGGAAGTTTGAGCTTTCTGAGTTGGCGCAGAAAGAACATTCTTTGATGACGTTTTTGATGTTGGGTGTCCATTTTAGGTCGTGAGATATGATAGAACCTAGGAACTTGAAGGACTCTGCTGTTGATACTTTATTGTCTAGTATTGTGAGGTAGAAGTATGGGAGGGTTTTGAGTGTGTTCAATTCCAGATTGTTCCAGTCGTATTGAAAAGTATAAAGATTTCCTCTCTATCCTCCTGCAAGCTGATTTGGCAGCCGTGTGGAATTATTTCCAGTGGGATGGAAACTTTTAATTTTAATGGAGATTTTAGCGGGAGGGAACGGGAGTGCCTTCTGATCAATGTTAAGACTGAATCTCTTCCTTAGCTGACTTTCACCTACAGAGGGAAATGTTTTGAAAACAAAGCCAGCCACTCTCGAAATGGGCAGCCTGAAAAAGTCATTGAAAGTCAAATTAAATCCCTTTTCCCGAGACAAACGTTTCCAAAAGATTTTGGAAGGGCTGAATATTGAAACATTTAATTTGCAGAGGGAAATCAACATTGTGAAAAAAAACTACCAACCAAAGTTTGACTTTCCTTTTGCAATTAAATGTTTCAATATTCAACCCACCAAAACATTTGCCTTCTATTCTTGTTTTTGCAATTTGCAGTTCTGTGTATTTTAAACTGCAACTGTGTATTTTAAACTGCAACTTCTGCTTACAGGGAGGGCAGACAAATGGGCTATGTTTGCATATTTGCAGGCGCTTTTATAAGAATCGGATGTTCCCGAGTTTCATTACTATTTCTTAAGTTGGTTTCAGGCCAGGGATGATGGTTTGGGGCCTGGTTGGTTGGGTTTTAAACTCCAGAAGGTCCCAATTGCAATCAGATCTCAGTGCAGCCAGCAAATCTATACAGGGAGTCCTCAACTTATGACCACAATTGAGCCCCTCCCAAATTATGTTGCTAAGTGAGAAATTGGTTAAGTGGGTTTTGCCCCACGATGATCAGCTGTTTTTTCCGTGTGCGGCATTTATTCCCTGGCGCACGCATGCCCACTTGGCAGTTTCTCTTCCGGGGTGCGTCCCCGACGAGCGTGTGTGGCGCTCGGTGCCGAAAAGGTTCCCCATCACTGCCCTACACCATTTCAGACAAGCGACTGTCTAATCCCTTCTTTTCACATTGCAGTTTTTATTGTCGTTCCTTCATTTGCAGGGAGAGCTGCCGGATGTTCCACGAATTATCCGAAATCTTTTCGGACGAGAACAATCACTCCTTGAGCCGGGAGCTGCTGATTAAAGTAAGGGTGCCTCAGCTGGAATGGCTGCTTTCCCCCTGGAGGGCAGGAAAGAGGGCAGCTGGCTTGGCGAGAGCCTGGGAGGCCAGGAAGGGTCTGTAATAAACAGCAGAAGCCCTTCCTCGGGTTTCCCTCAGTGTCTGTTGTCCTTCTACTCTCTTTTAGGGGTGGGGGGAGGAAATTTGGCCCACTTTATGATGTTGCCTCCTCTTGGGAATGTTTCTCTTAAAAGTTTTCTGATTGGGTTTGAAAGAGCCCTTAAAATCTGGTTTTTCCTGGAGTCTTGAGTTAGATGGGATGGTTCCCGTTTTATTATTTTTAGAATAAATCTTTCTTTTCCTTCCTTCCTTCCTTCCTTCCTTCCTTCCTTCCTTCCTTCCTTCCTTCCTTCCTTCCTTCCTTCCTTCCTTCCTTCCTTCCTTCCCTCCTCTCTCTCTCTCTCTCTCTCTCTCTCTCTCTCTCTCTCTCAAGTGCGGGAAGGAAATTTCAAGTAGGAATGCAAAGAAAAGAAGGAATTTTGAGCGTGAAAGAGGGAGAAAGGAAGAAAGAAAGAAATGAGAAAAGGAAGGAAGGAAGGAATCCTTTCTCCCTTCCCCCTCCTCCATCCCTCTTTCTTACTCACTTGAAATTTTCCTTCCTTCCTTCTTTCCTTCCTTCCTTCCTTCTTCCCTCCCTCCCTCCCTGAATTAATTTTCCTTCCTTCCATTCTCTCCTCTGGATGCCTGGGGCTTCATTTGTCTTTTTCCCACAATGCCCTCCTTATTCCTCGCTGGGCAAACTTCCTACGGAGTCAGGGCCAGCCTTATCAATCTGATAAATACATTTTTTAAAAAGCGGCAACATTTAAACACCGCCCGTAGAAAGCCACAGCAGATCTGTCTCTTGGACGTGTGCTGGGGTGGGAAGCATCATTCCCACCATTGTGGGGAAAACCGCAACGCGAAACAGCCCCTGCATTCTCAAGCGATGGGCCAAAAAGGCCAATCTTTTTCCCTGCCCAGAAATAAAAAAGATTTGTCTGTTGCAGGAATGCACTGCAGCTCAAATGCCTTCTGAATGTAAACACGCTGATGGTGACTCATCAGCGTGAGCCCGCCTGGGAGTTGGGAGGAAACTTTGAATGAGCGTATAACAAATAACATTTGTGTGTGTGTGTGTGTGTGGGTTCACCAGGAGTGCTAAAAGCCACAATGGCTGGACTCCTTCCTATTTAAAAGCTCTTAAGTCTCAAGGGAGTTGTAGGCTGGGCATGGAAGGTTAGCGAAGTTTTGCTCGTTTTTGCTGGCTTTTGACTCTTCTAAGCCACCGTGAAGCAGAAGGAAGGCACTGCTGTTTACAGCCTGATATCTCCGTGGTCTGCTTCATTTCAGAGGAAACTCCCAAAGTTGGCAGCCGAGGAATCCCCCTGGTAGGTGGGGCAGAAGATAAAGCCCCGGAAAAAAGGCCGATGTGTCAACCAAGGGCTTCCCTGCCTCTTATCTTTTTTTTTTTTTTTCTGGAGCACAGAAAGCTCACGAGGAGTGGATTAGCTGCCATGCCTTGCTCATGTTTTCCTGGCGGCGTGGGGAGAGGCGGAAATTTATCCTCAGCTTACAACCATTCATTTAGTTCCAGAACAGCGGCCCGGAAAAAAGAGGGCATATATGACCCTTTGGGATACTTAAAACCATTGCAGCATCCCTGTCAGTGGTGGTATTTAGCAGGTTCTATTCAGTTCTGACGAACTGGTAGCAGCGGCTTCAGGAAGCTCCGCCCACCCGCCCAGAACATCATCACGTCCCGTTTTTGATGCTCTGCGCATACGCAGAGGTGGCGCAGGCCCACATTTGCGAACCGGAAACGAAGTTAAGGGAATACCACCCCGTGCTTACGTCATCAAAATTCAGACACTTGATGACCGACTCATATTTATGACGGTTGCTGTACCCGGGAGTCCCGTGATCCCCTTTTTGCGACTTTCTGACAAACCAAGTCAACAGGGGGGAAGCCAAGGTTCGCTTCCTAACCGTGTTGCTAACTTAAAAACGGGCTGGGATTCACTTAACAACTGTGGCAGGAAAAGTGGTAAAACGGGGGCGAAATTCGATGAACAGGTGTCTCGCTTAGCCACGGGGCTCAATTGGGGTCGTAAGTCGAGGACTACCTGTATAAATAAACCCGCTGGTACGCACAGCCCTCTCTGTTGGCACCTGCGCCATTGCCAGCTGCTCTTCTAGTTTATAGCATGCACATGCATGCCGTCCAGCTGCTCTTCACAGGTGGTGGAGTGCCAGATAACAGCCTGAAAACCAGCCAAAAAACAGGCTGTTTTCCAGGCTGTTTTCCGGGCCTTTTTCAGGCCGTTTTCAGACCGGTTTTTTGGGCTGTTTTCTGGCCAGAAAGCCCTGAAAATGGCCTGGAAAACGGCTCGAAAAACGGCCAAGAAACAGGCATGCGTGTGCCGGCCAGCTGGTGTCCGTCACACCCACATACACGAGTGTTCCGGTTTGGGCACTCGGTGCTGAAAAAGTTCGCCATCACCGCTCTAACCCATTCCAGACAAATGGCTATCCAATCTCATCTTTAAAACATCCTTGTTCTAACTCTCAGGAAATTTCTCCTTCGTTCTAGGTTTGGTTCTCTCCTTCATGAGTTTCCATCTTATTGTTTCTTGACTCGGGTGCTTTGAAAAATAGGTTGACCCTTCCTCCCCTCCCCTCAACCTGTCAACCTGAGGTTAATGGTTTTGCCGTTCATTTCTCGTTCCGTTCACCTTGACTTCTTCCTTCTCTTTCTTGAACTTTCAGGAAGGGACCTCCAAGTTTGCCACGCTGGAGATCAACCCCAAAAGAGCTCAGAAGCGCCTGCAGCAGCAACGAGAAATGGTGAGGATTGCGACAAAATTCAGACGGGCGCTCTCTGAGCTTGGCCTTGCAGACGTTTCTTTACCCAACTGGGTAATATCATCAGTTTAGTTTAGTTTAGTTTATTGTCATTGCATGTGGAACAACGAAATTAAATGCCGCCTTCAGTGTACATTATAACTATAAAAATAAAACTATAAAAATAATGCAAGCACACATCCTTTACATTTTATATAATTGAAATGGAAAACCCGATTTTGCACTATATACCGCAGAATTCAATATGGTTATTGCCCTGGGATAGAAGTTGTTTTTCAGCCTATTTGTCCTTGTTTTTATTGTCCTGTACCGGCTGCCAGATGGTAATAGTTCAAAAAAAAAAAAAAAGCGTGAGATCCAGGATGAGATGGATCTTTAAGGATATTTTGAACTTCCTTAAGGCAGCGGGAGCTATAAAGCTCTTCCGAGGAGGGGAGAGGGCAGCCAATGATCCTCTGGGCAATGACGTTCACCCTCTGGAGTGCTGTCCTATCCGCCACTGTGCCGTTGGCGAACCATACACAGGTGCAGTAAGTTAAAATACTCCCTATGGTGCAGTGGTAGGCAGTCCACCAGCAGTTTTTCCTTCTGTTGTTTCCTGAGAAGTCTCAGGTAGCATAATCTCTATTGGGCCCTTTTCACCAAGGCTCCAATGTAATAGGCAGAGCACCCAAAAGATGCCCCTTTGTCAAGGGGGCAAGGATAAGATGTTGCAGGCACAGCCTGGTCTGCTCCCAAGGGGAGGCTGAATGGTGACATTTTTTCAGAGCTGGCCATCCTTTTCTTCTAATCCCAAAGGTGCTTTTTTCAAAAAAGCAGCCGGATTTTTTGTTTTTGCCTTGAAGACGTTTCGCCCCCTCTTCTGAGAAGCTTCTTCAGTTCAGTTCTTCAAGTTCAGAACTGAAGAAGCTTCTCAGAGGAGGAGCAAAAAATCTTCAAGGCAAAAAGAAGATCCGTCTGCCTTGTTTGAAAAAAAGCACCTTTGGGAAAACTGTGATCTGGATGGACCGAGAATGTCCTTAGACCTCCTTGTCTGCTGTTCCTCCTGTCTCTCTGCTGCCTCCTAATTTTAATTTTCCGTTCCAGGGTGTAATGCAAGGCACCATTCCTTACCTGGGCACTTTCTTAACCGACCTGGTGATGCTGGACACGGCCATGAAGGATTATTTAGAGGTAAGGTAAAAGGTAAAAGGTTCCCCTCGCACATACGTGCTAGTCGTTCCCGACTCTAGGGCGCGGTGCTCATCTCCGTTTCAAAGCCGAAGAGCCAGCGCTGTCCGAAGACGTCTCCGTGGTCATGTGGCCGGCATGACTCAATGCCAAAAGCGCACAGAACACTGTTCCCTTCCCACCAAAGGTGGTCCCTATTTTTCTTCTTGCATTTTTTAAGTGCTTTCGAACTGCTAGGTTGGCAGAAGCTGGGACAAGGAAACGGGAGCTCACCCCGTTACGCAGCACTCGGGATTCGAACCACTGAACTGGCAATAACTTTCGATCGACAAGCTCAGCGTCTTAGCCGCTGAGCCTTATATCCTAGTTCTCCTTCTTCCTTTTTTTTAATTGTAAGGGACAATTTTAATTTTGGCCCTTCGTTTGCCTCCATCCTTGGACTTCTTTCCTGCCAGATTTATATTTCTTTCTTTTTTTTCCTTCTTTTTAATTTGATGCTTCGGTGATGGGGGGGGGGGAATTGTCGTGGGTTTTTTTGGGAGCCTTGCTCCGCCCACATTGAAGCCAAAAAGAGAGCACGGCGCCCCCTGGTGGACCCTTCTGGTACTCAACATTTTAGCAATGTTTGCATTTTTTATTTCATGGGGTTTGGGAATCTCTTTGGCAGCCTATCTTTAAAGTGAAAAAGCAGGAGCATTGTCCTCCCTTTGTGGCGAGGCAGGGCGGCAGATGCATTTAATGAATAAATAAAAAGAAAATTATCTCCCGAGCTTTCGAGCTGGTGCTTGGAGCCCATCCTCGGGGAATTTATTTCTCTCTCGCCAGAATGTGTGTTTTGGACCCATTCTGTGCATATTTATGTGGGACCTGGTTGTGTGTGGCTTTTTGTTGTTGTTGTTGATTGGGGTGTGGATGGATGGCTGTTGTTTCCTTGGGTCGCCAAGCCCCCTGTTCCTAACCGATAAACTGGTGGTAAATCAGCACTCCTGTTGATTGACAAGGGGCTCGTTTCGTTTCCCAGACTTCAATCATTTCCCTGGCTGTTTTTCAGTGGTGAAATCCGTTTTTTTTTTACTACCGGTTCTGTGGACATGGCTTGGTGGGCGTGGCAGGGAAAGGATACTGCAAAATCTCCATTCCCACCCCACTCCAGGAGAAGAATTCTGGGAGCTCTGATCCCCTGAGAATTCTGGGAAATCCGTATCAGTTCCTGCCTTGTTACTTAAGACTCTTCGAACGTTTTTATATTTGGCATCCCGGCTGTATCCTGACGGATTCCTCGTCTATATATATATATATATACGTTTGCTGATTTTGCTTTGCTACAGAAAATAGGTCTCTTTTTTAAAACCTTTCTCGTCTCTTAGATGTTTAGAAATGACTTGGGATGTTAAGCATCTGTTTTTTTTCTTTCCTTCTTTCTTTTTTAGGGAGGCCTGATCAACTTTGAGAAAAGGAGGAAGGTGAGATATTTATTTGTTTGTTTGTTTGTTTATTATTGGGTTTGTATGCCACCCTCTCTCCAGAGGACTCAGGGCGGCTCACAACAATAAGTACACCAATTCAATTATAAAATATAACAAATATAAGAACCCAGTTAAAATCACATTTAAAACCCCTTCAGTCCAATCCGGCCAGGCCAAATAGCCATATTTTCAGATCCCGGCGGAAGGAGCAAAGGTGAGGAGCCACCCGGAGCTCCAGGGGGAGCTGATTCCACAGAGTGAGCGCGCCCACTAGAGAAGGCGTGGTATTTGTGATTGTGGTTGTTACCACAGACCTGGCTTAAGGGCCACTACAATTAGTCCTGGATTTAACGACCCCAATTGAGCTCAACATTTATATTGCTGAGCGAGACACTTGCGGGACTGTCACAAGTCCCTTCTCTCAGTGCCATCCAGGCCACTAAAGGAATAGTTGTAAGCCAAGGACGACCTGAATTATCTTGAGAAAGAGGGAGGCAGGGGTTCAAACTTAGAAGTTTGGAATTACCTCTTCTCAAAGAGCTGCTGGTTGACCGGCTGGCATTTTCACCAGAAATTTTTCGATAAATGTTTGATTAAATCTACCCTCATTTTGCTGGTGCTGCTGCTTTTAAAGTCATGTTTTTTTTCCCTTCTTTAAACACAAACGCACATTAACATCTTCTTCGTTCCTGCAGGAGTTCGAAGTCATCGCCCAGATCAAGTTGCTTCAGTCGGCTTGTAATAATTACAGCTTCAAGAAGGACGATCGGTTTGGAACTTGGTTTCACAGTGTAGAACGGCTCAGCGAAGCCGAGAGGTAAGTGGGAGCTCTTTTCTTCTTCTTCCTCTTGGCTGCAAATGAAGATTTTTGTGGGTTTATTCCCCCCCCCCACCGCCCTCCGATTTTTTGTTCATGGGGAGCAGGGATGAAATCCGAATTTTTTCCCTACCGGTTCTCTAGAACCGGTCAGAACCTGCTGGATTTCACCCCTGACGGGGAGGAAAGTTGAGGACTTGACTATAAAGCCAAGAAATATTTCTTTGTTTGTTTGTATCTTGCCTGATTATGTTTGCAAATAAGGCTGCGAACAGACACGGCACACCTTCCCCTTCCTATTTCTCCCAAAATAACACTATGAGTTGGGTTGGGTTGGGCTGAGGGAGAGAGACGGGCCCAAAGTCACCCAGCTGGCTTTCGTTCCTAAGGCAGGACTAGAACTCACCATCTCCTCCTGGTGATTGGCCCAAAATCACCCAGTTGGCTTTCATGCCTAAGGCGGGACTAGAACTCACCGTCTCCTGGTGATTGACCCAACGTCATCCAGTTGGCTTTCATGCTTAAGGCAGGACTAGAACTCCCCATCTCCTGATGATTGTCACTGAGTCAATTTCATGACTAAATCTGGACTAGAACTCACCATCTCCTGGTGATTGGCCCAAAGTCACTGAGTCAATTTCATGACTAAATCTGGACTAGAACTCACCATCTCCTGGTGATTGGCCCGAAGTCACCTAGTTGGCTTTCCTGCCTAAGGCGGGACTAGAACTCCGTCTCCTGATGATTGGCCCAAAGTCACTGAGTCAATTTCATGACTAAATCTGGACTAGAACTCACCATCGCCTGGTGATTGGCCCGAAGTCACCCAGTTGGCTTTCCTGCCTAAGGCGGGACTAGAACTCCCCGTCTCCTGCTTTCTAGCCTCGTGCCTTAACCACTAGACCAAATCTCCTGCAAGTGGGTCTCAATGCTTCTAGTCCTCTCTTCTCTTTGTTTTCAGCTACGGCCTTTCGTGTGAGATCGAACCCTTGTCGGAATCGGCCAGCAACACGCTGAAAGCCAAGAAGAACACGGGCATCATTAAGCGGTGGAGCGAGTAAGTGGGAAGTGTGTGTGGGGGGGTGGGGTGGGAGTGGGGGGCAGAGGGTCTTCAGTGCCAAATGGCATCCGCCCCACCCGGTGTTCCTCGAAATGCAGGACCTGTTGAAATGAGGCTGGCTGCAATTTGGGGTAGTGGTCAAAAGCCCAAGAGGGATTTAAGGATGTCTAGCTTAGATCGCCCTCTTGCTCCTTCCTCCCTTGGAGAAATGTTCTGTGTGATCGATTGGGGCACTACGTAGAGAACCTGTGGTGGAATGTGTGTGTGAGACTGACCTTGGGGGACTTAAGGAGAAGAGATTCTGCCCGGGAAACAATTGGAGAAGAGAGGCAGGAGCCCTCAGTCGCTCAACAGACAGAGGAAGAAAGTTAGGAAGGACTCGTGAATCAAGCAGTTAAAAGTGGCAGCAAGAAGCGACTTAGTGCTCCTTTGCTCTCTCTCTCTCTCTCTTTCTTCCACCTCTCTCCCTCTCCCTCTCTCTCTCCCTGTCTCTCTCCACCTGTCTCTCTTCTCCTCTCTCTTTTTCCCCCTCTCTCCCTCTCTATCTCTCTCTCCACCTGTCTTTCTCCTCTCTCTTTCCCCCTCTTTCCCTCTCTATCTCTCTCTGTCTCCCTCCCTCTCTCTCTCCACCTCTCTATTTCCCCCTCTCTCCCTCTCTATCTCTCTGTCTCCCTCCCTCTCTCTCTCTCTCTCTCTCCCTCTCTCTCTCCACCTCTCCCTGTCTCTCCCTCTCTATTTCCTAAGTTAACATATAAACGTCAATGAAAAAAGGGAAACAACAAACACAGCAAAAACTAAAGACAAAAAAAGTCCATTAACAAAACCCAAACACCTATCTTGTCCTCTCTATTTATTTATTTATTTATTTATTTATTGGTTCGATTTATATGCCGCCCTTCTCCGGAGACTCAGGGTGGCTTACAATGCGTTAAGGAATAGCCTTCATACTTTGGTATATACCTGCTTAGTAGGGCTTTCGGCCCCCCCTAAGCGGTGTTCTTTTTTTATACAAAGTCAGCTTATTGCCCCCACAATCCGGGTCCTCATTTTACCTACCTCGGAAGGATGGAAGGCTGAGTCAACCTTGAGCCTGGTGAGATTTGAACTCGCAGTAATTTCAAGTTCACTTGGTGTTACTTAACAGTAATTAAATCTGCTGCGCCACCAAGGCTCTAGTTGAATACTGATTAATATATTTTAGAATAAGAGAATAACCGAGCTGGAGGTCCAACCCCCTGCTCAACCAGGAGATCCTATGCCATTTGAGACAAATGGCTGTTCAGTCTCTTCTTAAAAGCCTTCAGTGGTGGAATACCCACAACCTCTGGAGGGAAGCCGTTCCGCTGATCAGTTGTTCTCCCTTTTAGGACATTTCTCCTTAATTCCAGGTTGCTTCTCTCCCTGATTAGTTTCCATCCGTTGCTTCTTGTCCTGCCTTCTGGTGCTTTGGAGGATAAGTTGACTCCCCCTCTTCTCTGTGACAGCCCTGTAGATATTGGAAGATCTATTAGATATTAAATAGTTCTCTGCCTCTCTTCTCTAACTGTTTCCTAGGCAGCACCTACCTTCCTTCCTTCCTTCCTTCCTTCCTTCCTTCCTTCCTTCCTTCCTTCCTTCCTTCCTTCCTTCCTTCCTTCCTTCCTTCCTTCCTTCCTTCCTTCCTTCCTTCCTTCCTTCCTTCCTCCCAGATCATCACACAATCCATTACAGGACCACCCTTCCCATTCAAGATGGGAGCCAGCCTCATACAATTCTCCCCCTCCCCTCCCAGTCCTTTTCCTGACTCTCTTCTCCCCACAGCCGACAGGCCCCCAGTACCGATTCCTGTGCCAGCGGCAGCTCTCACTCCAAATCCTTTGACCAGTTGAAGTGCGGGCCGTATCTCTGCAGCAGTGACGGGGCCGATTCGGTCAGCATCACCTCAGCGGGTTCCAGCAGCTCCGACGTGGAAGAGATCAACATCAGCTACATTCCTGATTCGCCCGAGGTTCAAGAGAAGAAGGTACAGGACCACGGCTCGCTGGGATCCACTCGTGCCCAGGGGGTCAGGCGGCAGGTGCGCCCCATTTCGGAGGGGGGGGAGGTAGGAGGGCTTTGATGTGGGGATTGGTCCAGAGTAACCAGGGAACTGAGAAGCTGAGATGTTCTTCATGGTGCTTTGGAGAGATACGATGAAATGTGTGGGGCAATAGAAGATGTTTAGAGATGGTTTGGAGAGTCCACCTCCAAAATTATCTGTTGTGGCCTGTTGGCCACCGGCCCCTCTGACAGCTGAATCAGAGGAGGAGGAGGAGGAGGCGGAGGCATAGAAATCAGAGTCAACATCAAGGCAGCCTGAGAGCTCCGAGAGAGGAAAGAGGGAATGGAGCTAGCAGAGAGAGAGAGAGAGAGAGAGAGAGAGAGAGAGAGAGAGAGAGAGGGAGGGAGGGAGGGAGGGAGGGAGGGAGGCGGAGCTTGGGCCGTCCGTCAGCTCTCAGATGGAGAGTCAACAGCCCCCATCTCTGGAGGTGGCTGATGAGGAAGAAGAGGAATAGCTGGATCCAGTGCCTGACGCATGGATGCACAGAAGGCAGAGGAGAGGAGAGCAGTGGAAATCTATCAGCCGGTCCTTGAGACAGAAAAATCACCGCTGCTAGCAAAGCTCCACCCTAGCTCTGGGGATAAAAGGCAGGGGGTGGAGATGAATAGATGTGGCAGACTACCGGATGGCCTTGTTAGCATGAAGTGAGAGAGAAACTTTTTGCCGGGGGCTGCCGGCACTCCTAATAAAGGAATCTTTTGATTTAACTTCAGAGGATTGGTCATGTTTAGGGAGCTGGGTTAGAACATGATCTTCTCAACTTCTTCCTCATCCTTCTGGACCACGGCGGGTCCTGTTGTAGGCACCATGAAGCCATCTCTCAACAAGGGCAAAGGATAGCTAGGTAGATCTCGTTGATTAGATCATCAACGTTGTCTTTCATTTCTCTTTCATCGATAAAGTTTTGGGAATCTACCTCATTGTCCTCCTTGGATACGTCGGGTGTCGGGTCAAGTTCCAGCAGCGCTTCTTCATCGTCCGTCTCCTCCACGCCGGTGACCGTGTCCCGTACGCACAAACGCTCCGTCTCGGGCATTTCCAGCTATTCCTCTCTCTCGTTGCCTCTTTATAACCAGCAAATCGATGATTGTTGTATCATCCGAGTCAGCTTGGCGGTGGATAATGGGAACATGTATAAAAGTATTTTGGTAGGTACCCTCTGTCTTTGCCGGAGGCGAGAAAGTTGAGATAATAACCTCCCTCGAATTGAAACGTCTATCTGTTGATGAGACTTGAGCCAGGGTGGAACCGCAGCTAGTGAAAATCATGGGGAAGGGGAAGGAGGGCCTGGTGGCTCAGCAGACTAAAAGCATTGTGATTAACATTCAGCTGTCTGCAATTACTGTAAGTTCGAATCTCACCAGGCTCAAGGTTGACTCAGCCTTCCATCCTTTCTAAGGTAGGTAAAATGAGGACCCAGTTTGTGGGGACAATAAGGTGACTTTGTATAAAATATACAAAAGTATGACGGCTATTGCTTAACGCATTGTAAGCCGCCCTGAGTCTCCGGAGAAGGGCGGCATATAAATCAAATTTTTAAAAAAAGGAGGAGGAGAAGATCTGTGGGGTCAGCGCAACATCTACAGAACATAGCAACCGCCTTAGCCATGAGATTAAGGGAAGTTGGCTTCACTGTGTGTCTAAAGGTGTCGCTCTTTTAAATGCCCCTCTTCCAGGTGACGAGCCAGGATAAAACCCCAGTGGTGATTCGGAAAGCGATGGCCAAACACAACCTGGACGGGGATCGGCCGGAAGATTACGAACTCATCCAGATCATCTCCGAAGAGAGAGGTACGGAAGTTGGTAACACACCATTTGGGACCCTCCCGATTTTATTTCATGCTATTTCTTTATTTACTGGGCGGATTAACTTTCCTCAAACTCTGGAGATATATATATATATATATAATATATATATATATATATAATATATATATATTATATATATATATATAAATAAATTCGGGGAAATGCACAAGGCTGGTTTTGCTTCCCTAAAAGAGAGCGTAGTTATCGGCTGAACCCGAATAGGCCGAATAGGTTGTAAAAAAAAATGCTTTTAAAAGGTTAAAAAAAGGCTCTGACGATCGCACGCCACAGCTGATCACACACACACATCCTGTGCGCTGTTCTACTTACCCCATGCCTCCTTTTGGGGTGTGTGCGTGCAAGGGCACCTCACATTTGGTGCGTGGTACACATGCAAAGTGGTAGTAAACTGGTTCAGATTTCACCATTGACTTTTTCGGCACTGAGTGCCCAAACCAGAACACGCGTGTGTGAGCCGGAGCGCCAGAAACCCAAAGACCAGCTGGCCAACACGCATATGCATGTTTTGGGGTTGTTTTTCGGCCCGTTTTCAGGCCATTTTCAGACTGTTTTCCAGGTCGTTTTTCAACCGTTTTTCAGCTGTTTTCAGATCGTTTTTCAGCTGTTTTCAGACCGTTTTTCAGCTGTTTTCAGATTGTTTTCCGGGTTGTTTTTCAACCGTTTTTCAGCTGTTTTCAGACCGCTTTTCAGCTGTTTTCAGACTGTTTTTCAGCTGTTTTCAGACCGTTTTTCAGCTGTTTTCAGATTGTTTTCCGGGTTGTTTTTCAACCGTTTTTTAGCTGTTTTCAGACCAGTTTTTGGCCTTTTTCGGACCTAAAACCGCCAGAAGAGCAGCTGGTGATGGCGCGCATGCCCACAGAAAAGCTCTCCGTGCCACCTCTGGCACACATAGGTACACCATTACGGGACTAAGGCATCCATTACCGTGAGTAGAGATCATTTCTTTTTCTTTCTCTCTCCTTCCTCCCCATAGAGCTCAAAATTCCCGACAACGCCAACGTTTTCTACGCCATGAACTCGGCCGCCAATTACGACTTCATGCTCAAGAAGCGGGGCTTCTCCAAAGTGATCAAAATCAAGCACGGCTCCAGTTCCACGCTCCCCAGGGTGAAACAGAAAGGCTTGAAAATCGCCAAAGGCATCTTCTAACCAAGAGGTGGGGGGGGGGAAGGTATGTGGGGGGGTCTCCATGTCCCCCCCCCTCCCACTGACTCTCCAGGTTGTCGTCCTGCTCCCCCACCCCGGGCCCTTCTGTCTTAAGCCACACCGGGGCGTGTGTATGTGAGAGACGATGATGCCTCTAGTTACGTAAGCCTCGGATTTTCATCCAGGAATTTAGGAACGTCGGTGAGATCTTCAAGAAGTTGGCGGCTCCTTCTCAACCAAGCTTCTGCAGACTTCTGAAGTGTGGGATGTGTTGGCAGACGTTGGTTCTTGCCTTTAAAAAGATACGTATTGTTGGGGGGGGGGTTCTCCCCTTCCCCCAACTCCGATCCGGGGAGGAATTTTAGCCTTTAAACCAGAAAATACAAAATCCACCTCTTGAGGTCTAAAGGACTCCCGTCCACCGTTTCTGCCTTATCTTCTGTTGACCAACAAAGGCTGGCGGCTTTGACAACTTCTGAAAGGGTTTTCTCCACCGTGGACGTACCAGAAGAGCAAAGGATGTGGAATCGTTTTCGTGGGCCCCGTTTTTGTATCGTGTGAAAAGACTCGATACTTTCGTGGCCCGGGAAAGTGGAATTTCCTGTGGGAATTGGAGAAGGGGTGTGTGTGTGTGTGGCTTTGCCGGCTGACGATGGCCTTTTGGAATGCCAGACCAAGCCACCAGATAATTAACTTCTCCATTTTTTATTTTTTATTATTATTATTATTAATATCTGGGCCTTTTTTATTTTCTTTAAGAAGAACCTGCACCAAAGATCTAACAGCACTGGTTGTTTGTTTTTCTGTTGATTTTTTTTTTTCAGTCGTCAAACCCTCGGCTGACACACTAGGAGTAAAAAAACAAAAAAACACTTTGCTTTTGTACAGACGCGTGTAAATAGAATTTGCGGATTGGACGAAGAATTGGGGTGGGGGAGGAACCGAGAGCTCTAAAGTGTGAGGCCAGCCCTCACCCTCACCCCCTCACCCCAAGATGCGGCTCCTGACCCCAATGGACAAATACCACTTTTGTGTTGACACGGACTTCAGCCCTGACTTACGAAGTAGCGTCTGTGACTGATTTTTTTTTTTGTAAAAAAAAAAAGCAAGCCTCGACGAGACCCCGCTTTTCCTGATTTTACTAATTCCCTCGATATTTATTGTTTGTAAATAGCCCGGTTGGATTTATACATTTTACTAACCCCGTCTTTAAAAAGTCTGTGAAGTTCCCTTTTATTTTCTGGGGTTTTTTTTCCTTTTTTTAAAAAAAAGGCTTTTGAGGAGGTGCGAGGGAAGTTGAGGTGTGAAAGGAAGGGTGAAGCAGATTTCCAAGAGCTTTGTGGTTTGAGTGCAAAGAGCTTGGAGGAATTCAGGCCAGGAGAGACAGAGATAAACCCCCCCAAACGCATCAAAGCTTGATAAATTCATCCTTCAAACTGCAAAACAGCCACAACAAAACCCATAAGGATAAATTATGGGCTTCTTTCACAGCCCAGAATTCAGTGCCCAGAGGCAGCTTAGGAGGGAGATGTATTTAACTGAGGAGAGGGCATTGCTCGCCCCTCCTTCCCCAATGCCTCCAACCCACGCAGGGAAATCTGAATTTTTGCAGTTTCGTGGCTTCTAGTCTCTTGGCAGAGGATCCTCAATTCGAATCGAAAGGAGACGCCAAACACCAGTGGCTCCATTGGGCCATGGAAATCTCCGGTTTCCAAGCCACGTGCCAAGAACCTGGGTGGGGCAGCATCTTCTGCGCTGAATCTTCTCTTTTGGGATCCCCAAAAGATTTGGGAATCTGCTCTTTTGGGATCCCCAAAAGAGGGGGGAACCCCACTGCTTTTTCCAGCCTGTTTAATGGGAAGATACTTAGAGAGTTCGGGTCCAAGACCTTCTCAAGAAAAACCAAGCACCCCACCTCCAACACCAGTGGGTTTTTCCACCCTTCCACCTCTGCCTATGAAGGAAAGGATTGTCTTCCTGAAGCAGAGGTGAAGTTCCTTCTCCACTCCCTTTTTTTCCTCCACCTCCTCCCCCCCCATCTTCCCCCCCCCCCTTCCCAACTTTTCTAGGATCATCATCGGATGTTTTTTATGAATTCCCGCGCCCTAAGAAGACAACACTGATTTTTTCTAGTCTCGCTTGTTTTACAGTTTCCCTGTCTCGGGACGGTGGGAAGGGGGTGGGGGTGGAATTGGTGGCCTCCCGTTCAGCTGCTTGGCTGGGAGGAAGGAAGGGGGCTTAAGGGGGCTTTCTACCTGGAGGCCACCTTCTCTCTGTTGATCAGCCAGGTGAGTGCTTTCTGACCCCCGTTCCCCAAATTGGCAAGGATTTGCCTTCCTTGGGACAACACGCCGTCCCTTGGCCATACCGAGATGCTATTAAGGGGATGTCGGGCTTTCTAATTCTTGCCTAAATATTTTTAGCCTTCCCCCCCCCCCCTTCCCCAACTTCCTGGGGATTGGTGTCAGGAGGCTTGTCTCCAGCCAATTCCACAACCAGTGTGGATGGGTGTGTGCGAGTGAGCTGTCTAGGCGAGGTCTTATTTTGTACCTATTTCTGTGAAGTAGCACACTAATGCGGATGTAAGTAGCCTTTTCAATTAAAAGAAAAACCGGTCCTATCGTCGTCTTGTTTGGGTGCCTCTCTTGAGAAGAGCAGGGGGGTTTCGATCCTAAGGTTTCCCGAAAGAGCGGCATTTGGGCAAGAGAAATCCTGTTCGAATTGAGAAATATTCGTAGCTCACAATTGAACTGTGGCAGTAGTGGGATTCAAATTTTTTTACTACCGGTTCTGTGGGTGTGGCTTGGTGGGCGTGGCAGGGGAAGGATACTGCAAAATCTCCACTCCAGGGGAAGGATACTGCAAAATCCCCATGCCCTTCCCACTCCAGGGGAAGGATACTGCAAAATCTCCACTCCAGGGGAAGGATACTGCAAAATCTCCATGCCCTACCCACTCCAGGGGAAGGATACTGCAAAATCTCCACTCCAGGGGAAGGATACTGCAAAATCTCCATGCCCTACCCACTCCAGGGGAAGGATACTGCAAAATCTCCATTCCCACCCCACTCCAGGGGAAGGATACCGTAAAATCTCCATTCCCATCCCACTCCAGGGAAAGGATACTGCAAAATTCCCATTCCCTCCCCACTCTGGGACCAGCCAGATGTGGTATTTGCCGGTTCTCTGAACTGGTCAAAATTTCCACTACCAGGTCTCCAGAACCCGCTGAATTTCACCCCTGAACTGTGGGGTTTCTTGGTGCTCTCTAAGCTTGGTTGGGGTTTTTGTGTGTGTGTGTTTGTGGGGTTTTGTTTTGTTTTTTTGGCAAACGTTTCATTACCAAACTAGGCAGTATCATCAAGGCTAGGAGGCAGTTTTTGGAGTGGAGGAGAAGGAGGACTGTTCGATCCTTGATTCTCTCTTAAGTTTGGTCGTTTTCTTGAAGATGTTTCGTTATCAAACTAGGGAACATCATCAATACTAGAGGGGCTAGAGAAGGAAGAATGGATGGAAACTGATCAAGGAGAGACTCAATCTAGAAATGAGGAACTTTCTGACAGTGAGAGCAATCAACCCATGGAAGAGAAGTTGCCTTTGGAAGTTGTGGGAGCTTCATCACTGGAAGCTTTCAAGAAGAGACTGGAGTGCCATCTGTGAGAAATGGTGGAGGGTCTCCTGCTTGAGCGGGGGTGGGTGGGTGGGTTGGACTAAATGACCTTCACGGTCCCTTGCAACTCTGTTAATCTGTTAAACTAGGGAAGTGTAGAAATGGATAGATTAACACTTGCTATTAAAGATAAAGAAGAAAGTGAATATTTCTCGATATGGGGCACATTTTATCGATGGCTAGATAATAGAAACAGAAGTTAGAAGAGATATAAAGGGAGGCAGAGTTTAAATTTTGTTCATTGGAGCTGCGCAAGGCTTCTGATCTCCCTTGAAAGCAGCTGCATCTCTCTTCCCCCTCCCCCAATAAAGACAGGGGTGCTTTAAAGAGTTGCCCTAGGAACACCCAATGTTCTGCAAAACTCTGACCTGAACTGCCGGAGAGCCCATTTTTCAAAATTAATGGACAAGATTTAACACTCTCTTTTTCTCTGTCTTCTCTCTCCCTCTCTCTCTCTCTCTCTCTCTCTCTGTCCCTCTCTCTCTCTCTCTGTGTGTCCCTCTCTCTGTCTCTGTGTGTGTGTGTCTGTCGGTCTCTCTCTCTCTCTCTCTGTTTCTCTGTCTCACACAGAGGGACAGAGAGAGAGAGACAGAGAGAGTGTGTCTCTGTCTCTCTGTCTCTCTCTGTTTCTCTCTCTCTCTCTCTCTCTATGTCTCTCTCTGTCCCTCTCTGTCTCTTTCTCTGTCTCTCTGTGTCTCTCTCTCTGTCCCTCTCTGTCTCTGTCTGTGTCTCTGTTTCTTTCTCTCTGTCTCTCTCTCTCTGTGTTTCTCTCTGTCTCTCTCTCTCTCTGTGTATCTCTGTTTCTTTCTCTCTCTTTCTGTGTCTGTCTCTGTCCCTCTTTCTCTCTGTCTCTCTCTCTCTGTCTCTTTGTGTGTGTCTCTGTCTCTGTCTCTGTCTCTGTCTCTGTCTCTGTCTCTGTCTCTGTCTCTCTCTCTCTCTCTCTCTCTCTCTCTCTCTCTCTCTCTCTCTGTGTGTTTTCCAAAGCAACAGAGATGCTGGAAATTGGGACTTTCGCAGGAAGAACAAACGGGGAAGATTTCCATACAGTGAGATCTGTTTATTGGATTCTCGTTTCACGCACAGAGCAGCAGAGATGCGGTTCGGGGTTCTGTGTTTGGTTTTTTCCCTTATTCCTGCTTTGCTGCGATTCGGACATTGGGGAGGTGGCGGTAAACCACGTTCCAGAAGTTGACGTAAAGAGCGCGCAGGCCTTGTTTCACCGACTCGTAGTTGATGTTGTGGTTGATATCGAGGTAGAAGGTGCTTTGATTGTTGTAAGGCACCCAGCCGATGGGGACTTTGGACTCTCCTTGGTTGGGGTCGCTGATGGGGAGAGGAACACACACAAAAATATCACACCAGCTTACTGGTTTGTGTACGCGACACGGAAAAGAAACTAGAGCTTCCTTCAGACAAAGGCGGGTTCAGGGTCCTCCGAGCTGATATTTTCTAGGTTGAGGATATGACACTCTTGACTTTTTAGCTTTTTTTTAACGGTATTTTGATCAGAAAATCACAGTGATCTATCTATCTGTCTATCTATCTATCTATCTATCTATCTATCTATCTATCTATCATCTATCTATCTATCTATCTATCATCTATCTTTATCCATCTATTATCTATCTTTCTCTCTTATCTCTCTATCCATATCTTCTCTGTATTTTATCTTTATTTATCCTCTGTCTATTTATCTCTCTTTCTTTCTTTCTGTCTATTTGTCTGTCTTATCTTTCTCCATATCTTGATCTTCCTTTTCTATCTTCTCTGTCTCTCTCTCTCTTTATATTTTTATCTTCTATATTTTTATGTTTTCTGTCTATGTCTATCTATCTATCTATCTATCTATCTATCTATCTATCTATCATCTAACTTTATCCATCTATTATCTATCTTTCTCTATCTTATCTTTCTATCCATATCTTCTCTATATTTTTATCTTTATTTATCCTCTGTCTATTAATCTCTATTTCTTTCTGTCTATCTGTCTATCTTTCTCCATATCTTGATCTTTCTTTTCTATCTTCTCTCTCTCTCTCTCTCTTTATATTTTTATCTTTTCTGTCTATGTCTGTCTGTCTATCTGTCTATCTATCTATCCATCCATCCATCCATCATGTATTATATTTAAGAACTACAATAAAGCCTTAAAAAATTATGTAGCATTTAAAAGAGGAACATTATAAATGGTTTAAAAGGCAGCGGAGCGAAGGCTTCCAGGGCTCTAACCAGCCTCTTGGCTGCGTGCTCTACTCTGCACTCCAAGTTCTCACCCAGTTCTGGCGAAGTTGGTCCAATAAGCAATCATGGCTTCGGAGAGCTTCCTGTGCCGGGCCTTGTAACCCAAAGGCGTAGCAAACGGTTTGCCGAAGACGTACTGAATCTCATCGGCGTGATCCGCCCCTACCCAACTGGGGTAGACGGGCATTCGCGAGGGCTCGGAGAAGAGATAGCTGTACGTCTTGGCAGTTCTGGAATGAGCAAAGCAGAAAGCAAAAAGTTTAGCCGTCACTGATATAGGGTCTCCTGGGAGCGGTGCGGTGGCCTAGAGGTGGCACTCTTGCCTCACAATCAGGGGGCTGTGAGTTCGATCCTAGGTAGAGGCAGTTATTTCTCTCTCTGGGCACAATGAGAATTTGTTTTGTTCAATGCTGAACAAAACTCTGCATTGGCAACAGGAAGGGCAGTGGGCCAGTAAAAAAACACTCTGCTAGCTTCATTCAGTTGCCCAGACTCCACCCTTTCCTCAAGGGATTATGGGATCATTAAAAGATGATGATATAGGGGGGTCTGCTTAAGCAGGGGGTTGGACTAGAAGACCTCCAAGATCCCTTCTGGACCTGTGATTCTAAGAGAGGCCCAGCCGTCAGCAAGACATGCCCCACACGAACGAGGGAGCCCTCCGAATCCTTCGTCACTCACTTGGCGTTTTCTTGATGCAGCTGAAGGGCTCGCTGGGTGGGAACCAGGAAGATATAATCCGTCTCCAGATCCACCACCGTCCTCTTCATGACTTCTTGGTTCTCCGTGTCGCTCCACACCTGCGTGTACACGGAGTAGGCCGCGTCAGCTCCTGCAGGGCCCTTCTCTACCGTCAGTCCCTGAATTAATCGGTAGACGTTTTGCCTAAAAGGAAAAAAAAAGAAAAAGAAAGGATCCATCATCACATTTCTATCCCGTTTTAGGAACAATTGTTCCGACGGTCAGGAAATTCCTCCTTAGTTCTAAGGTTGCTTCTCTCCTTAGTTAGTTTCCATCCGTTGCTTCTTCTCCTGCCTTCAGGGGCTCTGGAGAAGACGTCCAAGATCCTATCCCCGTGATGCCAAACCTATGGCATGAGTGCCGGAGAGAACCATCTCTCCGGGCATACAAGCTATGAGCGCGAAGACCAGGTGGCTGGTGAGCATGCGCATGCCACTTATTTAGACTTATATACCACTTTACAGTGATTTTACAGCCCCTCTCTAAGCGGTTTACAGAATCAGCCTCTTGCCCCCAACCATCTGGGTCTTCACTTTACCAACCTCGGAAGGATGGAAGGCTGAGTCTACCTTGACTCTGGTGAGATTCGAACTGCCGAACTCCCCTCCCCAGTGCCCACCATCTATTGGCCTGCCTTCCTTACGGGGTGATCTTCGCCAGAGGACGGTTGATGGCCGGCAAGTCAATGCCGGCGAAGAAATGCCCATCCATATTGTTGACTCCGAGGAGGTAGTCCACATCCGCCGCGTTGGCGAAGAGGTTCTTCGGGTCATCGGGGATGAAGTCTCCATCCACCACCGGGGTGAAGGCCAGATAATGGACCAAGGGATCTGCAAGGGAAGAAGACAAGACAACAAATTCCCATCAGTTTGGAGAGAAAGCAGGTGAATCTGAAGGGGAAGATGAGCTGAAACAAGAGCCAACAGAGACGGAGAGGCTGGCTCTGTTGGCCTTGGAGGAAACTGGTGAAGGGCAGAGTCAGTCCTGGCAAGGTTTTTCTGAATTCCTTCCTTCCTTCCTTCCTTCCTTCCTTCCTTCCTCCCTCCCTCCCTCCCTCCCTCCCTCATTTCCTTCCTTCCTTCCTTCCTTCCTTCTTTCCTTTCTTCCTCCCTCCCTCCCTCCCTCCCTCCCTCCCTCCCTCCCTTCCTTCCTTCCTTCCTTCCTTCCTTGGTGAGCAGTGGTTAGAATGCAGTTTTGCAGGCTAACTCTACCAAGTTCAAATCTCACCAGGTTCAAGGTTGACTCAGCCTTCCGTCCTTCCGAGGTGGATAAAACGAGGACCCAAATTGTTGGGGGCAAGAGACTGACTCTGTAAACCCATAGAGAGGGCTGGACAGCACCGTGAAGTGGTATATAAATCTAAGGACTATGGCTATTGCTAAATTTGTGGCTGTAGACCAGGGCTCTTCAGCTTGGCCAATGTGAAGACTTGTGGACTTCGACTCCCAGAATTTCCCAGCTCATGGAGCACTGTGGAGCCCTCATTTCAACCCTGAGCTACAAATATTCTCCTTTATTAGAAGCTCAACTCTTCCTTTGGGTGGACTTATGAAAGTCTCCCACCCACACCCAACCCCAACACTCTTCCCCACTCCGTCTTACAGCGCAGGTTGGTAACTTCCAGATGATAAGCGAGGGTCAGCGTCTTCGGATCGGTAATTTGGAGGCAGTTGGCCAGGACGGTTGTGTTGTCTGTTGGACAGCCCACTTTCTGCGCAATCTGGAAAGGTGGAATCTGTATTTATTCGGCTGCCGGAGAGACTGATGCTCATAGGCAGTCCTTGACTTACAATGGTTCATTTTGTGACCGAAGTTACGATGGCACTGGGGGGAAAAAAGGGGGGGGCACTTGGGAACCTTAGCATCCCCATTCAAAAATCGATTAAAAAACAATTCAGACAAATGACTCACATTTATGACGGTTCGCAGTGTCCCCTGGAGGTTGGGGGGAATGTCACGTGATCCCCTTTACGACCGTGTGGCTAACTTAACAACGGCAGGGGATTCCCTTAATAATGGTGGCGGGAAGGGTCATAAAATGGGGGCACGCCTCACTTAACCGTCTCACGTAGCGACAGAAATGTTGAGCTCAATTAGGGTCATAAGTTGAGGATGCCCTGTAAACATCTTGCAAAGGAAATGAGGCTGGAGCTGTTTGTTTCTTTTTCCCCTCTCCAGCTTGGTGGAATGAAAAACGTTGAGGGAAACGATGAAATAATCAAACTTAATAACTTATTAAATCAAGGAGTAAGCCAACAGCTCAAAGTTACAATTGGATCTGCAAGGGAAGAGTTCAGAATCCTGCTATAAGCAGGCAGGACTATGACAAACTCAATCCTATGGGAAGGAGCTGCTCTATAGGGCAGGGCGGTGATAGAATTCAATTTTTTTTACTACTGGTTCTGTGGGCGTGGCAGGGGAAGGATACTACAAAAATCTCCATTCCCACCCCACTCCTGGAGGAAGGATATTGCAAAATCCCCATTCCCATCTCGCTCCTGGGGGAGGATACTGCAAAATCCCCATCCCCACCCCACTCCTAGGGGAAGGATACTGCAAAATTCTCATTCCCACTCCACTCCTGGGGGAAGGATATTGGAAAATCCCCATTCCCACCTCACTCCAGGAGAAGGATTCTGCAAAATCCTCATTCCCACCCCACTCCTAGGGGAAGGACATTGCCAAATCTCCATTCCCATCTCACTCTGGGGCCACTCAGAGGTGGTATCTGCAGGTTCTTCCCAAATTCTCAAAATGTCTGCTACTGGTTCTCCAAAACCTGTCAGAACCTTCTAAATTTCACCCCTGGGGCAGGGGCTGAAACAGAACATCTGGATCCCATAAACTGACCCTCTAATTGATGGGGCTCAAAATATGTCTATATAGTCCGATCTCTTTTAGGGCAGTCAGAGGTTAACTGGGGATGCTCCTGAATTCTTTCAGGACCTTTGCATGAAGGTCTTTATAGGTGACCTTGAAGCACATTCAGATGTCTACTGAAAACCAATGGAGTTCACGCAGTAGCAGTGTCGGGTGAGTGTACCCCGAACTAGTTGTGCTGCTGTATTATGGACCAGAGGTGGCTTCAGGGAGGACTTCAAGGCAAGCTCAAGGTGTCGGGTGTATTGTAACAGTCCAGATTACACCGAGTAGAGCCTCCTGGTCCAGGAACAAATGCAAGATGTACTAGGACAAAGATCTTTCAAGTCTCAGCTCCAATCTGCTATTCTATCAGGATCTGGGAATCTAGGAGGACCTCAAATTGAGCACCAACTCCATCAAGGGACTGTCCAATCCTATCCAGGACTAACTATGGAAGCTCTCCAGAGCTAGGTGGCCCCATAATCCATAACCATCTGAATGACTCCATTTGGAGAGAGAGATTTCAAAGGGCAGAAGCCACTCTTGACTGAGGAACATCTCAGTCTTCATCTGTAATGGGCCAATGGTGGCCTCTAGGACCAGTCTTTGAACATCACACGGGGAACAGCTGTTCCACTCCCGCCTTCTAGTTTCTCCAATCCACTTTTACAAGGGGAACACGGACAGAATCTTAGGAAAACCCCAATGAACTTCCACCAGCATCTCAGGTGACTTCAGGGCCAGGCCTGGACGCAATAGAGAAGGAGGGAATCCCCAAGAATATGTAGGTTCTGCTTTACCTTGATAGCCCAGTATAGGGGGTCTTTCTGGATGGCCCAAGGGCATAGACCGACTCCACTCTGGCTGATGGCCCGTTTGATCAAACCTTTGCTGTACGGTGACAGGGTCTACATGCAGGAAAGAGAGAAAGCTTTGGAACTCTACGATTTCAATTTTAGTAGAGGTGGAATTCCTAGGAAATGAATTCCAAACAAGCTAACTAGGAGAATATTTGTAGCTCAGGGTTGAAATGAGGGGTCTGAGCTTGGTGATTTTCTTGCACTAGCACCGATGAAGTTACCTAGTTTGGGTCATGAAATGTCTGGAAGAAAACCAAGCTCAGATAGCATCCAGGACCCCTCGTAAACCTAACTATTCCTTTCAGGAATCCTGGCATGATTCCCAACAGACAAAGCAAGACGCATTCACACAACACACGAATCCCAGAATTGAATTAAACACGGACCTTGGAATTAACCAAGTTCCAAAGGATTCTACTTGCTGGGTTGACATAGGAGGCAACACAAAATTAGGATCATGCAAATAATGATTTGCTTTGGGGAGATTTAGCAGGCCACGTGAAACCCAGTGACAATGAAGCAAGCATCTTTTTGATGTCTTAAAAAGATGGTCCTATTTGCCTTGGGTCTGCCGCCAAGAATTCACCCCACATTTTCAAAAGAATCCTTAGAAACACCCGTTACTAGGCAGCCGAGAGTCTTCCAACATCCTCACCTGTAAGGAGACGCTGACAGCGCCAGCAGATTCCCCGAAGAGTGTGATGTTGTCAGGGTCTCCTCCAAAATTTTTGATGTTTCTCTTGACCCATGCGATAGCCATGTGTTGATCTTTGAGGCCATAATTGCCTAGAAGGAGAAGGAGAAGGAGAAGGAGAAGGAGGAGATGAAGAGAGGAGAAGGAGGAGGAGAGGAAGAAGAAGAAGGGGAGGGGGAGGAGAAGGAGAAGAGGAGGAGGAGAAGAAAAAGGAGGAGGAGAGGAAGAAGAAGAAGAAGGGGAGGGGGAGGAGAAGGAGAAGAAGAGGAGGAGATGAAGAGAGGAGAAGGAGGAGGAGAGGAAGAAGAAGAAGAGGAGGGGAAGGAGGGGAGGAGAAGAAGAGGAGAAGAAAAAGAAGAGAGGAAGGAGAAGGAGAAGGAGAAGAAGAAGAAGAAGAAGAAGAAGAAGAAAACATGAAGCATTAAGCAACCACTGTTCTCTCTCTCTTATGAAGTTATTCATGCTTTATTATTAATCCAAGAAAAGAGATAGCTGGTTTGGTGTAGTGGCGAAGGCACCCGGCTAGAAACCAGGAGATTGGAAGTTCTAGTCCTACCTTAGGCATGGAAATTGTGTGGCTTTGGGCCAGTTCCTCTCTCAATTAAGGAGCCAGCTCTTCCTAAAAATCTACCCCCACCCTGCCAAAACTGCAGGAATTTTTCTATGTCATTTGTTCAGGAGTCAGGATGGATCGATGGACAGATAAATGGAAACCTTGCTACTAAAAGCAACGAATTAAAAGTAACCGAAAACTAAAACAATGATGCACAATCGTAAGATCTTCGTCTTACAACGGATGGAGAAGAGCAAAATTCTCCAAGAGCTGAACTTACCTGGAAGAGCTGAGTCTCCAGTACTTAGGAAACCCAACGGGCCAAGCCGGTAATTGAAAGTCACCACAATCACCTTCCCGCGGCTGGCAATCTCCTCCCCGTCGTACAAATAATTCTTCAGGAAGTTGGCTCCCTGTCCGCCTCCCCAGATGAAGGCCCCGCCGTAAATCCAGATCATCACCGGCAAATTGGTGGAGACTGAAGCACAGGGAGAGAGGGCAATGCAAAGAGAAACATGAAGCCGACAAGAAACAACTTTCCATTCCGCCTTAAATGAGAATGTCCAGCTCAAATCAATCAATCAGAATAGAGATGGAAGAGATCTTTTAGTCCAACCCAGATCAAGCAGGTTCTGACCAGTTCTGGAGAACCGGTAGCAGAAATTATGAGTAGTTCGGAGAACTGGTAGTAAAAATTCTGACTGGCCCCACCCCAATCTATTCTCTGCCTCCCAAGTCCCAGCTGATCTGGAGGAAATGGGGATTTTGCAGTATCCTTCCCCTGGAGTGAGGTGGGAATGGAGATTTTACAGTATCCTTCCCCTGCCACGCCCACCAAGCCATGTACGCCCAGCAAGCCACACCCACAGAACCAGTAGTAAAAAAATTTGGATTTCACCACTGAGCTCCAGGCATAGTCTGGGCTTCCAAAACTCGTTTCCTGGAAAGACAGCAACCGAATAAGGAGTAAAAAATAAAAATGACGGGCAAATTTTACGTTCTAGCATAACCTTACCCTGTTTCTTCCCTTGAGGGACCCAGATGTTCAGATACAGGCAATCTTCAGAGCCACGGATGTCTGTCTGGGTGAGGATGGATTGCATGCAACGTTTTTTATATTCGTTAGCCTGAAGGGTGCCTGAGGGACAAAACATGCCACAGGATGGGTTGTGTATCACTTAAAGGCGAAGTGGGCAATCTCAAAAGTCTGATCACCTCCCACATGTTTTTAAGAGTCATCAGACTGGGTGCAAGAGGACTCTACTTGTATTTTTAATTCCTGGATTCGAAGGCAGACAGAATAACAATAGTGGGAAGGGACTTTGGAGATCTAGTCCAACCCCTTGCTCGAGCAGGAAATACCATTCTGGATAAATGGTTAATTGTTCTCACATTCGGGAAGTTTCTCCTTAGTTTTAGGTTGCTTCTCTCCTTGATTAGTTTCCATCTGTTACTTCTTCTGCCTTCAGGTGCTTTGGAGAATAATTTGATCCACTCTTATCTGTGGCAGCCCCTCAACTATTAGAAGACGGCTATCCTGTCTCCCCTGGTCCTTCTTTTCATTAAACTAGACATCCCCAGTTCCTGCAACTGTTCATTGTATGTTTTAGCCTCCAGTCCCCTAATCCTCTTGGTTGCTCTTCTCTGCACTCTTTCTAGTGTCTCAACATCTTTTTAATAATATGGTGACCAAAACATAGTTTTTTAATAATATAGAATAGAATAGAATTCTTTATTGGCCAAGTGTGATTGGACACACAAGGAATTTGTCTTGGTGCATACGCTCTCAGAGTACATAAAAGAAAAGATACGTTCATCACGAATCATAAGGTACAACACTTAACGATAGGCATAGGGAAACAGCCGATAAAAATCATAAGGATACCAGCAACAAGGTTACAGTTCATAAGTGGGAGGAGATGGGTGATAGGAACGATGAGAAGATTAATAGTAATGCAGACTTAGTGACTTAGATATGGTGACTAATATCCCAAGTGTGATCTTACCAAGTACTTGTAAGTACTTATAAAGCAGTACTAATAGTACTTATAGGCAGTACTTATAAAGCAGTACTAACATTTCACTTGATCTCGATTCGATTCTTCTTGTTAATACAGCCTGGGATTGCAATGGCCTTTTGGCTGCAGCCATACAAAGCTGGCTCCTATTTAAGTGATTGTCTACTAGGGCTCCGAGATCCCTCTCGGAGTTGCTACTATGGAGTCCCACTTATATTTAGACCCTATTGTTGACATGCAATGACCTAGTCCTAATCCTAATTCTAGAGGACAGAAGGAAACGCAGAATGATTTTTCAAATCCACACTTTCGGGATAGATCAACACATCCCTTTCCACAACTTTCTAGTCCTTAAAAGGAGATTTACAAGTGTGTTTCTCCTTCTTCCCCGTTCCCCAAATTTACCAACCCTGGAAGCTCCCTCCTCCCCCACAACCTGGATGACGGATGCCAAATCTCTCACCCAAATGTAGGTTTGTAGAACAGCCTGACATTCATCAAAATGGAACAGACACCTAAACCGTTTAGGGGTCAAGAAAGAAATTTCAGTCTTTTTATTCAAGACTCCCAAAGTGACTTCCTACAGTAAAATTGTTATTGGTTAAAAACAGAAGTTAATTCAATTTAAGGCAATCTTTTCCATCTTACCTGGCCAGCCGGGGTGAGGCTGGGGGTCTTCTAAGGTCTTGGTGGGGGCACCAAAAGGGATTCCTTTGAAGATATCCATATAATCTCCAAAAAGGCCCAGTTTTTTGTTGACGCCTTCCACTAACCCACCTTCGGTGTATACGATGCCCAGCTACACTCGTGCCACAAAAGGGAAGAAGCGTGTGTCAATTCTTCCATCAAGAAAGACTGAACAGAACAGAATAACAGAGCTGGAAGGGACCTTGGAGGTCATCTAGTCCAACCCCCTGCTTGAGCAGGAGACCCTGTTCTATTTCTGACAGATGGCAGTCCAGTTTCTTGAAAGCTTCCAGGGATGAAGCTCCCTCAACTTCTGAAGGCAACTTCTGTTCCATCGGTTGATTGTTCTGTCAGGAAATTCCTCCTTATTTCCAGGTTGAATCTCTCCTTGATCAGTTTCCATTCATTATTCCTTGTCTGGCTTTGGAAAATAGCCTGACCCCCTCTTCTCTGTGGCAGCCCCTCAAATATTGGAAGACGGCTCTCCTGTCTCCCCTGGTCCTTCTCTTCACTAGACTAGCCATGCCCAGTTCCTGCAACCGTTCATCGTATGTTTTAGCCTCCAGTCCCCTAATCATCTTGGTTGCTCTATTCTGCACTCTTTCTAGAGTTTCTACATCTTTTTTTAAAGTGTGGTGACCAAAACTGGATAGAGTACTCTAGGTGTAACCTTACTAAGGCTTTACAGAGTGGTATTAGTACCTCTCTTGATCTTGATTGTTATCCCTCTGTTAATGCAATTTAGGATTGCATGGGCTTTTTAAATATTTAATTGGTTGTCCACTAAAACTCCAAGATCCCTCTGCTTTCTCCCAATCTATATATATCTACTTTTGCTCCTTCTTGCCTAAGTGTAAGACATTTTCTCTACACTGAATTTCATTTTGATGAGACAATAGTAACATCAGCATTCATACCAATCTCAAAGAGATCAACCCGAAGGGACAGCTCAGCCTTATGAGATTGGAAACTCTGCTTGGTTTTGCCCCAAATATTTTCCATACAGATAGTCCTCGACTTACGACCACAATCGAGCTCCCAAAATTTGTCGCTGAGCAAGGCACTTAAGGGAGTTTGCCCCATTTTATGACCTTTCTTGCTTAAGTGAATCAGCGTAGTAGCTCAGTGAATAACCGGTCGTCGAGGGAATCCAGCTTCCCCGCTGACTTGTCAAAAGGTCGCGAAAGTGGGATCACATGATCTAGCAAGTGTGAACCAGTTGCCAAGCATCTGAATTTTGATCACCTGACCAGGGCGATGTTACGAAGGTCAGTAAGTGTGAAAAATGGTCATAACATTGTGGTCATAAAAAAGTGTAAAAAACACTTTTTTCAGCTTTGAACGATTGCTAAATAATAGAATAGAATTAATTAGAAATAGAATAGACACGAGTGGAGTGTAGAATAGAAGAATAGAATAGAATTGAATAGAATATGAATTAGGAATAGAATAGGAGCAGAGTGTAGAGTAGAATTAATTAGAAATAGAATAGACAAGAGTAGAGTAGAGTAGAATTAATTAGAACAGACAAGAGTAGAGTAGATTGTAGAGTAGAGTAGAGTAGAGTAGAGTAGAGTAGAGTAGAGTAGAGTAGAGTAGAGTGGAGTGGAGTGGAGTGGAGTGGAATGGAGGGGAGGGGAGGGGAGGGGAGGGGAGGGGAGGGGAGGGGAGGGGAGAGGAGAGGAGAGGAGACAAGAGAAGAGAAGAGAAGAGAAGAGAAGAGAAGAGAAGAGAAGAGAAGAGAAGAGAAGAAGAGGGAGTAGAGTAGAGTAGAGTGGAGTGGAATGGAATGGAATGGAATGGAATGGAGAACAGAACAGAACAGAACAGAACAGAACAGAACAGAACAGAACAGAACAGAACAGAACAGAACAGAATAGATAATGGAATGGAATATAGAATAGAATAGAGCAGAGCAGAGCAGAGTAAGAATGGAATGGAATGGAATGGAATGGAATGGAATGGAATAGAATAGAATAGAATAGAATAGAATAGAATAGAATAGAATAGAATAGAATAGAATAGAATAGAATAGAATAGAATAGAATAGCAGAGTTGGAAGGGACCTTGGAGGTCTTCTAGTCCAACCCCCTGCTTAGGCAGGAAAACCTACACCAGTTCAGACAAATGGTTACCCAACGTCTTTTTAAAAAACTTCCAGTGGTGGTGAAATGAACTCTTGTACGTCAAGGACTACCTCTACATCCCTTAGTTAGCTGAAAGTTACCTTGGCAGCTCCTGCTGCCTCCAGGCAGAAGAGGACAGCAAAGCCCAGAACGGACCAGCGATCCATGGTGACGTCCAATTGGGCCGCTACGTTCCAGACGGATGGCTTTATATCTTAGGTTCAGCCTAATATCTACGGCAACTCAAGGGCACTGGTGTCGCAGCCGCAGCTGAAAAACTGCTGGGCTGGTAACCCTTGCCACCTGCCAAGTTTTGCAGGGAAATATCCAAAATAAATCCAATAAGTGGGGGAAAAAAACTTATCTTCCCCTTTGAGGTGCGTCTGTTCCACCAGCTGGTGCTTTCACACTGTTCGGCCCCCGGCCCTGACAGATAACGAATAAAACTCTCACCTGGAGACGGGGGATAAGATTAGAAAAACTAAATGGATAATGGACACCTAACATCAAAAACGTCATCCAAAAAGCACAACAAAGAATGTTCTTCCTGCGCCAACTCGGGAAGCTCAAACTGCCCAAGGAGCTGCTGATCCAGTTTTACAGAGGAACTATTGAGTCTGTTATCTGCACCTCCATAACTTGTCTGGTTTGGTTCTGGAACCCAACAAGACAGACACAGATTTCAGAGGACAATTAGAAAGACAGAAAAAACGATTACTATCCACCTACATTCCATGGAGGACCTGTGTACTGCACGAGTCAAAAAGAGGGCTGTGAAAATATTTACAGACCCCTCATATCTATTCTATTCTATTTTCAGCTGTTGCAATAAAATAGGTTTGTTTGGGACTAATTGTGTCTTGTAATGACTTAGTAAGCTTAGGTCACAACAGCTGGTTCCAAATTGGATTTTAAAATAATGTCTCTCCGAGTTTCTTTTAAGCGTCCTATGAACAAATCTCACTTAACACTATTTTGAAGGCACCAATCTCTTTTATTTGCGCTCGAGCTGAAAAAGAAATCTCTTTATCTTTATTTACAGAGGAGTGAACATTTCTTACACGGCCCATTTGATGTCCCACAAAACTCCAAATGATGGAATCACAGATTTCTTTTTCTCAAGGCGTCACAAAAGAAATTCCAAGAAATTCCAATTATTTGAGAAAGACAGGAACAACTTAAGTCCTCGTAGGAATGAAATTATAATTTTGCCTGCTGGTATTGAAGGTCTGAGATAACCATCAGCCTTGGTTGGAATTTCAACAGTGTGGTCGATCCAGAGGATAACTCCAGGAGAACAAAGTCATTGGACGTAGATGGGCTTTGGCCCTCGATTGCAAAAAAATAATAATAATGCTAAAATGCCAAAGAAATCCCCCCCAAAAGTAGAGTCTTGTATTTACATTTGAATCCAACGATGGAAGGAAGGATGCATCGAGAAGGCGACAAAAAGCCAACTATCGCTGAGCTCTTTAGGAAAGAAAAAAAAATGCAACGCCAACAAGATGCAACTTACAAACGACACTTTTGCACAAATCCAGTCGAGTCAAAGATAGGATGCAGCCAACTGGTTGGGTTTGTTGTGGGTAAGTTGAGTAGACTGGGTTGTTGGGTTCATCGGGTTGGCACGTTGGTTGAGTTGGCGCGTTGGTTGGGTGAGTGAATTGATTGGGTTGGTGAGTTGATTGGGTTGGTGAATTGATTGGGTTGGTGAGTTGGTTAAGTTGATGGGTTCATTGATTCATTGGTTGGATTTATGGGTTTTTTCCTTTCTTCTGTCCTTCCCGCCCCACCCTCCAAAAAAAGAGCAAAACAAATTCCTCCCCCCAAGAACCAATCCAGCCCACCAGTCCCATCACATTAGACGTAGTCAAGAATTTCGGTCTCCATTTCATTTTCACTCCCATCCGAAGGCTTGAAAACCTCTTCCTCCTCCTCCTCCTCTTCCTCTTCTCCAGATTCAAAAGTCAGCTGCTCTTTGCCTTCTGTGGTACTGGACGGGTTTCTGAACAGAGCTGAAACAGACCAGAGAAAAAGAAATTACAAATGAAAAGTAAAAGGCTCTGAAAACCCAGTTGGGATAATTCAGCATGAATTAATATGGGATCTGGCACTTTTGAGCATTTCATGGCCAGCAAAAACAAGATTCCAGAATTATGGGGAGAAACACTAAGAAACGCAAAAGCGAGGAGGAGGAGGAGGAGAAGAAGAAGAAGAAGAAGAAGAAGAAGAAGAAGAAGAAGAAGAAGAAGAAGAAGAAGAAGAAGAAGAAGAAGAAGATGATGATCAAGATCTGCATGGGTGCCATTATTACAGGTAGACCTCGAGTTATGACCATAATGGGGCCTGCCCATCGTAATCGTGACTCGTGACGGTTATAATACAGGTGACCAACATAACTGGACTTGCAGCCCCATTTCCCCCTCACCTGGCCTTTGGGATCGGATTATCTGCCTTATCATCAGCGACATGGTGTCCCTCAAGTCATCGTTGGTCTTTGGGAGACACCAGCCATCCCGTTCCGTACAAGCCGCCTCCATGTTGTCATTTCGATGGATGATCTTCTGCAAGCTGAAGAGAAGCCAAATTTCAGAGCAGTTCTTCTCGGTGCAGAGAACTGAACAACCAAATTGTGAAGCCAGGGAATAATCTTGTTCTGACAACCAAGCTCAGGAGAAACGTGCCTCCTGGATGGACCAAGCCACGGCTGTCATTAACACCGTTTCGTGGAAAGCTATAGCTTACAAAGATGACACAAGTCACAAGTTGAGATGCTTTGTTGGGTGCCTAGAAACATCTGGGCAAAGCATCAGTTGACTTTCTAGAGTCAGGATACACGTGTGACTTGACATGCTTGGTTGGGTGCCCTCAAACATCTGGGCAAAGCATCAGTTGACTTTCTAGAGTTGCAAAGCAAAGGACATCCAAGTTTATACACAGATTGGGTTTCAACCACAGAAGAGCTGCACAAAGGAAACAAGATGTTGACTAAAATGCAAGATGGATTTTAATAGCTTAAAATTAGCAGGTCGATGCAAATGCTGTACCTGTCCACTTTCAAATCACACAGCTGGTAGAACATCTGTCGATAAGGGGGCAGAGAGCCTTCCTCAAAGGTATAAATGGAATCCTAGGAGGAGGAGAAGGCAAAGAATCAGAGGCAGGGTTGGACCAAATCCTATCTGTGGAAGATCTCAGCACTAGTGGCAGGACACGTTAGCAATAGCAGCAGTACTTAAGACTTATATATCCCTTCACAGTGCTTTACACCCCCTCTAAGCGGTTTACAGAATCAGCCTCTTGCCCCCAACAATCTGGGTCCTCATTTTACCGACTTTGGAAGGATGGACCACCTTGAGCTGGTCAGGATCAAACTCCTGGCAGTGAGTAGAATTAGCCTGCAATACTGTATTCTAACCACGGTGCCACCATTGCTCTTTTCTTACCAAGGACCACCGACAGTCTTTAGAAGGACCTGAAACGTCTTGAGATATTGCTTTCAACTGACTTCAGAAGGTAAATTGTGTTCTTCGCCAAGGCTTCCCAAGAGCATGAAGCAGATGCCTTGTCCCAACAAAAAAACCCTTTTTATTAAGTTACCGTGAATTCTTCTCGTTCACATCCAGCAAAGTCTTTTCAAGGGAGAATTTATGGCTCCTCCTTCCCTTCGGTAAATCTAGATCTCCCAAAAATTAGCAAGGTGTCTGAAGGTAAGAACTTCCTGGTAGGGCCAGGAGGAGGAGAAGAAAGAGGAGGACTTACCTTAAGTTTGTATTTGCTCATAAATGGTGATTTTGCACCTGATGTTCCAGGTGTGCTGAGGCCCTGTTTTAAATCTTGGATGCCGAGGCCGTGATTTCCTGAAAGGGATACGAGGGAATGATCTCAATTTCTTTAGGATAACATCGTGGGGGGAAACCCTTGAAAAGAAGTTGCCAAATGATGCCTTAGTGATTCAATCAAATTTCATCCTCAGGCTGAGGAATTTGGGGAGTTGAAAAGCACAGCTGAGTTGGGGTGATGGCTTACGTGCCCAGAGAGAGGGCACTGCATGCCACCTCTGGCACCCATGCCATAGATTCGCCATCACGGCTAGAGGGCCTCCTGTTTGAGGAAGGGCTTAGAACACCTCCAAGATCCCTGCCAACTCTCTTATTATTCTGTCTCCCGTAAACAAAGTACATCCTAGCTTACGAAGGCAGGCGTTCTGCAACCGTTTTCTTTGTGGCGCGTCTCAAAATATTTCCAGCAGAAACGAAAGCGATTTCGTTCCTTGTTTCTTAAGGTGCAACAAGAACGCCCCAGTTTTTACCGACCTACCTGGTTTTTTTAAAGTGATCGGCAGGCTGTAGTTGTAGGTGCTACGTTTGGCTTTCACCGGCATGTCGTTCGGGGTGTACCCTAAAGAGATGGAAACACGATCCGTGAAGAAACACCGTATTGTAATACAAGCCATGGGGAGGACAGCAACAAGCCTAGCACAGTTCTCGGGGAAGCCCCCTAAAGCAAAAACTAAAACAGGCTGACAATAGGACTGAAACCTGGAGCAACGTTCCGGCTGCTGTTTTAGATTTTTACCGTATTTCATGCCACAGCGAATCCTGAAATCCAGAACCTGGTAGATCTTTGCTTCGGGGTGCCTCCTAGGATCGTAACCGAAACGAACCCACAGGCTTCTCCAGGGTCCCGTGAGCTAAAAGGATGACGAGGAAAAATAAAAAAAAAGATCAGTAACGGACTGCTAAAAAGTTAGCATGTCGGAGGGGAGGGAAAGAATGGCTGAGATTATAGTCCAGGCCTTCTCTCCTACTTTTCAGTCGACGATGTGATTTTTATTTTTTTATTAATTTGATTTATATGCCGCCCTTCTCCGGAGACTCCGGCCAGCTTACAATACGTTAAGCAATCGCCTTCATACTTTTGTATATTTATACAAAGTCAGCTTATTGCCCCCACAAACTCATTTTACCTCCCTTAGAAAGGATGGAAGGCTGAGTCAACCTTGAGCCTGGTGAGATTCGAACTTACAATAATTGTAGACAGCTGGTGCTAATCACAATTGCTTTTAGTCTGCTGAGCCACCAGGCCCTTTTTTTTTGCAGTTTTGTTGCAATTCATCATTTCGGAATCATAAAATGCACCAAACGTTTCTTTCGTAGATAACAGTACGTTTTAAAATTTTTATTTATGATTACGATTTTTATCCTGCCTTCGTAACTTTATAAGTAACCGCAAGGTCACGAATACCTCTTCCTCCTCCTATTTTTCCCCCAAACAACCACCCAGTGGGGTGGGTTCGGCTGAAAGAGAGCGATTGGCCCAAAGTCATCCCTCTGGCTTGCATGCCTAAGGCGGGACTAGAACTCACCGTCTCCTGGTGATTGGCCCAAAGTCCTGTGGATAAAACAGGGACTCACCATGTAATAAGCCAAATAGGGTAGTAACAGTTTCAGTTTGTCAGGGTGAACACTGATGTTGGCTTTCACTGCATTGCGGGACCAAACGGGACGAAGTTCGAAAAGCTGAAAAAGAATTCATGCAAAACAGTGAAATCCTGCTGGGTCTCTCTCTCTCTCTCTCTCTCTCTCTCTCTCTCTCTCTCTCTCTCTCTCTCTCTCTCTCTCTTACTACGTGCAATCAATTTAAGAGAAACAGCTTCCACAATCAGCTTGATGCTTTCTAATGTCACCAAAAGAAACTCCGTTAGCATTGGGGGGTGGATGAAAAAAACAACAACGACATTCCATTCTGTTCATCATTGTTTATTATGGCATCTGTTTGCCGATCTGTTTTGCAACGTAACTGACGTGTCCCAAAGAGGCAAGGAACGCCGCAGAATGCCAAGCTCCGCCTTCAGAAGTAGGAATTGCATTTTAAAAATAACACAATGCAACTAATCTGTTGCACTTTCGACCCAAAGAATACCTTGGATATTTAAAAAAAAAATTTTTTTAAGGAAGGTTTCAAGTTTACGCAAACTTACTTTCTTTAGCTCTTCTTCCGCTTGGTGATCCACGATGTTGCTGCAGACTTTTTTCCACGTCTGCACGGCTGCCTCCAAGGGCTTCAAGGGGATCTCTTCATCCTCAAAGTTGACAAAGATAGCGTTGTGAGGACGCCGCGCCCTGCTCAGGCCGATCAGATTCTCGCTCGACAGGGGAGGGTTACGATAGCCTTCCCTGGAGAACAGTGCAACACGGACAAAGGAAACTCAACGCGAGCTGAACGTAAAGCTCTGATCTGTCACGGACAAGCAGTCCTTGACTTACAAACAGTTCATTTAGTGACTGTTTGAAGTTACAACGCCACCGGAAAAAAAAGGGACTTATGAACCTTTATCACAAGGAGTGGTGCGGAGGCCTAGGGGTGAAGCTCTCACCCTGCAATCAGGAGGCTGAGTTCGATCCTAGCTAGAGGCAGATATTTCTCTCTCTGGGCACAATGAGAATATATCTGCTGAACAAAATTTGGCACTGGTGACAGGAAAGGCATCTGGCCAGTAAATACTCAGCTCCATTCAGTTGCCCAAGACTCCACTCAGCAAGAGATTACGGGATCTTTAAAAGGTGACGATGATGAGCGTTTGTCACACTTATTACCCCTGCAGCATCCCCACGGTCATGTGATCAAAATTTGGGTGCTTGGCAACTGATGCATATTTACGACGGTTGCCGTGTCCCCATGATCACGTGATTATCTTCTGGCAAGCAAAATCAATGGGAAGCCAGGTTCCCTTAACGACCGTGTTACTAACTTAACAAATGCAGTCATTCACTTAACAGCTGCGATGAGAAAGGTCATAAGACGGGCCAAAACTCACTTAACGCAAGTTTCACTCAGCAACGGAAATGTTAGTAAATTGTGGACTACTTGTATTCTAGCCTGACGCCTCTTTTGCTTTGAGTTTTTAATTTCAATCCCTTTTGTTTCAAAAACCACAGAATGGTTTTCCGAAAAACTGCACAACCGTTTCAAATGGAAAACTACAACATTTTTTTTATAAGCCTTTGCAGGAGTGGGAAAAAATCACAGCTGTTACCATGGGAAACCACCCAGATGTTACACTGAAGAATGGAAAAGGACCTGAGGACAGGGGCATTTGTGGTCAATACAATACAAAGCCCCATTGTGGGTTGATAAAAGTAGCGATGCTGATATGAACGACATTTTGCAACTGATTGCATTTGATCCGCTCTCATTACCTTCTCTTATCTACAGCCATTATAATCCGCTTTACTAAAAGTTAGATCCTTGCTACAAGTAGAGACATTAGCCCACATCTCCAGAGATAAGCTATTCCAGTAAATATCTACTCTGTTATATCGCAAGTGAGTCACCTGTGATGTATATCTGGCCGATAGTAATAATCGATAGGAGTGTCCAGGCGTGAGAAAATGGGTGGAGGAATATAAAGCGGCAGCTCGTTCATAAAAAAATCTTCTTTTTCTGGCTTGAGCATCAAGACTTTGTTATACATTGATGTTTGTTTACCGTCTGGCTCTGAATGCATCGCCAAATATTGGAAATCAGACATACCTAGAGGGAAATTAAAGTGCACCCAGTAAGTTCATTTCAGCAGTAACTGACTTTTTCCCCTCACTCTACAAAATAGATAACAAAATAGATGAATATAAACAGTAACCTTCTTCGACATTCTTAGAATCGGATACGTAACAAATAATTACCTATGGATAAATTGCTCATCACATATTAGGGCTGTGCTTAGAAACATGCTAAGGAAATAGGCAAATTGGAAAGTTATCAAATTAGCTAGCCAGAGTGGACAAGAACAAAAATAACAGTTTTTGTACATAAGTAAGTCACTCATGATGCATTATTTTTGCTCATTGCCTTAGTTTAAGGGTGAGTAAGCTAGAATAAATTGAAAAAGATAACACTAAAAAGTTGCGAGGGAACACAATTATTCATCTGGACACAAGTGTGTACTTTTCCTCTTTGAATCCACACTGCTGTGTGATACTATTCTTTGATTCATAAAGTATCATGGCTGCAGGTTGTAAAAGAGATCAAGCAACGTGAAGGAAGAAAATAAATAAAGATGTACATTGTGCAACAAGCAGGTGTACGGGCTTACTTATACACAAACTCCAACCGTTTTAGAATAAATTACCTTGAAATTTATAAACGGTGGAAATGACACCAAGTATTTCCACTTCAAACTTGATTTCTTCTTCCAGACTTCCTTCCTCTGTCCGTTTCCTCCTTGTTTTCTTTTTCACTTTGAACAGCATTGAAGAGGTAGGGAAGCGATTGGCACACACCGGGTGGCAGTAGGGGTCTTTGGGACGGAAATACAGTTCAAGTCTTTTGCTGGGATCAGCATAAATCTAATAAGGATGCAACAGCCAAATAGGTCAAGTTCCACTCCCAATGACTACAGGAAAAGAGACCAAATTATTCTATCTGAAATTAGAACTTTACTCCCAGACTCCAAATTTTAGTCCTTGGAATCCTAATGCCACCCAAACAAGAAGTACATTTTAGAGTTTTTTGCTGCTAATTTTTTTTAATGGATTGATGAATAAAAGAGCCAAAGGAGATGGGGGGGAAAATAGGATGGTATGATCACTATAGTTGATTGATAGAAGGGTGGATGGCCTATTTACTTCTTTTCATTTATTTTTTCTTGTGCGTATGTATGTGTATGTGTACACATACATACATACATACAATATATACAATTGTATAATATATAATGCATACAATACGTAAACCAAAATGCACACCAAAACAATTAGACACGAGGACAGGTTTTTCCCAAACGCCATCACTCTGCTAACCAAACAATTCCCTCAATACTGTCAAACTATTCACTAAGTCTGCACTACTAGTCTCATCATTCCCATCACGCATCTCCTCCCACTTATGACTGTATGACTGTAATTTTGTTGCTTGTATCCTTACGATTTATATTGACTGTTTCCTAATATGATTTGATTGCTTATTTGTACCCTATGACTATCATTAAGTGTTGTACCTTGTGATTCTTGACGAATGTATCTTTACTTTTTATGTACACTGAGAGCATATGCACCAAAGACAAATTCCTCCCTCCCTCCTTGTCCTTTCCTCCCTTTCTTTCTTTCCTTACTTCCTTCCTTCTTCCCTCCCTTCCCATACATTCAAACTAGACTTCGATGTTTGTCTGTCATATTTGTCTGTCATATTTGTTATAATGGTTATCTTTTGAGAGCTGAATGCAACGAAATTTCATTTTAATGTATGCTGATTAGTGTACATTTAAAGTACACTAATCACTAATTCTATTTCAATTCTAATTCTAATTCTAATTCTAATTCTAATTCTATTCTCTATTCTATTCTATTCTATTCTATTCTATTCTATTCTATTCTATTCTACCCTACCCTACCCTACCCTACCCTACCCTACCCTACCCTACCCCACTCCTATTCCATTCCATTCCATTCCATTCCATTCCATTCCATTCCATTCCATTCCATTCCATTCCATTCCATTCCATTCCATTCCATTCCATTCTATTCTATTCTATTCCTATTCAATTCTTCTCTCTTCTCTTCTCTTCTTTTATCTTCCTATTCTATTCCTATTAAATTCTTCTCTCTTCTCTTCTCTTCCTATTCTCTTCCTATTTAATTCTTCTCTTTTCTCTTCCTATTCTATTCCTATTAAATTCTTCTCTCTTCTCTTCCTATTCTCTTCCTATTAAATTCTTCTCTCTTCTCTTCCTATTCTCTTCCTATTAAATTCTTCTCTCTTCTCTTCTCTTCCTATTCTATTCCTATTAAATTCTTCTCTCTTCTCTTCTCTTCCTATTCTATTCCTATTAAATTCTGTCCTGTCCTGTCCTATCCTATCCTATCCTGTTCAACATAGGCAGTGTGTGTGTGTGTGTGTGTGTATGTGTATGCCACAACTGAATTTTTTAAAGAAAAGACTGGTATAATTGTAATTTCTCTGAGCATGTACAAAGTGCCTGTCCTGGCTCCTGCCGGTAGAGAGGCTAATGACAGAAGGAAGAGGCGAGGGGTGAGAACATCCTTACCCGGGAGACCCCCTCTTCTCCCCCCAGAGTCATCAGGGTCTTGCCCACGTCCTGCACCACGCCGGGGAACTCCACGCACACCAGCCGCTTCTCTCGCTGCAGCTCCGAAAGCACGGGGCCGCTGCCGCTGCCGCCCGCCCCGGGGCTCCGGTCCTGCTCGCCCCCCTCTACGGAGGAGGCTTCCATGGCTGGGTCGGAGCCGACGCGAAGGAGAACAGGCCGGTCCGTCCCTTAAAAGCGTCCCCACCCCTCACTGGTCCCGCAGCCACGCAGCTCCGGCAAATAAGGTTCCGAGGAAGGAGAGTTCCTACCTTTGCCAAGCAGGAGGCGGGTGGCTGCCCTGCCTCTTTCTTTCCTTTTTCTTCCTTCCTTCTCCAACTCTCGTAATCCCGTATTTCTTACTGCTTTATATTGCTATCTCTTTCTTTCTTTCTTTCTTTCTTTCTTTCTTTCTTTCTTTCTTTCTTTCTTTCTTTCTTTCTTTCTTTCTTTCTTTCTCTTCTTTCTTCTTTCTTTCTTTTTCTTTTTCTCTTTCTTATTTCTTTCTTTCTCTCTTTCTTCTTTCATTCTTTTTCTTTCTTTTTCTTTCTTTCTTCTTTCTTTCTTTTCTTCCTTCCTTCCTCTCTCCCTCCTTCCTTCTCTGCCCTTTCCTTCCTTCCTTCCCCTCTCTCCCTCCCTTCCTATACGTTGAAACTAGACTTCGATGTTTGTCATATTTGTCTGTGTATGTGGGTGTATGCATAATGGTTATCTTTTGAGAGCTGAATGCAACAAAATTTCATTTTAATGTATGCTGATTAGTGTACGTTTAAAGTGACAATAAAAGTTCTATTCTACTCTACTCTACTCTATTCTCTTTCTATATTCTATTCTATTCTATTCTATTCTATTCTATTCTATTCTACTCTTATTTTCTTTGTTTTCTTTTCTTTTCTATTCTATTCTACTCTACTCTACTCTACTCTACTCTATTCTATATTCTATTCTATTCTATTCTATTCTATTCTATTCTATTCTATTCTATTCTACTCTACTCTACTCTACTCTACTCTACTCTACTCTACTCTATTCTATTTTCTTTCTATATTCTATTCTATTCTATTCTATTCTATTCTATTCTATTCTATTCTATTCTACTCTACTCTACTCTACTCTACTCTACTCTATTCTATTTTCTTTCTATATTCTATTCTATTCTATTCTATTCTATTCTATTCTATTCTATTCTATTCTATTCTATTCTACTTTACTCTATTTTCTTTCTATATTCTATTCTATTCTATTCTATTCTATTCTATTCTATTCTATTCTATTCTATTCTATTCTATTCTATTCTATTCTATTCTATTCTATTCTATTCTACTTTACTCTATTTTCTTTCTATATTCTATTCTATTCTATTCTATTCTATTCTATTCTATTCTATTCTATTCTATTCTATTCTATTCTATTCCATTCCATTCCATTCCATTCCATTCCATTCCATTCCTATTCAGGAACCAGTCTCCCTGTTGCAATATCTTCTTTTGCTTCGTCTCGGTCATCTGCCATTGTGATTTGCTTCTCTGCAAGCCTGTTTTTTTTCCTGCCCCGGGAAGATTTTGCTGAATCACCCACAGGTGGAGAAAGCGAAGGACAATGGCGGCAAGTGGTGAGAAGTGATAAAACAGTGGTTGCGACTCAAGAGACTTTCCGAGGGATTTCATTTCCGCAGGCTGAGGAGGAGAAAAGAGGGCGGTGAAATGCGAGAGAATTTCAGATCAACCTATACCTGCAAAGGAAAGAAAACGGCGTCGGTTTTTTCTTTCCTTCCTCCATTCTCTACCCCAAAATGTGCTCTAGATGATTGTATCGCCTGGTTATAGTTTGGGTTTGGGGTTATTCTCCGTTTGTTGTTTTATTGTTGCTGCAAACCTCTCAGAGCTGTACTACAAGGTAGTCCTTGACTTACGACCACAACTGAGGCCAACATGTCTGTTGCTAAGTAAGACAAGGGAGTTTTGCCCCATTTTATGACCTTCCCACCGTTGTTAAGGGAATCACTGCAGCTGTTCTGTTAGAAACACAATTGCTAAGTGAATCTGGCTTTCCCCTTGACTTGGTTCGCAAAAAAAAAAAAAAAAATCACATGATCCCTGGGGCGCTGCGACCGTCATAAATATGAGTCAGCGGCCAAGCATCTGCATCTTGATCACGTGACCACGGGGACCATGCAGCAACGGTCGTAAGTGTGAGAAAATGTCACTTTTTTCAGTGCCGTTTTGACTTCAAATAGTCACTAAATGAACCGTTGTAAGTCGAGGACTACGTATATAAGATGGGGGGGAGGCATATACTGCAAATATTTTAAAATAAATAAATATGGTTGGAAGAAGACAATTCCTAGTAAGTTGCCAGCAAGAATATTTACATTTGCCAAAGTGGGCGCACCAAAGAGTTGCTAGAATAACAGAGTTGGAAGGGACCTTGGAGGTCCTCTAGTCCAACCCGCTACTCAAGCGGGAAACCCTATACTAGGGATGGCGAACCTTTTCGGCACCGAGTGCCCAAACTAGAACACACATGCAGGTATGTGCAGTGGATACAGGAAACCCAAACACCAGTGCACACATGCCTGTTTCTTGGCCTTTTTCGGGCTGCTTCTGGCCCGAAAACATCCCGAAAACAGTTCAAAAAACAGCCCGAAAAACAACCAAAAGATGGCCTGAAAAAGGCTGGGAAAAGGCCCAGAAACGGCTTGGAAAATGGCTTGTTTTTTGCTTGTTTGGCTTGTTTTTTGCTCGTTGGTGCAATCCTCTTTGCATCAATCCTCTTTGCTTTGCGAGCTTTTTCAGCAGGGAGATATATATATATCAAAAAGTCAAAAATGAATGTTATGTTGAAAACGGTCTGAAAAGGGCCTGGAAAACGGCCTGTTTTTTGGCTGATTTTCAAGCTGTTTTCCGGCACTCCAGCACCTGCAAAGAGCAGCTGGCTGGCGTGCATGTACGTTCCGGAAGGGCAGCTGGCAATGGCGTGTGTGCCAACGGGGCTGTGCATGCCACCTCTGCCATAGGTTCGCCATCATGGCCCTGTACCACTTCAGACAAACGTTTGTCCAATCTCTTCTTGAAAACTTTCAGTGTTGGAGCATATTCATCTTTCAGTGGCAAGCTGTTCCACTGATTAATTGTTCTCACTGTCAAGAAATTCCTCCTTAGTTCTAGATTGCTTCCCTCCTTGGTTAATTTCCACCCGTTGCTTCTTGCCCTGCCCTCAGGGGCTTTGGAGAAGAGCTTGACTCCCTCTTTTCTGTGTGGCAGCTGCTCAATATCTGATCTGTCCCCCTCTACATACACCCACAAAAACACAGCCAGTCGAGGGTTAAAGAAGCACTTGGCACACACCACAGTTCTTATCTCCAACTTGGCAGCGATATGCACACCGTCTGCCAAGTGCTTTCATTGTTCACAGAAAGAAAATCACATACGTAGCTTTGCCAAAATCCGTTCTTTTAGCTCCAATGACTACCAGATTGAGTTATTGTTCGTCACAGGGATCATTGACCACCACCCTCTCTTATATAGTTTCTGGGGTGTGGTCCAGTGACTCATTGGTCCTGTGACTCAAGTCCAGTGACTCAGGTCTATTCCCTCACACGTCTCCTCAGCTGCTGCAAGCGCTTATCTCGCCTTCGTTGACGTGCTTCCAGGAATGACGTCTCTCCCTCACTCTCATCTGAGACACCTGTTTCCCCACTACTTTGCTCTCTTTCAGCTGGCACCTGAGACGGTGCCAGAGGGGGGGGGGCTGGGAGATCTGGCTGGCTCCTCTTCCTCATGCTCAGAGCTTCCTTCCTCCAATGGGATAGGCTCAGAGGACGGGGCCACAACAATATCTTTCTAGATCTTTGGAAGTCTTCCAGACGCCTTAGATCAGTGGTGAGTTGCTCCCGGTTCTGTCTGGTTCTATAAAACCAGTAGTAAAACTGGCGGGACGCTCCACCCACCCGCCATGATGTCATCATGGGTGATGTCATCAAGCTCCTGCGCATGCGCAGTCCCGTTGCAAACCGGTAGTAAAGCTAAATAGAACCCACCCCTGCCTTAGATGTCTTCTAATCCAACTATTTGGACTAAAATCCAACCCCACCTTAAATACTAGGATGTTTTTAGAGCGCACTTCTGTTTCTTGAACACAAAGGATTTTTCCAAGTGGCCTTGGGAGTAGGTGATTGACAGGTTGAACCCACCGGATGCTCGGGGATGCAATCATCTGAGGGACAGCTTTATTCAGCTGTGGGTTTCCTTGCTATTTTTTAAAACTTCCTGCTCCTGAAAGATAGTTTGCTTCGGGCAGAAAGGAAGGAAGCATGCTGTTGTTGTTTTTTTAAGCCGTAGCCAAAAATGAAATGAAAGCCGCAAATTTGGGACAGTAGATAAATGAGCTCGCTTGGAAATGATCTGGAAAAAATACAAAAGCTTTCTTGTAAGCTCTTTGGACATCATGTCTTGGGGCTTCGCATATGACACACGCACACAGCCCGTATCATTGAAGCACACTCAATAGGCTTGGCTAAACCCATCATCCACTGCTCTTCCACCTAATCCCTCCCTCCTCCCCATTTCAATCCACCAAGCAGCAAATAATTGTTCAGTCACTGTGGAATACAGCCAGTAAGGCAGTTGTCATTACATAAATTATCTTTTTTTAATTGTGATATGTTAGATGGTTAGCCTCTTGGAGTATTCCAGAGGGAAAAAAGATATATTGTAAAAAAAAAACCAATATTTTTTCCCTTTCCCTTCCCTTCCCTTCCCTTCTTTCCTTTCCTTCCCTTCCCTTCCCCTTTCATCTGTCCTTTCCTTCCCTTCCCTTTCTCTTCCCTTCCTTTCCCTTTCCCCTTTCCTTTCCTTCTCTAGCTTTCCTTTCCTCTTCTCCCCTTCCTTCTTTCATTCCCTTCTCCCTTCCCTTCCCTCCCTAGCTTTCCTTTCCCTTCCTTTCTCCTTCCCTTCCTTTCCCTTCCCTTCCCTTCCCATCCCTTCACCTCTCCTCTCCTCTTTCCTTTCTTTCCCTTCCCTTTCTCCTTCCCTTCTCTTCTCTCTCCTCTCCCCTTCTTCTCTCCTCTTTCCTTCCCTTTCCTTTTCTTTCTCCTTCACTCCCCATCCCTTTCCCTTTTCTCTTCCCTCCTTCTTCCCTTCCCTTCCCTTCCCTTCCCTTCCCTCCCCTCCCCTCCCCTCTCCTCTCCTCTCCTCTCCTCTCCTCTCCTCTCCCCTTCTTCTCTTCTCTTCTCTTCTCTTCTCTTCTCTTCTCTTCTCTTCTCTTCTCTTCTCTTCTCTTCTCGTATTAGATTTTACTATTATGATCAAAATTCTTAATTAAAATGAGAGGCACGAGGGAGGGAGGTGAAGGAAGAAGAAAACAGTTTTGGAGAGATTTGGCATTTGTCTTTCACTCTCCCCACTGCTGTCAATCTGCCTGCGTGGAGGGGAAAGAGGGACGTTCGGGACTCCGGGGTTGATAAGGCTACAGCTGACCTATCTTGCTCTGGGAGCTGGTCCCCCACCTCCCAAGCAGGCGTTCTGACCGTTGACAGCCGGCGAGGCCCGATAAACTTATCACTCCAAACCCAGGTCATCAACCCAACCCCTCGATCGCTTCAGATTTCCAAGCTTCACTTTCCCACATCAATCCTCTTTGCTTTGCGAGCTTTTCCAACAGGGAGATATATATATATATGTCAAAAATGAATGTTACGTTGTAAACATAGAATGAGAGTTTGATGTAAATATATACTAATATCCGTGGTAAAAGAAAGTCAGAAGTCATTTGACTTCTTTCCTTCTCTTTCTCTCTTCCTTTTCTTTCATTTCTTCCTTCCCCTTCCCCTTCCTTCCATCCTTCCCTTTTTCTTTCTTTCTTTTTCTTTCTTTCCTTTCCTTTTTCCCCCTTCCTTCTGTCCTTCCTTCCTTCCCTCTTTTTTTCTTTCTTTCCTTCCTTCTTTTCCTTTCTCTTCCCCTTCCTTGTCCTTCCTTCCTTTTTTCTTTTTCTTTCTTTCTTTCTCCTTCCTTTCCTTTCTCTCTTCCCCTTCCTTCTGTCCTTTCCTTCCTTTCCTTCCTTCCCTTTTTTTCTTTTTTTCCTTCCTTCCTTTCCTTTCTCTCTTCCCCTTCCTTCCTTCCTTCCCTTTCTTTCTTTCGTTCTTTCTACCCTATGACTATCATTAAGCATTGTACCTTATGATTCTTGATGAATGTATCTTTTCTTTTATGTACACTGAGAGCAAATGCACCAAAGACAAATTCCTTGTGTGTCCAATCACACTTGGCCAATAAAAAATTCTATTCTATTCTATTCTATTGTCCTCCCTCCCTCCCTTCCTGTCTTCCTTCCTTTCTTCCTCACTTGGCTTCTTTTCCATTCTTTAGTTCTTCTCTTCTCTTCTTTCTTAACTATAAGTTCTTCTTGGTTTTCATTATTTTAAAATCTATTAACGTTATTTAGAGAGAGCGACAGGGAGGGAGGGAGGGAGAGTGGAAGGAAGGAAAGAAGGAAAGAATATGTTTAGGGAAGAGGAAGGGAAGGGAGGGAGAGGGAAGGAAAGAAGGAAAGAAAGAAGGAAGGAAGGAAAATACGTCAGGCCCTCCTGTCCTTCTCCACCCTCAAAAATCTTCCACTGGATTGAAGGTCCATGCATGGGAATTCACGCACTTCTCCTTTCTCAAAAGAAAGCATGCAAATTCGACTCCCACCTCCAACAACACTTCTTTGTCGTTCCCCCCCCCCACCCCACCCCGCAGCATTTGACTGACAGTTAACCAAACCGAAGCCGATGCCAAAATCTCATCCAAGCAGGAGCCGCAGAGAAAACCAGTTCTCCGAACTCGGCTTCTCTTGCGTAACGCCTCCCGGCTTCTGACAGCTATCTCTGGATGGCCTGCTTTGGTTAGCAAATCAGGGTCATGCAAAGTGATGGCCAGAGGGCCCTTCCAGGAAAAACAATGTGTGTGAGTCTTTTGTGTATTTACTGTTACCCCGTTCCCCTCTCTTCCCCTAACAAGCTGTAATAGCAATAGCCTTAGACTTATATACCGCTTCACAGTGCTCTTACAGCCCTCTCTAAGCGGTTTACAGAGTCAGCCCCAACAATCTGGGTCCTCATTTTACCCACCTCGGAAGGATGGAAGGCTGAGTCAACTTTGAGCCAGTCAGGATCGAACTCCTGGCAGTGGGCAGAGTTACCCTGCAATATGGCATTCTAATCATGGAAGGAAGGAAGGAAGGAAGGAAGGAAGGAAGGAAGGAAGGAAGGAAGGAAGGAAGGAAGGAAGGAAGGAAGGAAGGAAGGGAGGGAGGGAGGGAGAGCCTTGGTGGCGCAGCAGCTTAAAGTGGTGTTAAAGTGACACCAGCTGCCTGCAATTACTGCGAGTTCGAATCTCACCAGGCTCAAGGTTGACTCAGCCTTCCATCTTTTCAAGGTCGGTAAAATGAGGACCCGGATTTGGACCCACTTAGGGGGGGCCCAAAGCCCTACTAAGCAGGTATATACAAAAGTATGAAGGCTATTGCTTAATGCATTGTAAGCCGCCCTGAATCTCCAGAGAAGGGCGGCATATAAATTAAATTTTAAAAAAAGGAGGGAGGAAAAAAGGAAGGAAGGAAGGAATAGCAATAGCACTTAGACTTATATACCGCTTCACAGTGCTTTCTCTCTAAGCAGTTTACAGAGTCAGCCTCTTGCCACCAACAAGAGCTCTACTATGGAAAGACATCTATTATGGCGTATTAACCTGCATTAGGGTCTCGTGTGTTGTCTGAATATGTCCTGGGGTATCAAACTCTTACACCAATGCCAAAGGAGGTTTCATGACTCAAATAGTTTCTTAACAGCATTTATTAACTTTCTTTTTTTTTTTTTCAGGAAACAGAGATTCAAACAGAGGCAAAATCTTGATACTTTTGCACAATGGTTCATGTAAATTATGGATAGCGATGGAAATATCCATGAACAACAGATCCTTTGTCTTCCACCACAGAAACCTGTTGTCTGATTTGTTTTTTATGGGTTGTTTTGCAGATTTGCCTTGCCTATTCAACCCGGTGACTTCTCCTAAACCCTTTCCCTTAACTTAGTCTTCTAATCCGAACATTGTTGCATTGAAAAGCCCAAAAACATGGTATATCCAGATTCTTTTTTGGGGGGGGGGCTCTCTCTCTCTCTCTCTCTCTCTCTCTCTCTCTTGCTTGCTTTCTCTCTCTCTCTCTCTCTCTCTCTCTCTCTCTCGCTTTCTTTTTCTTTCTCTCTTGCTTTCTTTTTTTCTCTCTTTCTTTCTTTCTCTCTTTTTCTCTCTCTTGCTTTCTTTCTCTTTCTCTCTCTTTTGCTTGCTTTCTCTCTCTCACACTTGCTTTCTTTTTCTTTCTCTCTCTCTTGCTTTCTTTCTCTTCCTCTCTTTCTTTCTTTCTCTCTCTCTTGCTTTCTTTCTCTTTCTCTCTCTCTCTCTCTTGCTTGATTTCTCTCTCTCTCTTTCTTTCTTTCCCTCTCTTTCTCTCTCTCCCTCTCTCTCTCTCTCCTTCTCCCTCTCTCTCTCAAACCCTTGCTCCTTTTTATTCCATGTATCTGCTTGGTGAGAAGGGGGGGAAAAAGTAATCTTTCTTAAAGGCGTTATTATTATTATTATTATTATTTTTCTACCATTCTTAACCCAACAGGGCTTTTTATGGGCTTTCACAGTTATAGATTCAATCGGAGATCTACCCCAGCGGGTGGCGCCAAGGCCCAAAGTAGGCGGGATCAGAAGCAAATTGGGTGCCGCTAAAAGCCGAAGTGGGTGGGATTTAACCATCTGGGGCCAAGGACTGCCTACAGCTCTCGGGCTGCAGGTTCCTGACCATCTTCCGCAGCTCATTCCACGATAGGAACCCCCCTTCACTTGAGGCTGTGCTGGCTTTCTCGGTGACGCCGCAGATCCACCTTGCGTTGAAAACCTCTCCCGCACAGCTCACAGGTGAACGGTTTGAAGCCGCTGTGTTTGCGGCTGTGGGTGATGAGGTTGGAGCTTTGGCTGAAGGCTTTGCCACACACCTGGCATTTGTGCGGCTTTTCCCCTGGGCGAGAACAGAGAAAAAGGAACATTAAGAAGGAAAAATCCAGTCTTACCTTCTTAGATCACAACTGGTCCTCCTCGCCCGTTTCGGTTCAGCCGGGCTTTTTAAACGGCGGCCAGTTCGCTGGCATTACAGTCAGCGAAATTAGCAGACACACAGGATAGTCCTGGAGTTACAACGGCTCATTTAGTGACCGTTCAAAAATACAAAGCCGTTGGGGAAGAAGGGATAATAATAAGAAGAACTATTTTAACAGTAACAGTAACATTTGAAAGGGACTCTGGAGCTCTTCCTATTAGGAATAATAGATCAAAAAATAGAGAAATTTTCGCAGTACCTAATACTTCACATACTAACGGCAGCAAGGATTACCACTGCACAAGGGTGGAAACAAAATAATACACCACCAGAGGAAATAGCGATTAGCAAAATTTGACAATGTGCAGAAATGGATAAAACGACAATGAGACTTAAGGAAAGAGAAGATTCGAACTATTATAGAGTGTGGAACAAATTCTACAAACGGTTAGAAAAAAAGAAATCTAAACAATAATTGGGAAATTTGAGTTAATATCCGCTGAAACAAAGAACTATATGTTACTCATTGTTAATCTTATAGTATTGATTGTGCAAATGAATATAATGTCCATGTATTCAGTAGAAGAACTGAACAAAAATAGACAATGTGCATGTCGATACAGAAAGGCGCTCCTTAACGCCGAGGGGGGGCGTTGGGAGACCCTCCCTCAAAGGCTTTGCACCGCCCATCCCTGGTCCTCCTGCTCACCTGTGTGGATGTAGGTATGTTTCTTCATGTCCGACTTCTGATGGAAACGTTTCCCGCAGTATTGGCAGGGGTACGGACGGGTGTCGGAGTGGATCAGCAGGTGAGTAGACAAGGTGGACGACCGTTTGAACGTCTTCCCGCACATTTTGCACTCGAAGCTTTTCTCCTGGGGAATCAGGACAGCAGGGGGAAGTTTGAGGAACCTGCTGGATTTCAACCCTGCTCAACCCTCCCCACTCCTTTCTAGCACTGATGACGTTACCCAGCTGGGTCATGAAACGTTCGTAAGAAAACCACCAAGCTCAGAGAGCACCAAGGACCTCACAGTTCTCCTCCTCCTCCTCCATTCTATAGACCTTATTCCCTCCTAGCACTGATGACGTTACCTAGCTGGGTCATGAAACGTTTTCAACAAAACCACCGAGCTCAAGAGAGCAAGGATCCTTCATTTCAACCCCGAACTACAAATATTCTCCTTTATTGGCAAGTGCTATAAACCCCATGATAGATAGATATTTTAATGCCTGTATTTATTCGACAAGGCAGGCGAACAGGAGCTGGGCACACAGGCCAGTTTTATCCAGGAGATTTTTTTTTTCTCCCACTCCACTCTCCGGCTTCCCGACTGACCTGAGAGTGGATGTTGGTGTGTTGTTCCAAACTGACAGCATGGCCAAACGTTTTCCCACAAACGCTGCATGCAAAAGGCCGGGTGCCGCTGTGGGATCTTCGAACGTGGACCTCCAGCCCGTGTGGGGTAGAGAATATCTGGAAAGCAAAGGCGTACAGGCAGTCGAACTCACATTTAGGAAAGGTCGCAGGGTCCCCAGTTTAACAGGAACAGAGTTGGAAGGGACCTTGGAGGTCATCTAGTCCAAAAACCTTAAAACGGGACAAAATTCACTTAACAAATGATTCGCTTAGCAACATTAATTTCGGGCTCCATTGCGGTCGTAAGCTGAAGACTACCTGTACACTCCTATGTCTACTTACCCATATTGTAGGGCTGTAGTATTACTACTACTATTATTATTATCCTTCTTATCTTCTCTACTAACCCTTCTTATTCTCTACTAACCCTTGGTATCCTTATTATGATTATTATGATTACTCTGTTGCTTTACATGTACACTGAGAGTTTTTGCACCGGAGACAAACTTCCATGTGCACACTGAGAGCTTTTGCACCGGAGACAAACTTCCATGTGCACACTGAGAGCTTTTGCACCAGAGACAAACTTCCATGTGCACACTGAGAGCTTTTGCCCCGAAGACAAACTTCCATGTGCACACTGAGAGCTTTTGCCCCGAAGACAAACTTCCATGTGCACACTGAGAGCTTTTGCCCCGGAGACAAACTCCTTGTGCACACTGAGAACTTTTGCACTGGAGACAACTCCTTGTGCACACTGAGAACTTTTGCACTGGAGACAACTCCTTGTGCACACTGAGAACTTTTGCCCCAGAGACAAACTCCTTGTGCACACTGAGAACTTTTGCCCCAGAGACAAACTCCTTGTGCACACTGAGAACTTTTGCACTGGAGACAAACTCCTTGTGTGTCTAATCACACTTGGCCAAACAAAGTATTCAATTCCAGGGGTTCTCAACCTTTACTTCATCATGGGCCCTTTTAAATTCCTTTTGTGGCCCCGGACTATGTTCACAACCCCCAAGCCCATCCCCACCCCACAACTCGAGATTTAAATCATAATGTTTCTTCAAGTCCTCGTGGTACCCCTGTGACCACCTCAGGTTGAGAACCGCTTTTCTCTTCTGTTCCGAGTCCTCCGAGCAACTCACTTTGTTGCATATGACACAGTGGTAGGTCTCCAATTCAGGCGAGAACGGCATGCTGTAATCGAGAGGCAGGTCGGAAGCAGGAAGGATCGGGGTGCCGTACAGATGAATGGAGTGTTCCAGCATGGTGGGAGTCATTGATCTGTAGCCAAACGGCGGGCGGAAGGCGTTCCAGGCAAAATGGGGGTTGTAGAACGCGGAAGCGCTCGCCTCTTGAGGTTTTAAAGCCGGGATGGGCACCTCTGAGACAACAGAAAAGGAGCGTCAGGGAACATCAAAAGAGTTTCTAACGGGGGGTGAAATGCTACCTGTTCACTCCAGTTTGGGAAAACCGGTAGTGGCGGCGGCACATGATTCGGCGAACCTGTAGCGGCGGCACATGATTCGGCGAACCTATAGCGGCAGCAGCGTGAGGCTCCGCCCCCCAGTCTGGACATCATTACTTCTTGGTTTTAACCTGTTTTTGACCCTCTGCACATGCACAGAAGATTTTGTGCATGCGCAGAGGGTCTAAAATCAGACGTGATGATGGCGTATGCGTGAGTGGAGCGGGACACGCGTACTTCCGAACTGGTAGGGAAGGTAAGTAGATTTCACCCCTGGTTTCTAAGCATCAGTTCTAAGACTGAGCAGAGTGGGGTGTTCTGACCCCAGAGAACGCAGCACGTACAAAGTCTGTACAAACCTTAATTTACTAATTAAAGACTAGCAATGAGCTTTCTTAGTAGGTGTTCGAACACAAGTACAATAAATCAGTCTTTTCTGAACAAGGCCTGTTAATTTAACTTCATTAACAGCCGACAAGAATTCAAAGACTAACAACTCAGTTCTGAGGCACAGTAAACTGCGGAAATTTTCAGCAGTTGGGAGAACCGGCAAATACCACTCTGGTTGGCCCCGGGGTGGGAATGGAGGTTTTGCAATATCCTTCCCCCTGGAGTGGGGAGGGAATGGGGATTTTGCAGTATCTTTCCCCTTGAGTGGGTGGAAATGGAGATTTTGCAATATCCTTCCCCCAGGAGTGGGGTGGGAACGGGGATTTTGCAGTATCCTTCCCCCAGGAGTGGGATGGGAATGGAGATTTTGCAGTATCCTTCCCCTGCCACACCCACAGAACCGGTAGTAAAAAAAAAATCACCACTGTTTTATTGGGTGTGAGGAGCTGCCTGAAAACCCAGGGAAGAATTGCTCACCTGGATTTGGTGTTGTCAGTGTTATACTCTGAACAGGAAAATGTTCTTCGTTTTCCTTCTGGAGCTCCTGTTTTTCTTTTGGAGAACAGCATGGTGGATTATCTTCCTGGAAGGCCTTGCTGTCTTCCGGGATGCTATCATCAGAAATAACTGTAATATCAAGAAGAGAAGGAGGAGGAGGAAGAAGAGGATAAGGAGAAGAGGAGGAGGAAGAGGAGGAGGAGAAGAGGAGGAAGAGAAGGAGGAGGAGGAAGAAGAGGAAAAAGAGAAAGAAGAGAGAGGAGAGGAGGAGGACGAGGAGAGGAGGAGGAGGAGAGAAGAGGAGGAGGAAGAACAGAAGGAGGAGAAAAAGGAGGAGGAGAAGAAGAGGAGGAGAAAGAAGGAGGTGGAAGAAGAGGAAGAGAAGGAGGAGAAGAGGAGGAGAAAGAAGGAGGTGGAAGAGGAGGAAGAGAAGGAGGAGGAGAAGAAGAGGAAGAGGAGGAGGAAAGAGAAGGGAAGGAAAGGAAAGGTAGAAGACAATGTCCTTAAATTGTACTAAAATATCCCTAAGGAACAATTGTGGAGATAAGTGCATTTCTCACAAAAGCTGAGTTCCGTGGTTTAGTTGTGGCTTAAGAAAAGTGTCCTCCCAACGGAATATTTTGGGACGGGGCTTCCTTTGCATTTGTTGAAATGCGGTATCAGGACCAGCCAAAAGAGAAGAAATTTGCACAAAAGCAGAAGAGGTGGAAAAGAAGAGGTTTATTTCTGTGTACATCCGGCAACCTTTTCCAGATTTCTGGGTGGTGAAACCATCCAACCTACCGTCGGAGAAGGATGCTGAGGTGCCCGTATCCCACCTTGGCAGCAGGATGCTGTCATCCACGGCACGATGATGGTACGAGTGAACCTTCCTGTTTTTCACCAAGAATGAGCGTGGCATCTCCCGTTCACCTCGGGATCAGAGATCCCCAAAAAGGTGGGCTGAAAAAGACAGGAAGAGGAACAGAGGAGAATTATCAACTTGTCTTCCATCTCTCTCTCTCTCTCTCTCTCTCTCCAACCCGCCTCTAAATCTTTGCACCTTCTTCTGAAGGGGCCGTTGATATCTTCACAGGTTTACAACCTATTCGTTTAGCGACCGATATTACAACGGCACTGAACAGAGTGACTTATGACCGTTTTTCACACTTAACGACGGTTGCAGCATTCCCCCTCCCCCCGCGGTCACGTGATCAAAATTCAGATGCTTGGGGGAACTGACTCATATTTACGACGGTTGCAGCGTCCCCTTTTGCGACCTTCACAGCCGTGCCCCTAACTTAACAAGTGCAGGGATTCGCTTAACGATAAGTCCGTAAAACGGGAGAAAAACTCCCTTAATAACTGTCTCGCTTAGCAGGGGAAATGTTGGCTCAGTTGTGGCCGTAAGGTTGATTTGAGGACTATCTGTATTTCCTCCGAACCGTTTGGCACAATCTATGCAAAACGGTAATAAACTGGAAAGTAATAAAACCTTCGCTTATTTGCATGAATGTTTGTGTTTTCCCTTACGGTGACTCCATGCAGAAATGACACAGATATCATTCTAGTGCCTGTTGCCGAAGGAAATACAGCCTCGATCTTAGCTTTTGGGGATATATGTTTTCCTTCCCAGATTGGTTAAAGGATGATGGCTACAGTAAAACCTAGCTGAAGGTAGCTCTTCTTTGAACAAACCTTGGTGAAAGAAACCATGATTTAAAGATAGCCATCCCAGCCAGATCTGAAAGTGAGAAGCAGCGTGGGAAGAATACGCTGTCACCAAACTTCGATAAGTAGAAATTTATCATTGACAAGTGGTCACCCACTTGTCTGATAAGCAATGATATTAAGTGAATGAATTCCCACCCTTCTTTGGAAGATAGATACACACGCAAATATAAACAGAGGAATAGAATCAAGATCACGTCAAGTGTTAATAGCACTTTATAAGTATTCCACACTTGGAATACTGCATTCAGTTTTGGTCGCCACGATGAAAAAAAAGATGTGGAGACTCTAGAAAGAGTGCAGAGAAGAGCAACAAAGAGGATTAGGGGACTGGAGGAGAAAACATATGAAGAATGGTTGCAGGAACTGGGTACGTCTAGTTTAATGAAAAGGAGGACTAGAGGAGACATGATAGCATCTTCCAATATCCAAGGGGCTGCCCCAAAGAAGAGGGATTCAAGCTATTCTCCAAAGCACCTGAGGGCAGGACAAGAAGCAATGGATGGAAAATAATCAAGGAGAGAAGCAACTTAGAACTAAGGAGAAATTTCCTAACAGTTAGAACAATTAATCAGTGGAACAACTGGCCTCCAGTAGTTGTGAATGCTCCAACACTGGAAGTTTTTAAGAAGATGTTGGATAACTATTTATCTGCAGTGGTGTAGGGTTTCCTGCCTAAGCAGGGGGTTGGACTAGAAGACCTCCAAGATCCCTTCCAACTCTGTGATTCTATATTCTTTCTTTCTATCTATCTATCTATCTATCTATCTATCTATCTATCTATCTATCTATCTATCTATCTATCTATCTATCTATCTATCTACACACACACATTTGCAAAAGGTCTCTTGCAGATTTGGAGAAATTTAGGAGCATTTGAATAGCGCCTGGTCGGAGGGGGGGTGGGGGGACGGAGAGTTGGTTCAGCTCTCAATAGTGTGATGAGCTGAGCTGCTTCAACTGATCTATACAATACAGATTAAGGTTGTGACTTGGCAGGGTTTATCAACCGGGCAAACATTCAGCAGGTGTGGTTGTCCTATGCTGGGAAAGCGAAAACTTTTCCTGTTGAATTGGGGCCTGTTTCTTATCAGATTACAGCAAACTACAAGAGCGGTATAAAAATTGAAATAAATAAATAAATAAATAAATAAATAAATAAATAAATAAATAAATAAATAAATAAATAAATAAATAAATGGGAGAATGGGCAAAGGCAGAAGTCTTCTGTTTGAAAGTCGTCTACTTTCTCCCCTTTCTCAGTTTTAAAAAAGGGGGGCAAAAATGACTCCGAGATACGCTCTTGAAAAATATTTGCCGCTCCAGAAGGTGCATTTCGGAAGTCCAATCAACCCACCGTGTCGTTTTCCAGGATATTCTATTTTGCAGTTTTCCAATTCCAGCCTCTAATCCTCAAAAAATATTTAACTCTTCCAACCCAAGTCCCTTTCCGGTGTGTTGGAGGCAAGCTCCAACCTCATGTCCTCAAGACACAGCAACGTTTTTATCACTCCTTCTCCATATGCTTATCTCTGCTTTTCCTCCCCTTCCCCCCCACCCCAAGAAACTTTAAAATTCACAGTCGGTTCTTGTATGCGTTTTTATTTTGGAGGAAAAGCTGCATATTGGCCAATCTTGAAACATACCAGCTAGTTTTGCCAGCGAGGGAACTGAGAAAGCTAGCTAGGAAAACGTAAGGTCCTCTCTGAGTTTGGTGGCTTTCTTGCAGATGTTTCGTAACCAAACTAGGTAACATAATCAGTGCATTTGGTAATGAACTGTTTGCAAAAAACCACACCAAGCTCAGAGAGCACCAAAGACCCCATGGTCACCTTCCTCCATTCCACAAACCACACTCCCTTCCAGCACTGATGATGTTACCTGGTTTGGTAATGAAACTTCAGCTGGTGAAATTGCATTCTTTATTAAAGATTTACTTAGGAGTAAGAACCCTTTGGTCTAAATGCAATTTCAGTTTTTAAATGGAAAGACATAAAAGTTCTTGGTTTAGTTGTTCTCCTTGCTTTGTGAAGCTATACAAGTTTAAACCACGTTTAATTTAATTCAGCAGTTAAGCAATGGGGACATCAGCCTAACGTGGTAGCCTTAAATCAAACAACCTCATTCTTGGTTTAAGGAGACAGTCTGCTCCTCTAACTCTTCTAAGATAGGAAGGCAAGAGATTTTCTGGAACTGAAACGGAAATTTAGGAAAATTCAAGATGTTGCATTGCAGGAATGGAAGACAAGTTTGTAAGGATGTGGATTCTGTGCAGTTAAAGCCACAGCTTGCATTTCTGCAAAACTGCAACACCAAGATATTACCAAATTCTTGCATATAAACCCAACATTTGTATAGTTTAAGTACAACACGTGAGTGCAGTTTGGTGCAAATAAGCAATCTGTGGCTGGTTCTTCAAATTTCATTTTGAATGATGTGTAAAGAGGTTCGTTGTTTCCATAACACTGAATGGTGATTGCTCTTCCCCTTATCTCCTATTTATTTATTTATTTAGCGTGTGGCCTTAGCTCCCTCTTATACCAAATGTTATTAAAATTTCTTAAAGCGGATACTTGTTAAAAACCCTCTCTTTCTTCACTCTTCATTCATTCATTACTTATATTTTATTAGCCCGACGTGGTGTTTGCAATCGTTTTGACTTTCACTTCTGCATTTTGCGTTCCTTGTGGTAACAATGCTCTAAGATTCATTCATTAGGAATAAACTGGGCAGTGCAAAAATTAAAATTAAATATAAAGGTTTTTTTGCACTGCCCGGTTTATTCCTAATGAAGGCTTCAAGAATTTTTCATCCACCTTGTCAGTTTGACATGCAAAGAATACAGAAACCAGCAATAAGGAGATGCAAAAAACTAAACTTAACCCCACCCAAAGTGGCAACATTTATCAGATTTCAACTGCCTTGCACAAACACACATTAAAAACAACTTTCACAAACCCTTCTGTTATATATATTTAGGAGAAATGTGGGTAGATATATGCATTTTCTTATTAAATTCACTTCTTTGGGTTCATACCTGTTAATGAACCAAACAGGCCCAGAGTTCCATATTTTATGCTAAATCATTAAAGCAAACAAAGAATCAAGAATAAAATTTATTACATTTAAACCTAGGTTCTGGGATGAATGCAAGGTTTGGATATAGCAAAATTAACTGCAAAGCTGGCTCGGTGCAATGGTTAGGCGTAGCAAAAATTAACTGTAAACCTCTTGGCAGTAGTACACGCTTTTCAAAACAAACACACTATAAATGTAAATAAACTATAGATGTAAATCATAATAAGTAAACTCCTAGAAGATTTCTCTCCCTCTCAGAAAAATTTAAACCAGAAATAAAAATAATGATAATCTAAGGTGAAGCTATCAGATTTTGAGCTGCAGAAATCCAGTATGCTATGCAAACTCTTTGACTCTTTAGCTACCTCTTCATAATTGCAATTTTTCACAGTTCCTGTCTTATGATACCAGATTTAAGGCTTTTTTTTTAAAAAAATCCAATTTACAAGCTAGGTTTCTTTGCTACATACGCTTAAAGACTCCTTCATCCAATTCCCTCTTTCCAGTGATCAGCCAATGTTAGCCAAGCTACCAATGGCACAATATTCATTTGTTCCTTCAAAGCATTTTCCCATCTTCTTCTGCTCCTTCCTTTGCAAAGGCTCCCAAAGCAATTCACCAAAGAATGAAAATTAATGTGTTTCCCATCTCCACCCAAACCAGGGACATGAATTTATGGAAGCACCCCGAGATATCCTACCTAGGACATAGCTACCTTCCTAAATTCTCAAGCGGGTGACTTTTACCTTAACGGAATTTCTTCTTGCAAGGAACTTCTTAAAAACTTTTTTTTAAGAAAATTGGAGGGAGAGAAAGAGAGAGAGAGAGAATGTGTGTGTGAGAAAGAATGCGAGAGAGAGAAAGTGTGTGAGAGAGACAGACGGACAGATAATGTGAGAGAAAGTGAGAAAGGCGAAGGAAAGAGAGAGAGAGAGAGAGAGAGAGAGACGGAGGGAGAGAGAGAGATTAAACTATTCAGGAAAAATAAAAACCCCATTGCCTAAATTGTTCCTGCATTCTTAAGTTCCTAATTGATCATCATTTGCAAGAAGAGGAAAATGCAGGAAAATTTAATATTTCTTAAAAAACTGCTTTGACAAAGGGAAATCACCTGCTTGGAGGGTGGTTGTAGCCTTGAAAGTTGTCTCCCAGGGTGAAGTGTGATAGTTCAGGACTCCCTTAGCTGGCTTGTGTGTCTCTAGGTTTTCCACCCTCCTGTTATCTACCAAGGGTTGATCCCTTTCTCTTGTCTACTTGGTTGTTCTCCCTCTCCCTCTCCCTCTCCCCACTGGGCCCTGCATTCCCCTCCCTGATTTTTCAATCAGATTATTCGTGTCAAAATCTGGCCCCAGCCAATAAGAGAGTCAAACCCCGGAGAGCATTTGCTTATCAAAACAAGCCAGGCTCCGAACATTTTTGCATTGCTCAATTGCAGAAACCCAGAAGTAGTTGTCAGAGGCTTCTACGCAGATTATTCGCTGTTTTGGTGGAGTGTTCTTTTGAGATTACCGATTTTTTCTTTCCGGAAAAAAAAAAAAGAGAGAGAGGAAAATAATCATACCCACAACCTGCAAATGTTGGAAAAAGCCAACTGGTTGCTGGTTGCTTGCAAATTTTCGTTGTTGATCTAGCTGTAAGATGCACCAAGGAATAAAACTACTGTATTTATTTATATTTAGAACATAGAACATTATAGAATAACAAGAGTTGGATGGGACCTTGGAGGTCTTGTAGTCCAACCTCGAGGAGGAGATCCTATTATATAGCATTTCAGATCGTTCTGAAATATTGATATTGTTTCAAATATACCTGTAATACCTATTCTGCTTTCCCCAAAATAATAATACAAAAAGCCCAATCGGGCTTTTGAGTGCATGGCAATAAGGCCAAGCGCTTATTTCAGGGTTCAAAAAAATATAAGACGGATACCAGAAATACCCTATAACATTTCAGAGGATTCGTTTATATTTTTCGTGTTTCTAAACTGCCCCTTTCTCTTAAGGAGGGGCTCTTGTTAAAACCCCGTACAGAGAGACCTTGATTTATGACCACAATTGACCCCAAAATTTCTGTTGTTAAGTGAGACATTGGTAATTCAGATACTTGGCCACTGGCATGTAGTTAACAATGGGAATTTAAAAAGCGACTTAACGACAAGTCCTTGCCTTTACGACCATAAGCTGAGTGACAAGCGGCAAAAATGTGACATGACCACAGGCATACGTGCGGCCGTTCTGACTTCAAACATGAGTCCTTTGGGAAGGACCCTTGTTAACTTGAACCGTTCATGAATCGGTTGTAAGTCAAGGATTATCTGTAGTTTCTTTAGACAGGACATTGATTACAAGTTGTGTGAAGCCGGTTATAATGCAGGTTTAGAAGTTTAGCACTGGACGATTGTATGAAGATTGTAAAAAACCCTTAAATCTATCAATCTTGGCAACTTTGGAGATGGGTGGATGCTGTCTGGGGGATTCTGGGACTTCAAAACATCCCAGCACTGCTTCAAATGACCTCTAGGGGGCAGCAAAGGCAAAAATAAATTATATATGAAGTATTGCTGCCCTCTCGTGGCCATCAGAGATTTGCAACCCAGATCTGTTTATTTAAAGGAGGAGAATTGCGATGTGGTGCTGAATTTGAACTCAGAACTCAGGGATAATGCTTTTAACATGGGGGGAGCGGGTGGAAAGAGGGGTCCTTTATCCAAAGGAAGAGAAAGGGGAACAGTTGCATGTCAAGGTTGCATGGGTCCTTTTTCCTTGCATTCTTCCCCATGGGGGGAGCTGTGGCTGATGGGGGTTGTTGTAGTTCCCCAAAGATCGCTTTAAGAAGGGGAGGAGGAAACAAAAAAACATTCCAGCAGGCCCGGTTGCCACGAGCAACCAGGTGGGCGTGGCTCGGAATCCCCTCGCCCCGCCCCGCGCCTTGTTTACCACCCCGCCGCCGCGTCACGTGACCCTCCTCCTCCTCCTCCTTTCCTCCCCCTCCTCCTCCTCCCTGCCGGGACTTCTTCTCGGCATCACGAGAGATTCTTTCCCCCCCCTTTTCATCTCTCCTCCTGATCCTTCCGCGCCTTCAGCCCGGTGGGGAGGCAAGCTCCCTCCGGAGCCGCTTCCCGGGGACCGTGGAGAAGAGTGAGGAGACACCCCCCACCCGTGTTTGTGTTTCTGTGGGGGGGAGGGAAAAAAGTCGCGGCGAGGTGGGGAGGCGGGACTATTTTTTCTTCCCGAGCGGGGCGGGGCTGGGCGCGGAGGGATCCGCGCGCGGCGCCCGGAGGGTGGCAGGGCCAAGATGGCGGCGCCCTGTGGGTTAGAAGAGGCTTGAGAGCGGTAAACAGCTGAGGGGCGGCGGAGAAGGACGAGGAAGGGGGTGAGCCCCCGCCGCCGGGGAAAGGCCCCCGCGCGGCGGAGAAAGAAAGCGAGGAGGAGAGCCTGAAAGGAGGCCGGGGACCTGTGGGGCGGGGCGGCTGCATTGGGCGGGGGGGGGGGGCTGAGGGACCCCCGCCTTGGGCTGCTATGAGGCGGGGGCGGCGGCGGGGCTGCTAGGCCTGGTCTCCTCCTCAGGGTGGTGGTGGGGAAGGGGCTCCCTTTGCAGGGAAGGCCTCGCTGGCTCTCTTTTTTTGGGGGGGGGAAACAGAGGGGGGGGGTTTGTTGTCTCCTTTTTAATCCCCTCCCCCCCCCATGAACCCCCTCATACAATTCTATGAAGCGAGCCCAGCTCATCCCGCCAGTGTAATTTATGCTTTTTTTTCCCCAGGAGGTTCATTTGCCATAGGTAAGGGCCAGGGTCGCCCTTTGGGCCTCAGGGGATGGGGGATGGGCAGGGTTTTAAGGAAAGGGGCTTTTGGGGTGGGGGGTGGGGGGGTGTGGCGGGCAGGAGGGCGGGGGTTATGTGTTGTGAGTATATTTTTATTTTATGTTATTATTTTTATTCATTGGCCTTTGATACCGCCCTTCTCCCGAAGGACTCAGGGCGGTGTACAATCATCCATAGTAAAAACAGTAGGGACACAAAAGTTAAAAACATATATTACGGTGCGATATGTTTATATACCGGTGCGTTTATGATAGGGGTTATCTTTAGGGTCACTGGTTACATTAAAAGAATTATATACAGAAGGGCTGAGTAGGATATATATATATATATATATATATATATATATATATATATATAGAGAGAGAGAGAGAGAGAGAGAGAGAGAGAGAGAGAGATTTAATATATATATATATATAGAGAGAGAGAGAGAGGGAGATTGTATATATAGAGATTATATATATATATAGAGAGAGAGGGAGATTGTATATATAGAGATTTTATATATATATATATATAGAGAGAGAGAGAGAGAGAGAGGGAGATTGTATATATAGAGATTATATATATATATATATATATATAGAGAGAGAGAGAGAGAGAGAGGGAGATTGTATATATAGAGATTATATATATATATATATAGAGAGAGAGAGAGAGATTGTATATATAGAGATTTTATATATATAGAGAGAGAGGGAGAGAGATTGTATATATAGAGATTTTATATATATATATATATAGAGAGAGAGAGAGGGAGATTGTATATATAGAGATTATATATATATATATGTATAGAGAGAGAGAGAGAGGGAGATTGTATATATAGTGTATATATATATAGAGAGGGGGGGAGATTGTATATATAGAGATTATATATATAGAGGGGGGGAGATTGTATATATAGAGATTATATATATATATATAGAGAGAGAGAGAGAGAGAGATTGTATATATAGAGACTATATATATACAGAGAGAGAGAGAGAGAGAGAGAGCTATGTGTTTGTTTATATGTTTATATGTCCACAAACACACATATACATATGCGTATACATACATTTATACATACATTCCCCAATAGGGGAGGGAGCATACTTCCAATCCAAGTAAGGGTATGGCTAGCTGATGAGAGCTAAATAGCTTGAAATAGATCTATACTAGTCTCCCTTTATTTGCTTATCAGCGAATATAAATTTGATACTGTATATGTGTGTGTGTGTGTGTGTGTATGTATTTCTCTTTAGCCAGGTTCTTCCTATGTAAACCAAGATTTTTATGCAGCCCTAGTTCAGTGAAATCACAATCCGGAACATAGGTAGAACCTGGCTAAAGAGAAATACACATAAAGCCTACGAAAAGGAAAGAAAACAAATACTGTACCTTTACAGGGAGGATACATGGGAGGAGGGTGTGGCTAACTGATGAGGGCTTATAAACCCGAAATAGATCTATCTTAGTCTCCCAATGGGCAGCAGAGGGTCTGCTGGCTGCCAGGAAAAAAAAGCCTAGAAACTAGTAGATTGTGATTTCACTGAGTTAATGCAAGGGGTAGGTGGGGAGATAGATATATGATATGATATACAAGGTATAAGGTATATACATGCATTTATATTATATGCATTAGGATATAATATAGGATCACTCATTAGTGACTATGAATTCATTACCCAGTGAATAGAATTATATACAGATGGGCTGGATGGGATATATATGTATTCACACACACACAAACACACACACACACAATTATATACCTTATAAATATATTAATAGAATTATGTGCAGAGTTAATGAAAGGGGCTGGATAATGTATGTAATCCAAGAGGCTGGGTGGAAGGATTAGACCCCTTTTCAGAAACCAGCAATCATGGTTGGGGTGGGGGGAAGTATTGAAGTCCAAATTGTTTCTCTTGAAGCTTGCTTTTTTAGGCATCTGAATGGATGCAGGGTGTTTTTTTTTACCAGATTATCTTTTAAAAGTGAGAAAGAGACAAATCACCCTGAGTAGATAATTTGGGATGAGCTGTGTGAAAATGGGGAGGGGGCAAAGGTCAGGTTTGGGGAGGAGGGGCAAAAAAGGAGGAGGCTGGGAGGAATGCAGGACCTGGAGAAGACAAGCCCCCCCCCCATTCCCACCCCCCATGAATGGCAAAACAATTCCCCTTTGAAGGGTATTTCTAGGACATCTTTGCTTTTAACTCGAAGGGGGAGGAGAGGTGTGCAATCAAGGTTGGGCAGGAAGGAGGGGTAAAAAAGGGGTTGATTGCTTTTTATTGCATATAATATATATATATATTTTAATGCAATACCTTCAAAATGGAGCTTTGTGGGTTTGTCTTTGTGAAGCTCTGAGCTTCAGGCTTGTCTGGGTCCCCACGCTGGTGTCCTCCAGTTATTGCAGAATAAAGTAGGTAAAATGATTTGGGTGACGGTTTGTTTGTTTTGCAGAATGCAGTAGGTGAGCTAAAGAGATCTGTGTGTCATTAAAAAGCCATAGCTAACGGCCCTACTACTGTTATTCCATCCATCTTTGTTGCAGTAACTGGCAGTGTGTGTGTGTGTGTGTGTGAAGAAGAAGAACGACTTAAAGAGGAACTCTTTAACCCTAAAACAAGACAGGGTCAGCTAGGTTTTATAAATTAATTCCACTCTTGGATTATATGCTATTTTCCACCCCTGGAAACTGGCTATTCAAATGTTTTCTTGATCTAAACCCGGAGAGGCGTTAGTAGCCACATTTAAGCCACTGAAAGTTCAATAATTTGGTTTTTCCACCCTTCTTCTTTCCAGCTATGGATGGCTAGCTATCAGGATACCTTTAATTTGGTGGCCTAGTTGGGCCTTTCCAACTATTGACTTCTCCCTGCCCCTGTGTGGTTTGTCTGGTACTTACTTAAAAGGAAAGACAGATTGTTTTGCCTAAATAAAACTTCAGTTGATTAATATAGAACCCTTTTTTTCCTATATTTTTTTTTAAAAAAAACACCTTCTTTCTTTTGGAAAATAATCATGTTGGTGGATCCAGGAGAGGTAGCTTCCTGGAGGCTTTTATTTAAAAAGGCCATTTTAATTTTCATTTGAATTCTTTCTCTAGCGCATGCTACTGCTTCTAGGTGAAATGGTCTAGTTATCTACACTTTGTATGCATGTCTGATTTAGATGTGAGAGGAAAACTCATCTAGGCTAAGGCCTTGAGCTTACAAAGCTCTCCAAATTCTTAAGCTCCTGAAGAGTACTGACTCGTTTTTTTAAAAATCCTAATTCCGTCAAAATTGTTCTTTTCAAATGGAATAATTTCCATTTATGTTACATTATGGCTTGAACCCAGCACAAATCCTACCACCGGTCAGCCCTGGAAAAATCTCATTTTAAGTGATGGGCAATAATATTACTAATTTTAAAAGCCTTGACCTGTTTTTAGAATGTTTGCCATGTGATCAAGTTGGCAGGAATTGGCTCTGTTCTCTCTCCCTCTTTCTTTCTCTCTCTTTCTCTCCCTCCCTCCCTCTCTTTCACCCCCCCCCAACCAAGATTGGCATTCTTTTCCAGTCTTTGTGTGTATGTGAGTTCAGCTGCTGGGTCCTTATGTGGTTTGTCGAACCATATTTTCCTGTTGTGTATAAAGTTTACAAAGAAAGATACTTTTTTTGTTTAAAGCTACCTTTATAAATGCACTTTGCTGTTAGCAACAGAGTAGCAAGTGACTGCTTCTAAATTGTGTTGTGCAAATTGGGAGAATTAAAAACAAACAAGACCTGGAAATAGATACTCGAATTGTGTAATCAATTATTTGGAGTTCAAAACAGGTTCCTCTCTCAACTGCAGGTCTGTTGTATGGGTTTTTGTTAGTTTGTTTTTTTTTGGCTAAACCACCACCTTTCCCTCCCAAACAATCCATTTCAGAACTTTTACTGACTTCTAAAAGCTGAAGATTGCACAGTGGGAAGGAAGCAGTCAAGCCAGGAACCCCCTTTCACACGTTCATTCGAAATAAATCATATTTTATTAGTTGGAAGTTGGCTTCCAAATTTCTCTTTGAAATGCTGCAGGAGGAGAGATTTAAGAGCTGCGCATATCTATAGTATATGCAGCTTGTAATGACTTAGATGTCAGCACGCATTTGTGACAGTACAGCTGGTCTACGACTTAACAATGGAGCCCAACGTTTCTGTTGTTAAGCGAGGCATTTGTTAAGTGAGCTTCTCCCCCCCCCCCCTATTTTACTACCTCTCTTGCCTCAGTTGCTAAGTGAATCAGTGCAACTGTGAATCTGGGTTCTCCATTGACTGGGCTTGTGAGAAGGTTGCAAAAGGGGATCACATGATGAAACTCCCCCCCTCCCCCTGGGACACTGCAACCGTCATAAGTATGAATCCAGTTGCCAAGTGTCTGAATTTTCATGGTGTGATGATCATTGCAAAGGTCACAACTGTGAAAAACGGTCACGTTTTTCAGTGCCGTTTGCAACTCTGAACGCTTGTAAGTCGAGGATTACCCGTACGGAGCACCTAAAGCCCTATTTTAAAAATCTTGTGCTTTGCTTGTTCTAAAAAGTTAACAATTCTGAGGACATGCGGTGCAGGCAAAATAATTATGATCAGGGAAGAGAGAGATCTTGTGCATTTGCTGAACAATTGCTACAAAGATTTTTTTCCCCCCTGGAATTTGGGTAACTCTTGAGAACCCTCTGGAATCCCAATCTGGGTTTCTCCTCTGACTTTGTCTTCCTCACACCAATCAAAGAATAGCAGTTTATGATAACGTGATTATCTTTCTTTTTTTCTTTAAATGCTCGCTTCTGTGGATTTTGCCTCCCCCACTACACACTTCTCCCAGCCTTTCAAAGTTCTGAATTGTTGCTGCCTCTCATTTTGTCTTGAGAAAACTTCTGAGGTCCGAAATTAAAAAGAGAACAATGGAACCCAGTCCGCCACTTTAAAACCAGTGATGAAATCTGAACTGGTTTTGCTGGCCGCGAATGCGCACTGCAAGCCAAACACACACTTCGTGCGCTAGTGCAGTGCGGACTAAAGGCACTACTAAAGGCACGAAAGGATTTCCTGCTTTCTCGCAAAGCTAATCTGTGCGGCACAGCTGATCATTGGAAATACCGGTTCAGAGGAACTGGTAGCTTTTTTAAACTACCGGTTTGACCGAACCTGTAGTTTTTATCACTACCAGTTTGTTCGAGCTGGAGCGAACCGGTAGCATTTCACCCCTGTTTAAAACCATGTTCCTAACCCTTGCTAACATGGTGTGGAACTTCAACTCCCAGAATTCCTTAGCTGACGTGGGGGTTGATCCCCATGTCTTTTAAGTTGCCCAGGTACAGAAACATTTTTTTTAAAGAACAGACATCCCACCCACCCCCCACCCACCCAAGTTTGCTAGTTCCACAGCCAGCATGGCCGTTGAGTGAGGATTCTGGGAATTGAAGTTTAGAATTGGCAAGTTGGAAACTCTTCTTCAGGGCAGGGCCAGCCTCTGGCTTGTTATAGGCAAAGAATCAGGTGGAACAGAAAATCTAGAGCATGCCAAGGAAGATGGTTATAGGCGTATTGGCACATTGGGTGCCAAGTTGGTGACTCCCAAGACTAGTATAGAAAGTGCTGGTTCTTTATAGATCATTGCAATATCTCATTTGCACTCATTTTCTTCTAAAGAAATTTAAATTTAATTTGGGTTAAACTTTGCTATAATTTTAATTATCAATTTTATAATGTTTATGTATCTTTAATTTTTTCTTGACTGTACTTGAGTCCTGCGGGAGAAAGGCAGTATAGAAATATAATAAGAAAGAAAGAAAGAAAGAAAGAGAGAGAGAGAGAGAGAGAGAGAGAGAGAGAGAGAGAGAGAGAGAGAGAGAGAAAGAAAGAAAGAAAGAAAGAAAGAAAAAGAAAGAAGAAAGGAAGGAAGGAAGGAAGGAAGAAAGAAGAAATTCAAGCATACGAATATGGTTAAATTCGATCTTCCCATATTCTTTGCTTGATCTATGCTGTAATTTAAAATATTACAGATTGATACATGGCTAGATTTTTTTTCCCCGCATGACTCTTTTTCAGTTGTCTGTCTGGTTATATAGATTGGCTGATTGGGATAAGACTGTGGACCATGACAAAAATTTGTTACAAAGAAAGTGCTGTGTTATACTAAGCTTTTTAATTGAGCCTTTCCGATTATAGATAATCCTAATGACCACAGTTGGGCCCAAAATGTTCACTGCTAAGCAAGATAGTTGTTCGGGGAGGTTTTGCCTCTGTTTACGATCTTCCTTGCCAAGTTGTTAAGTGGATCCTTGCAGTTGTTCACTTGGCCCCACGGTTGTTAAGTGAATCTGACTTCCTGTGGGCATTGCTTGTCAGAAAAGGGAATCCTCATGACCCTGGGACACTGCAACCATCATAAATATGATGGTTGCCAAATTTTGACCACGGATACAGCAACCATCATAAGGAGGGGAAAAACGGTCATAGATCACTTTTTTCAGCGCTCTTCTCACTTTGAACAGTCACTAACTGGACTGCCGTAAGTCAAGGACTACTTGTACTTGGTCTCTGTTGTACAAACATTTGACCTGCAGGCATAATTTGTATGTCACGAGGGTTTTGTGGTATAATTCAGAAGTGCAATAGTAGTAGCACCTCACGTTTTATGCCTTTCTCCTGGAGAAAAGGTTGGTGAATTGTCCCAGCAAAGACCTGGATATTCCTAATGACTTCCAAACGATATTTTAAAAATCAAAACGCGCCCAATGTTTTAACAATTATTACAGGTTTCTTTCGCCTTTCCTCTTTTGAGAGATATGTACTCACTGTGGTTTTTTTTCCTCCTCTTTTTCTTTTTCTTTTTTTTTCTTTTTTTCCAGTTCTGTGATCATGAAAAAGCCAGATTGTATAGTGGTGGAAAAGAAGAAACTGCTTAGCAGCCAAGCAGGTACATTTCTAACCTGTGTATTTTTATGCATCAACTGAGGTTTTTCTGTCCAGATTTGCAGGCAGGGGGGGTGGACCGTACAGATGGTCCTCAACTTACGGCAGTTCATTTAGTGATCATTCAAAATTGCACGGCACTAAAAAAAAATACCGCATGACTGACAAACATTTTTCACACAACCGTTGCGTCATCCCCATGGTCAGCTGATCAGAATTCAGATGCTCGGCCACTGACTCATATTTATGACCGTTGCAGTGTTACGAAGGGTGGAGGGGGGGGGTCATAGGAGTCCCCTTTTGCGACCGCCTGACCAGCAAAGTCAGTGGGGGAGCCAGACTCGCTGAACGACCGTGTGACTAAATTAAAACAACCTCAGCGATTCATTTAAAAACTTGATGGCAAGAAAAATCGTAAAACGGGGCAAAACTCGACACAAGAGAAATTTTGGGCTCAATTCTGACTGTAAGTCAGGGGTGGAATCCAGCAGGTTCTGACAGGTTCTGGAGAACCGGTAGCGGAAATTTTGAGCAATTCGGAGAACCGGAAAATGCCACCCCTGGCTGGCCCCAGAGTGGGGTGGGAATGGGGGTTTTGCAATATCCTTCCTCCAGGAGTGGGGAGGGAATGGGGATTTTGCAGTATCCTTCCCCTAGAGTGGGAAGGGAATGGGGGTTTTGCAATATCCTTCCTCCAGGAGTGGGGAGGGAAGGGAGATTTTGCAGTGTCCTTCCCCTGCCACGCCCACCAAGCCACACCACGCCCACCAAGCCATGCCCACAGAACCAGTAGTAAAAAAAAATTGGATTTCACCACTGCTGTTAAGTCAAGCACTACTTGCATCGGAGAGGTTGCCTGGAATTCAGGATCAGTGGGTGATGGGAGAGCCAAAGGGACATTTTCCAAAATCTATATTTCCTCTTCACCTTGTTCGACAGGAGCACCCATGTAGAACTGGAAGCAACTGTGCCTTGCGTGAACACACTGTCATGCACGTCAGCGCCTAGCGTGAAGCAGGATGTCTCAACAAACAAATATTGGGGAACTTCTCCCCATGTTGGATTCTCCAGTCCTGACTGTCCTGGAAGATATCATGGCTGTGTTTAGAGACAACCTTGCTTCAGGTGGGTTCTGATGCTGGAGCTCTCTTGCCTTTTGTTCTGGGCAGCCTAAATCATAAGCAGAAGATGTGAGTTCTAGTCCCGCCTTAGCTATGAAAGCTATCTGGGTGACTGGGCCAATCATCAGGAGATGGTGAGTTCTAATCCTGCATTAGACACGAAAGCTGGCTCGGTAATTTTGGGCCAATCACCAGGAGATGGTGAGTTCTAGTCCCACCTTAGGAATGAAAACCAGCTGGGTGACTTTAGGCCAATCACCAGGAGACAGTGAGTTCTAGTCCTGCCTTTGGCATGAAAGCTAGTTCTGTAACTTTGGGCTAATCACCAGGAGACGGTGAGTTCTAGTCCCGCCTTAAGCATGAAAGTTGGCTGGGTGACTTTGGGCCAATCGCTCTTTCTCAGCACAACACAACCCACCTCACAGGGTTGTTGTTGGGAAAATAAGCGGAGGGGGTCGTGTTGGACATGCTCTCTGTCTTATTTTTTAACAAATAAAAGTATTAAAAGATTGCCTCCGCGGCTGCTGAAAGAACCAAGTCATTTTGTGTGAATTGATTTGTGGTTTTTGTTGTTGTTGTTGTTGTTGTTCTGTCCGGATGGCGGATCGACACAGATCGTGGGCCCATGCTGGTGAATTCTTTAGTGGATTACTACCTGGAAACCAGCTCCCAACAAGCTTTGCACATCCTAACCGCTGTTCAAGAGCCACATGACAAGGTAAAACGAGATGATTTGCATCCAGGCGATGGGAGCTCTAGTTCCCAGTAATAGTTGGCAAGGAATAAACGGCTTTGGGTTCAGTTGACATCCATAACAACCCCAGATCATTTTCCCATTCAAGAGGCATAACATCTTCTAGCGCTCCCTGTTTCTGTCCGTGGTCCACGCTTTTAATTCCTTCCCTTCTTCAAAATCTTTCCCCCAGCACCTTCTCGATAAAATCAACGAATACATGAGCAAGCCCGCTACCCGTCTCGCCACCCTTTCGCTACTCGGCCACGTGATTAGATGTCAGCCCTCCTGGAAACATAAGCTCCCTCAAGCCCCCGTTCTCCTTTCCCTCCTCAAGTGTCTCAAGGTAAGGGCTTGATGCCGTTATAAATCTCATCGGTTACCGTATTTTTCGGAGTATAAAACGTACCTGGGTATAAGACGCACCTTAATTTTTGGGGAGGAAAATAAGAAAAAAGCTGATTGGCAGGTGGATGGGCCTCCCAGAATACCTCCAATCAGCTGTTCCCAGAGGTGAATTTTAGCAACAGGTTCCTTGGTTGTGAGCTCTGTGCCTTGCTTTTTTTTTCTGAAGCTCTGTTTGGAGGCTTTTTTCCTGAAGTTCTGTTTGGAGGCTTTTTTCCTGAAGCTTTGTTTGGAGGCCTTTTTTCTGAAGCTTTGTTTGGAGGCTTTTTTCCTGAAGCTCTGTTTACAGCATTTTTTCTGAAGCTCTGTTTGGAGGCTTTTTTCTTGAAGCTCTGTTTGGAGGCTTTTTTTCTGAAGCTTCGTTTGGAGGCTTTTTTCCTGAAGCTCTGTTTGGAGGCTTTTTTCCTGAAGCTCTGTTTGGAGGCTTTTTTTTCTGAAGCTTCGTTTGGAGGCTTTTTTTCTGAAGCTTCGTTTCTGAAGCTTTTTTCTGCCTCTGAAACTTCAGTTTGAGAAGCTGGGCGGGGCTACATTCGGAGTATATGTCGCACCCAGATTTTCACCCTTCTTGGGAGGGGGAAGGTGCGTCTTATACTCTGAAAAATACGGGATGTTTGGCTTACAGGGATAGAGGGAAGTTCTGATATTGAGCGGTTTTCCAATGCCAAAAGAATCTCGTGTGCATTTTTGTAACCAGGGGCATGATTTATTGATTGCCAAGTCAATGTTGACCCTTAGTGGACACCATAGCTAGCTTTTCTAGACTGCCCTGCTGGTGCAGTGGTTAGAATGCAGCATTGCAGGCTAATTCTGCCCTCTGTCAGGAGTTCAATCCAGACCGGCTCAAGGTTGACTCAGCCTTCCATCCTTCCGAGGTGGGTAAAATGAGGACTCAGATTGATGGGGGCAAGAGGCTGGCTCTGTAAACCGCTTAGAGAGGGCTGTAAAGTACTGTAGAGCGGTATATAAGTCTAGGGACTGTTGTTCTTTTTTGAGGATCTGTCCTCCATCTTCAGATCTTCCAACAGTGGTCTTGCCATTGAGTTCCTCCACTCAGTTACTGGCTGCTTTCCTCCACTTTTCCCCAAGGTTACAGACTTCGCTAGGAGACCACATCTATTAGTAATATGTGCCATTACGTTTCTAAAGTCGCTTATTCCAAACTCCTCCTTCCTTCCTCATCCTTGATGTACCAGCTGCCTGTTAAATCCAGACCTTTTTTCCCTTTTATGGCAGACGGACACCGACGTCGTGGTCCTCACAACTGGGGTGCTAGTGTTAATCACGTTGCTACCCATGATCCCCCAGTCTGGGAAGCAGTACCTCCACGACTTTTTTGGCATCTTCGGCCGCCTTTCATCTTGGTACTTGAAGAACCCAGGTGAGATATTGAGAGGGTCAATATCTGGTTTTAGATAGAATGCTGGGATCCCCGGGTGTGTAGAGTTGTGCAAGAGATGATGGGCATGATACGTTTTATGTTGGCTTTCTCCCCAGGCCACGTGGCCGAGATCTACCTGGTCCACCTCCACGCTAGCGTGTACGCCCTCTTTCACCGCCTTTATGGAATGTACCCGTGCAATTTTGTTTCCTTTCTGCGCTCCCACTACAGTATGAAGGAAAACCTGGAGACCTTTGAAGAGGTGGTCAAGGTAACTGAAAGATGGCAGGACTGTGCAGGTTGATGGTCTCACTATCGGAAGTATCTCTTAGAGTGCTCTGGCGTAGGCTCCCTTAAAAAGCAGGAAGCAGGAATTGTTCCCGGCAAAACCTCTTTTATTTCCACGACTGTGAATTCCTTTCATTCACAGTCAGCAAACCTTGTCCAAACAGCTTTTCAAAGGAATATTTATCAACACAGACCTTATCTTAGTTGTTTCCAATCTCAGTACAAGGCCAAACTTGGCACAGAGTCTCTCAGAGTCACAAATGGTTTCCTGCAAAAGCCCACTCCCCGTTCGCTCCTCTTTTGTTTCTTATGAGAGGTGCCAATCATCTCCAAGGTGTGGCGTTACTCCCGAGTGGTCCCTGTTTTCTGAGTTCTTGTCTTCTGGCAGCTCTGTGCATGCTCACACTGGGAACAGACTCCAGCTGTTCCTCTGCCTTACTGCTGTCTACTCCCTCTCCGCCTCCAGTGAGAGCCCTCATTCGAGCTTTCCCCAACCCCCAGGACTACCCCATGTTTCTCCCCAACCTCCTCACTGTCCAACTCTGCTGCCAGCTCGCATCGGCTGCCGAGGGGCCATAGCATAGAGCTTGGAGATGGCTTAAAGCCTTCTAGCTAGCTTAAGATGAGAACCTTTCTTAAAAGTGGCTAGGAGAGAGCAGAGCGGAGGCCCACCCCGTCCACTGGATTAAATTAATAGAAGGAAAAACTTGAGATGTTTCCTGCAGAAGATCTAAAGCTCTCCCAAGTGGAACAGGGAAGGACTCCCTTTCAGAATCGATCCATGCCAATCTAGAGTGAAATGGGCCAATTTTTGGATCTTATGATTGTCCTACTTGGCTCAAGTCACTGGAATTTAACTCACCTCTTGAATTTTGGGAAGGAGCGTGTTCCTTGGGTTGGATTGCCCTCAACGAAACATTCCATGAAACCAAAACGTTGCCCTCCTCCTTGTCTCGTGGTGCCTTTGTCCCTGTTATGAGACCTCTTTGCTCTCCTTTCAGCCAATGATGGGCCACGTCCGAATCCACCCGGAGCTGGTGACCGGTTCTAAGGATCATGAGCTGGACCCTCGGAGGTACGTTTGCTCCCCTCTCTGATAACGGAAGGTTGGGAATCAACGCCCTCGTAATCGTTTGGATTACGGGAAGGTTCTCCCTTCAAAATCGGAAGTTCGAGCAGGTGCGGCAACCGGCAGGTGCTTGTGCCTCCCAATAGGTGGAAGAGGCTAGAAACGCACGACGTGGTGATTGAATGTGCCAAAATCTCCCTGGATCCAGCAGAAGCATCCTACGAAGACGGCTATTGCCCAACCTCCCTACAAGCCTGCACGCACCTATCGCTTCGCCCCGTCGACCCCGACGCCGGCTCTTACCTGATACCCCACAGTAGTCTGGGTAAGAAGCTTTCATCCTCCCAAATGTATTAGGAAGAGGAGGAGGACTGCAGGGTCCTCGGTGCTCTCTGAGCTCGGTGCTCTCTGAACATTATCAGTGTTAGAAGGGAATGGAGTTCGGAGAGAGGAGGAGTGTAGCGTTCTTGCCCTCTCAGAGCTTACTTGTTTTCTTGGAGATGTTTCATTACCCAGCTAGGTAACATTATCAGTGCTAGAAAGGAGTGGGGTGCAGAGCGTGGAAGGGAAGAAAAGAGGAGGACTCGGGGTCCTTAGTGCTCTCTGAGCTTGGTAGTTCTTTCGCCGACATTTCATTAACCCAACGAGATAACATCATCAGTGCCAGGGTGTGTGGGGTTTGCTTCCTGTTAGGTGAAGGGTGCGTGTGATTTTCTTCTTCGTAGTTCCTTGCTCGGGGTGTTGTCTTCCGCTTGATGGTTTCTCTGGTGCAAATCCCCGCTTATCTGTATTTAAAAAGCGAGCAAACCCCACACTCAACAACACTGATGATGTTCCCTAGCTGGGTCATGAGACGTCTGCAGGGAGACCACCAAGCTCAGAGAGCACAGTTCAAGCCTGGGCTCGATGATGCTGAAAAAAATGATTTGCAACCAGTCCTTGCCCTTAGCTGTTGCAGCGTCCTTGTCCTAATTTGCAACCCTCCCTGGGGGCTTCTGACCAGCAAAGTCGATGGGGCAAACTGGAATAACCTAACACCCCATCTTGTCTTTTCTGCCCTTTTAACTGCAGGAGCCGCGACGTCTACCCCTTACTCTGCTTCTCAGCTAGTCCTCTCCCAGATACCAGGGCAGCTACCTCACATCCTCAACCCCCAGTCCTCAAGCTTGTCCACTGAGCCTCAGCAGGTAACGGGGTGGGGTTTGTCGGGGACGGGGAACAGGACCCAGTTTGCAAAGTGGGCTCTTCGGACTACTTTAAACCTGCCTTCTTAGCGTGGCAGTTTCAAGAAGAGGCCGGCCGGCCATTTGTCTGAAGTTGGTCTAGGGCAGTGATGGCAAACCTGTGCCCAAACTGCGCCCAAGCGCATGCCCAGACTGAAAGGTGCATGTGTGTGTGAATGGCACATACGCAGCAGGGATCCGAAGACCAGCTGGCCAGTGGGAGGCAGGGGAATCCCTGTCGAAGCGTGAATCAGCCTCGTTCCCTCCCTGGGGAAACTGTAATTAATTAGAGGTGAATAGATCTTGTTTTCCGTGGTGTATACTCTCAAGGAAAGAAAACCCCAAGTATATATTCTAAGAAACATTTTATTATAAAAGTAAAAAAAACTAGCTAGCTACATCTTACCGGCAGTCTTATCTCATAAATGGACAAAGGAAGAAGAAAATCAGGAAGTTAGAAAAGAAAGAATGTAGATATGCGCAGTAGCTTCAAAAACCACAAGACAGTCTTACCTCTGTTGATAAAGTTCTCTGGCAAGCTGCCGTAACGTTCAGAATGGAAGCTCAGCTGGCAAATAACAAATAACGCAGTGACAATCCCAACACCGGCAGCGCGGCAAATGCGAAGATCTTTTTCTTTTGCGAGCTTCTGTTTCGTCGTTTGCCGGGAAACAGAAGCTCACGAAAGAAACTCCATGGAGATCTGACCTGGGACGACGGCGTGCGTGCTAGCAGAGAGGGTTCTGTGGTGCCGCCCCGGCAAGCGTGCCATAGGTTCGCCATCACGGGTCTAGGATCTCCTAGGGGTTGGACTAGAAGACCCCCACAAGGTTCCTTTCTAACTCCATTATTCAGTTAAATAATCCACGTGGATGCCCCAGTGGTGAACCTCAGGCAAGGGAGCATGTGGGGAGGAAGCTACAAAAAGCCATATCCCTCGCCCCCCCCCCCCCCCAATCCTCTGGTGTAACTCAATTTATTTTTCAGGCGCTTTTCTGGAGCCCCTCTGCTGTTTGTGGCATGACCACCCCTCCAACTTCTCCTGGCCTTGTTCTGGAGCCTTTGCAGACTTCTTCCCAGCCTTACACCAAGTTCTTCAGCACAGCCGGTACGACGCATTGCTTTTCCCAATTCCTTCTCCTTTCTCCAGGCACCAGGGGTGTGAAATTCAGCAGGTTCTGACGAATCGGTAGCAGAAATCTTGAGCAGTTCGGAGAACCGACAAATACCACCTCTGGGCTGGCCCCAGAGTTGGGGTGGGAATGGAGATTTTGCAGTGTCCTTCCCCTGGAGTGGGGAGGGAATGGGGATTTTGCAGTATCCTTCCCCTGCCACGCCCACCAAGCCTCCCCCACAGAACCGTAGTAAAAAAAAATAATAATTCCACCACTGCCCCAGACATGAAATTTTGGATTTGTCAGAGCCTTTGTTCAGCCACTACGTTACCCCCTCTGGGATACCGGGATATTTATTTGGGGGTGGGGAGCAGGCAGGGAAGGGGGGCTTAAGAAGCTGAAGCTGAGTACAGACAGTTAACAATTCATTTAATGACGCACTGAGGAAAAGTGACTTACGGCCGTTTTTCATACTGGACCATTGCAGCATCCTCCAGGGTCACGTGATCCAAATGCTCAGCAACCATCTCATATTTATGACGGCTGCAATGTCCCTGTGTGTGTGTGTGTGTGTGTGTGTGTGTGTGTGTGAGAGAGAGAGAGAGAGAGAGAGAGAGAGAGAGAGAGAGAGAGAGAGACGCGATCCCCTTTTGCTGCCTTCCGACAAGCGAAAGTCAAGGATTCGCTTAATGACTGCTACTAACATGTCCCAGCAGTGGCCGCCAACACCCATCTTCTGTTCTGCATTTCAGACGATTTGGTTCCGAGTTCAGTTCCCCCGGCGACCGCTGCACCTTCGAAGAAGGTAAAGGTGACCGGGTCTAACAGGGGCTCCGCTCCGTCTTTGACCCGCGGGTAGAAGAACGTATGGAATAAATTTGGGTTGGTTTGGGCTAACTCAAGGGTCGGCAACCTGCGGCTCTGGAGCCGCATGTGGCTCTTTCATCCCTCTGCTGCCGGTTGGCTCCACAGTTGATAGGGCTTTCGGTTAGGACAGGTAGAGGAAAAAGGATGCCGTGCTAGGAGGAGACTCTATGGTGAGGGAACCGGACTTCCGGTCAGCTCCAGAATTGAATGGGGGTCTTCCAGTTAGGACATTTGTGGCTCTTTGAGTGCTTAAGGTTGCCGACTTTTGGGCTAACTAGACAATACTAAATGGGCTGTTGCCAATTTTGCTTCACACTTCGCCTTTAGGATAAGAAATCCAGGTTGATTTGCACCATTCCGTGGGGTGTATTTTGACTTTTTTTTCCCCTCATTTTTTCAAAATATATATTTTATTTTTTTTCAAAATAATGGCGAGCCAGATGACTGCCCCAAATTCCCCATGACTTAATAACCATTCATTTAGTGACTGTTCAAAGGCGCTGAAAGGAGTGACCTGATGGTTTTTCGCCACTTAACGGCCTCTGCAGCACTAAATCCAGACGCTTGGCAACTGACTTGTATTTATGACGGGGTCACGGGATCTCCCTTTGCAGCCTTCTGACAAGCCAAGTCAATGGGCCGGCCGGATTCGCTTAAGAACGAATGTTAACTTAAGCGAATGTTACTTAAGAACCGCGGTGATTCACTTAATAACAGCAGTGGGCAAGCCAGGTCGTGAAATAGGGCCGGAATTCACTGAACAAATGTTTCAATTTAGCAACGGAAATCGGGGACTCAGTTGTGGGTTGTAAATCGAGGACTTTCCTGTGGGGGGAAAATTTTAAGAGCAATAATTCTTCCCACCTGTCTTTATTTCCACTTTTAAGTTAGAGCCCAAAGCGGCTTTTCCCTTGCAAGGACCCATCCTCCAGGTGGGCAGATTTCAATCCCAGAATTCTTTGCAGTAGCTACGCAGCCTGGAGGCTTCTGGGAGTTGAAATCCACCTCTTGGAAAGGGTGTGCATATGCCATTAAAGTACCTGTCTCCGCAATTAAATTTGAATTAAATCCTCTTTTTTTTCCCCACCCCCCACCCCTAGGAGGAAAAAGCAGATTCTTCGAGGCCTTTTCTGTCCCGACAGCAAAATATCATCAGCAGAACTTTAGGTGAGTTTTTAGTGCTAAATTATTGCCCTTTTCTCACATTTTCATTATTATTGATCAAATTTACATGGTAAACGAGGACTGAGCTGTTCCTTTGGGCCTGCCTCTCTCAAGTGGAGAGGTCTGGAAACCTTCGATGAAGCACAATGTAGAAACTCTTGATTCATTCCCTTCCTAACAAGCCCAGGTTTGATATTATCTACAGGTGATCCTTGACTTAGAACAATTAATTTCCAATATTCCCTGGCACTATTGGGACAAAAATTAAAAAATGGTTGGAGGAAATTATGGAACAAAAAACTGATATGAAGCCAGAGTAATTTCTTTGGGGTGTAATAAAAGGTAATATAAACAATGAAATCCGATACATCATGCTCCATATAATCACCCCAGCCAGAATCACATTCGCCCAAAATTGGAAAGCAAGAAAACATTCCCATCGAAGGCAATGATTATAAAAAAAGGTGCTAGAATACGCAGAAATGAACAAATTAACGATGGAATTAAGGGACAGAGAGGAAACTGTGTATTATGAGACGTGGAACAAATGGTATAATTGGCTAAAAAAGAAGTCTAAAATTAATGTATAGTGAATGTATAGGAAAGATAATAAATGGAAAAAATGTATATTTTAGATTTTTAGAGTGTAGTAGACATGTAAACTTTGTGTGAATATCATACAAATAAGTAACTTTGAAATAAGAATGTATATGTATAAAATAGTAGGCCCGTGGATAAGTTAAAATTAAGAAAAAAACTCCGATAACGGAAAGCTGTAAAAGTGTAATTGTGATTTTAATGGTTAAAAATGTTGAATGAAAAATATTTTTAAAAACCACACAATTTGTTTAGTGACTATCCAAAGTTACAACGGCACTGGAAAAAGTGACAGGGCTGTTTTTCGCACTTACGACCTTTGCAGTATCCCTGAGGTCACATGATCCAAATTCAGACGCTTGGCGGCTGACTCATAGTTACAACGGTTGCAGCATGCTGGGATTACACAATCCCCTTTTGCGACCAGATTCATTTAACAACCGTGTTCCTAACAAGAACTGCAGTGATTGACTTAAGTGTGGCAAGAAAGATTGTAAAATGGGGGAAAACTCACTTAAGCAATGTCTCATTTAGCAACGGAGGTTTTGGCCTCAATTGCAGTCGTAAATTGAGTGCTACCTGTAGTGTTGGGTTCCTTGAGAAAGGGAAACAAACCAGAACCCTTGAGCTTTCTTGTCTGAGCTTGTCGGGGTCTTCCATACAGATAGTCCTCAATTTATAACCTCAGTGGGAGGCTTCATTACAGTCATAAATCGAGGACTGCCTCTAGTGTAATTTACTTACTTCTGATAGCACTTGGAGCAACTCAGCAAAATTTTGGCAAGTGGAAAAGGGCCAATGGAACATAATTTGTCTTAGTAAGGTAATGTTGAATTTCCTTTTTTACATTTTCTCATTTCTTTCTTTCTTTTTTGACCTTGGTTATCCAGATTCCCAAGGCAGTAAAAATTCTGTAACTTTAAACGACCTGCCCAGCATTCTAGGCGATCTGGAGGCCTCTTGCGAAGACAGCGGAGAGAAAGACCGAGAGGAAGGTGAATATATGTGGTTGCTTTGAACATCAGCTGCTGTTGTGCCACCCAAGAGCGGATCTGGCAGCAGATTCAGACAGTGGGGAGGTTGAGGAGGAACGTGGGCCAGTCCTGGAGTCTGGGGAGGGCTCTGATGAGGGCTCTGCATCGGAGGCAGAGAGGGGGCCAGGGCCGTCTGACAGTTATCAGCTGCCTTCGGAGTCAAACATCAGTGAGGCAGATGAGCAGCTGGAGCCTGTTCCCAATGTGCGCATATGTAGAGTTGCCAGATGAAGGGAACTGCTAAAGAACAAGGGTCGACTCAGGAGTAAGGCCACAGGTGGACAGTGAATGCCCCTCCCAGAGGAAATAAAAGAGGAGCAAAAGGGGAGTGGAGTTTGCAGGAGACAATTAGTTCGCTTAATTGGTTCCTTGCCAAGTTTTGAAGACATTGGCCTGGCAGCTCCCTAAGCCAGATAAGGTCTATGACTGTAAATTCTCCCTTGGAAAATTTTGCTGAAGGTGAATGAGAGGAATCCACTGTTTCTTTAATGAAAGGTGGTTTTTTTGGGACCAGGATTCTGTTTCGTGCTTTTTGGAGAAGCTTAATTCAGAACAGACTGCACTGTCTGTCCTTCCAAAGGAGACAGGATCAGCCTCAATAAATGAAACATTTTCCCCACCCCACCTTTTTTCCCCCTCCAGAAGCCATCTCGAACGAAATCTCCGAGATCACCGCCGCGGAGGCCGAGCCCGTAGTGCCCCGGGGAGGCTTCGATTCTCCGTTCTACCAATCCAGCGAGAATCTCTCCGGCTCTCGGAAATCTCAGTCGGTCGCTTCAACCGCCGCAGGGCAGTTTTCGAACGCCGAGCCTTTGGCATCTTTTCTGGACCAATCGGGGCTCGAAGGCCCGCGGGATACTCCGAAGCAATCCTTCACACCCATCGACCGGCCTTGCCGGGATGCCGAAGAGATTTCTGTGGGAATCCAAGAACTTTGGGCTTCACCAGATCCAGGCGTTTTGACTCCCAGCCCTTGCAAAATCCCCGCTCGTCAGAGGCCTGGCCTTGGGGGCCAACAGCTTCCTGGATATGAGCACCTGTTTGAGGTGGCGTTACCTAAAACTGCTTACCTGTTTGTCAGCCGGAAGACGGAAGAGCTGCTGAAAAAATACAAGGGGGGAGTGGAGGACAAGGGCTTCCTTTCTGCTTCTCCTCTGCTTATTTTAGACAGGCTGCTCCAACACGGGGCCGATGCTCACAGCAGAGAACTCAACAAGTAAGTGGCTTGCGTCTTCGCGGGACTCACTCCGGACAATAATCCTGGTTAGCAACTGACTTGCGTTGACGGCCGTTTGAAACGTCCTGCAGTCCCGTGACCACAATTTATTATCTTTTTCCCCCCCCCCTCCCCGCAAACCAGCCTTTTTAATTCCAATTTCTGGAATTAAATCCAGGTAGTCCTCGACTTAGGACCACAATCGCGCCCAAAATTCCTTGTTTTTAAGGGAGCCCTGCCCCATTTCACCACTTTTCTTGCCACAGTTACTGAGTGGATCACTGCAGTCGGTAAGCCAGTTGTTAACTGAATCTGGCTTCCCCTGTTGACTTGGCTTGACGGAAGGTCGCCAAAGGGAAACGCCGCGACCGTCATAAATAATATGAGTCCGTTGCCCAACATCTGAATTTAGATCACATGATCCTGGGGATGCTACCAAGGCCGTAGCTCTGAAAAACGGTCATCGGTCACATTTTTCAGTGCCACTTTGGTCACTAAATGAACCATCGTAAGTTGAAGACTTACCTGTTGCAGGAAGCCCTTTGACTTTACATCCATTCATTTAACGACTCCTCAAGTTAGCAAGAAAGGTTGTAAAAGGGGGGTCAAGCTCACTGAAATGTCTCACTTAACAACAGAAATTTGGGGCTCAGTCGAGGCTACCTGCCGATTCTACAGAATTGATCTGGCCAAGCAGATAGTATGGGGGCGGGGGGCAGGCCCCTCAAATAACCAGGCCCTATGCCCTAAGTGTAGTGAACCCACACTTCCCCTTTGACCCTCTCACACCAATTTCTACCAATTGTGCGAGACTTCAGAGAGCAGCTATCCATCCATCTACCTAACCTGTCTATCGATTTATCTACCGTATTTTCCGGCGTATAAGACGACTGGGCGTATAAGACGACCCTCCTCAGAGCCATTTAAGGCTCGTCAGAGCCTTATGGGCTGGTCTGCCTGGTTACAGGAGAATGAGACCCGGCGTATAAGACGACCCCCGACTTTTGAGAAGATTTTTGTGTGTTAGAAAGTAGTCTTATACACAGGGAAATACAGTATATATTTTCCTCTCATTTCCAGGTTATCGTTGCCCAGCAGATCCGCCGATTGGACCCACTTTGGAGGTGAGCGAATTTTCCCCACTCAGGATCTCGACAATTTTTTTTTTCATTTTATTTGATTTATATACCGCCCTACTCCCGAAGGACTCAGGGTGGTGAAACAGCCAAACCATAAAAAGACATAAATACAAAATTGAAAAAAAATAGCATCAAATCGAATTAAACACTTTGGCCCAAACAAATTAAAACACTCCACTAATTTAAAACCAGTTTAAAATTTTACACCTTAAAAGAGGGAAAAAGATTAGGCCAGGCCCACATCTGTTCCCTTTTGGTGCCTTCCAATTGCTTCGACTCCTCCTGGGTTAAACCAGTGGTGGATTCACATTTTTTTTACTACTGGTTCTGTGGGCGTGGCTTGATGGGTGTGGTGTGGCTTGGTAGGCATGGCAGGGGAAGGATACTGCAAAATCCCCACTCCCTCCCCACTCCAGGGGGAAGGATACTGCAAAATCCCCATTCCCTCCCCAATCTGGGGCCAGCCAGAAGTGGTATTTGCCGGTTCTTCAAACTGCTCAAAATTTCCGCTACCGGTTTTCCAGAACCTGTTGAATAGCACCCCTGGATGAAACTCCTAAATTTCTAATTCGTAATTTGAACCCTACCAGCAGGTCAGGCGACAAACATGCTGGGGTTATTCTGGGAGTCAAAGCCCAGAAAGTTTAAAGCGTCCATGGTTGAGGAAACCTGTTTTACCAAAAAGCTGCGGGATTCCGGGAGTTGAAGCTCCCACCTCTCAAAGTGTCCATGGTTGAGGCCCCACTTCCATATAAGGGAAGAAGAAAGCTTGTCTTTTTCGTTGGCTGGTCCCAGGGGCTTTGTTTCCTGGGAGGTCCTCAGGGCATTCTTGAGTCCGTTTAGCGACAGACTTAAACTGGGTGACAGGGAGTTCTAGTCCCACTTTAGGCATGAACCCATAGACCTGTGAGGGCAAACCTTTTGATATACCCGCACAGGCCAGCTGATTTTCAGGCCTTTTGGACCCACTGGAAGTCAGGAAATGGGCTGTTTCCGGCCACTGGAGGGCCTCCAGGGGAATAGGGAAGGCCGTTTTTGCCCTCCCCAGGCTCCAAGAAAACCTCTGGAGCCTGGGGAGGACAAAAAACAGGCTTACTGGTCCCAACATGCCAAAAGCGAGGGGAACATGGGGGGGTTGCGCGCACATGTGGGGGGGGCAGGGCACGAGGGGGATTGAATTATGGGTGTGGGCATGCGTGTGACACACACACACACCCGCGCTCCCCCACTTTTGGTCCGCGACGGCATTAGCCATCATTGCCATAGACTCATGAACAGTAGACTCATAAATACTTTGTGTGGAAGAGGTGCTTACAGATGATTTTGGCCTGAATTGGGTCCATTGTTAGCCCAAGAACTTGATTTTAGAATTGATTGATTGATTGGTTCAATTTATATGCCGCCCTTCTCCGGAGACTCAGGGCGGCTTATAATGCGTCAAGCAATAGCCTTCATACTTTTGTATATACCTGCTTAGTAGGGCTTTTGGGCCCCCCCTAAGCGGTGTTCTTTTTTTATACAAAGTCAGCTTATTGCCCCCACAATCCAGGTCCTCATTTCACCTACCTTGGAAGGATGGAAGGCTGAGTCCACCTTGAGCCTGGTGAGATTCGAACTTGCAGTAATTGCAGGCAGCTGGTGTCACTTAACACCACTTTAATCTGCTGCGCCACCAAGGATATTGACCTGGTAGCACAAGTGTCCAGTGTGCACACACACACACACAAGCACACACACACACCCTCCCTGGGGGCTCCGTGTTTTCAGCACCATCTTTTCCTGCTCCTCCTCCTCCCTGCAGGTTCTCCTCCTTCTGACGAGATTCACACCCTGCAGAATCAGCTGCGCCTGCTACACAACCAGCTGTTGTACGAGCGCTTCAAGAGGCAGCAGCACGCTCTCCGGAACAGGCGTCTCCTGCGGAAAGTCATCAAAGCTGCTGCCCTCGAGGAACACAACGCGGCCATGGTGAGCCGGCTGGGCATCTGACCTCCTGACCGGCAGATGTGCAACCTCTGGGCCTTGGATGCACTTTTCCCCCGGGTGACCCCCTAGGGCCGAGCTGTTTCCCCTGCGCAATTCCTGCCAGTGAAAAGATTTAGATCTCATCCACCCATCCATCCATGTCTTTCATCTATCCATCTCTTCTCCCCACTATCTCCATCCATCCATCATGCCGTTTATCCATTCATCTCCTCTCTGCTTCCTCCTCTGTCTGTTCAATTATCCATCCATTTCACCAACCATCCATGTCTTTTATCTATTCATCCTCTCTCTCTTCCATCTATCCATCCATCTATCTAATCTTTTTCATTTATTCTCTTTCATCTCTATCTATCTATCTATCTATCTATCTACCTACCTACCTACCTACCTATCTATCTACAGCTCTATATTTTGATCTTTTTCTATCTTATCTATCTATCCATATCTTCTCTATATTGATCTTTATTTATCTTCTCTATTTATATCTTTCTTTCTTTCTGTCTGCCTGTCTGTCTCTATCTATTTTTTATTTATTCTTTCATCTATCCCCTCCCTCTCCCTCTCCCTCTCCCTCTCCCTCTCCCTCTCCCTCTCCCTCTATATATATATATATATATTGATCTTTTTCTATCTTATCTATCTATCCATATCTTCTCTATATTTTTATCTTTATTTATCTTCTCTGTCTATCTTTTTCTTTCCGTCTCCCTGTCTGTTTCTATCTATCTATCTACTTTTCATTTATTCTTTCATCTATCCTCTATCTATCTATCATCCAGCTATCCATTGATCTCTCTACCTATCTTCCTACCTACCATCTAATCTATCTATCCTATCTTGAGGTGGCAATAGATAAATTCCATAGATAAGCCAGTGAGGGTCTTGTGGAGTTCTACTTCAGCTAGCCAAATAAATTGGGCCAAGGCAGGGCACGTCCTTTGACTTCCGACCTCTCCCTCTGGACAGAAAGACCAGCTGCGCCTCCAGGAGAAGGACATCCAGACCTTGAAGCTCAGCCTCCAGAAGGAGCAGGCCAAATACCGCCTGTTCCAGGAAGACTACGACGGGATGGTGGCTCAGCTCCACAGCCAGATCCGACAGCTTCAGCACGAACGGGAGGAGTATTACAACCAGAGTCAGGAGCTAAAGGTAACGATCCTAGCTTGGGACCTTCACAGGGTGGTTTCCTCAGAGGATTCCTTACCAAAAAAAATAAAAACCCCTCCCACAAATCAGGGTGTTTCAGAAAACAGATTCACCCCATTTAATTCATCCCAGTTTGGTCTAGTGCTTAGGCACCAAGCCAGAAAGCAAGAAATTGTGAGTTCAAGTCCCTCCTTAGCTAGGAAAGACAGCTGTGGGTGACTTTGGGCCAATCACCAGGAGACGGTGAGTTCTAGTTCTGCCTTAGGCCTGAAAGCCGACTGAGCCAAACTCCGGGAGGCTGGGAATTCTAGTCCCACCTTATGTCAGGGTTCCAAATAACTCCCCCAACGAAATCAGGTCTGACATTTTAGGCATGAACGCTGGATAGCTTGACTTCGGGCCAGTCTCTCTCAGCCCAAGTCACCTCACAGGGTTGTTGTTTATGGGAGTGGGAGGAAATAGGAGGAAAGAATATAGCGTGCATTTGCCTCCTTGAACTTTATTCTAAAAATAATAAAGGCTGGATATAAATGATTAAACTATGATTGGGGATCCTTGCATAAACTGGACGGACGGATGTTTTTTATTGCTCGACTAGACCAAACTGGAAGACTGTTCCAACGTAATCCGAGATTTGCGGTCCGAGCTGAAAAAATCCAACAACAAGGTGTGCCATACAGCACTGCTGCTGAGCCAAGTTTCACAAAAGGTAAAAAAGCTCATAATTCCCAGTTTCCTGCTTTTCCGCTCAGGAGCTCAAGGCAGCGTAATTTCCGAAGGGGGGAGAAAGAGGGTGGCTAAATTGCTCTTTGCACACCCTTGAAAACACACAAAACAAATAGGGACCCATCTACCGGGTTGTATGATAAGGCCACACTTGGAATATTACATCCAGGTTTGGTTGCCACAATGTAAAAAAGATGTCGAGACTAGAAAGAGTGCAGAGAGAAGAGCCACAAAGATGATTAACAGGCAGGCTGTAGACTAAAACCTATAAAGAAGGGTTGCAGGAACTGGGTATTTCTAGTTTAATGAAAACTAGACTAGGAGAGACATGATGGCAGTCTTCCCATATCTCTCGGGCTGCCCCAAAGAAGAGGGAGTCAAGCTATTCTCCAAAGCACCTGAGGGCAGGACAAGAAGCCATGGGTGGAAACTAATCAAGGAGAGAAGCAACTTAGAACTCAGGAGAAATTTCCTGACCAATCAGTAGAATGTCTTCAAAAAGAGGCCTTAAATATTTTCTCCTTCCCTCCAGCTTTCCAACAGTGAGTCCGTCCAACAGCAGATGGAGTTCTTGAACAGGCAACTGCTGGTGCTCGGAGAGGTGAACGAACTCTACCTGGAACAACTTCAGAACAAGCATGCTGACACCACCAAGGTTACTTCCTTTGACCTGATTTCATGTTGGTTATTCCGACGTAGGCTTCCTTAGAAATTAAACAGCACAGACTTATTCCCGGCAAACCTCTTTAATTCATACGGCTGTAAATTACTTTCATTTACAGTCCGCAAGGCTTGATAAACAGTCTTTCAGAGGAGTGTTTACAAACACTCACCTTATCTCCCTTGGAATGCTGCCAGAGAACTAATTGCCACACGCAGGGCAAGGCCAAACGTAGCACAGAGTCAAACAGAGCTTTTACCGACCAGATGAACTCATTGCTTTCTGCAAAAGCTCACCTCCCATTCGCTTCTCTTTTATGTCTTATGGGTGGGGCCAATCATCACCAAGCCTTACTCCCAAGTCGACCCTGTTTCCTTAATTGTTCCTGTCTCCTGGCAGCTCTGCGCATGTGCACACGGGGGACAGGCTCCCACTGTTCTTCTGCCTCGCTGATGTCAGACTCCAGAGGCAGCAAAGAACTATCAGATGGCCTTGGCCCCCTCTCTGCCTCCGACTCAGAGCCCTTGTCTGAGCCTTCCCCAGACTCCAGGATTGGTCCATGTTCCTCCACAACCTCCTCACTATCCGAATAGTGCCACACAGGTGTCTTGCTTTTCTTTTGGCCCCTGCTGTAAAATTTAGCCATTTTTATGTCTTGGGCAAAGCACGGTTCACACACTCTTACAGGGGGAAAAAAAAAAAGACGCCAAGACTCTAGAAAGAGTGCAGAGAAGAGCAACAAAGATGATTAGGGAGAACTGGAGGCTAAAACATACGAGGAACGGTTGCAGGAACTGGATATGTCCAGGTTAAGGAAAAGAAGGACTAGGGAGGACAGGATAGCAGTGTTCCAATATCTCAGGGGCTGCCCCAAAGAAGAGGCAGTCAAGCTATTCTCCAAAGCCCCTGGGGGTAGAACAAGAAGCAACGGGTGGAAACTCATCAAGGAGAGAAGCAACTTAGAACTCAGGAGAAAATTCCTGACGGTGAGAACAATTTATCAGTGGAAGGACTTGCCTCTAGAAGTTGTGAAGGCTCCAACACTGGAAGTTTTTAAGAAACTTCATTTGTCTGAAGTGGTGTAGGGTTTCCTGCCTAAGTAGCGGGTTGGGCTACAACACCTCCAACATCCCTTCCAACCTATTCTGTATTTTGAACCCAGCTACCATTTTGCCTTCCCGGTGCTGAGTTTCTCTCTCCTCTTCCTCCTCCTCCTCCTCCTCCTCTTCCTCCTCCTCCTCCTCCTCCTCCTCCAGGAAGTGGGGATCATGCAGACGGCCTTCCGGAAGGAGCTGGAGAGAGCCAAATCCTGCCTCCTCCTCCAGAGTCAGCAAGTGGAAGCGTCTCAGAACCGGATTGCAGAACTGGAATCACAGCTGACCAAGAAGGATCACCTCCTACTGGAGCAGAAGAAATACTTGGAGGATGTCAAAGTCCAAGCCAGGTTGCCTTGATGACGTCCTCTTTCATTTTGCCCTGCAGGGAGGAGCCCTAAGCTAACTTAGAAAGTATAGGAGTGTGAGATCCTTGGTGCTCTCTTGAGTTTGGTGTTTTTCCTGCAGGCGTTTCATGACCCAACTAGGTAACATCATCAGTGTTAGAAGGGTGGTGGAGGAGTGTGGGGTCCTTGGTGCTCTCTGAGCTTGGTGGTTTTCCTGTAAATGTTTCATTACCCAACTAGGTAACATCATCAGTGCTAGAAGGGTGGAGGAGGAGGAGGAGTGTCGGGTCTTTGGTGCTGTCTGAGCTTGGTGATTTTCCTGCAGACGTTTCATGACCCAACTAGGTAACGTCATCAGGGTTAGGAGGAGTGGAGGAGAAGGGGGAGGAAGAGTACCCTAACGACCACAGCTGAGCCCAAAGTTTATGTTACAGTTGCTAAGTGAATCACCTCAACTGTTAAATTAGCAGCCCCGTTGTTAAGTGAACCTGGCTTCCCTCTTGACTTTGCCCGGAGATCACATGACCTCAGGACAGGGCCACCGTCATAAATACGAGCCAGTTGCCAAAGCATCTGAATGTGGACCACGAGACGTTGCAACGGTCACAAGTGTGAAAAAACAGCCCTGGGCCACTTCTTCCCAGTGCCGTTGTAACTTCGAGGGGGGGGTGTCACTAAACCAATGGTTATAAGTCAAATCAAGCTTATTGCAGTGTTAAGACCAGAGGACAAATAAAAACCCTCCAGGAATATTCAGTTCAAAAAAAATTGTAGAAGAAAAAGAATAAATAACAGATTTAAAAAAAAAATCTACATTAAAATCGCAATTTGGCATCCCAATCGGTCGGCCATGTGTGACCTCACTATACCATCGTAACAATCCTTAAGACTGCGAGGCCCATGGTCGCTAAGCACTAACATGCAAAGGAACAGTAACGCAAAAGGCTTTTGCGAACGTTAGTTGTGTAAAATAGCCATGATGGAACGTCGTAAGCCGAGAACCTGTACCTATAGATCAGGGATGTCCAGTTCAATTTCATTGAGGGTCGCATCAGGGCTGTGGTTGACCTTGCCCCCCCGCTGGGCGTGGCCAACAGGATGGGCGTGGCCAGTTTGAGGCCACTCCCCAAACTGCTGGCATGTTTCCTCTTCGCCATTGGGTAGTCCGGGCTGAAGCTTGGCCGGCCCCTTACATTTTCCACGACAGCCCTGCGGTGATGGCCGACCACATCACGGGCTGCCTCCGCCTTGTGTTTGACACCCCTGCTGTAGAGCGAGAACTTCCTCCGCAGCGGAGTCGAATTCCCTGTGCGTCTAATCATCCTTGTCCAAATAAAGTGTCCCATTCCGTTCGGTTCAGTTCAAGGCAGCTCCTTGTCCGTTGCAGGGACCAGCTGCTGGCGGTCGAGCACCAGCACCGAGTGCAGAAACAGATCACGCGGACCTTCGAGCTGGAGATCCTACGCCTGTACAGTTGCCTGGATAGCGACCGTTCGCAGAAGAAACAGGAGGACAAAATGGAAACGGCGGAAATGGCGGAAGAAAGGTAAACCGGTCGTAAAACGGGACGGAATTCACCAGACAGATATTCCTCAGCAACGGAAATATTGGGCTCAATGGTGATCGTAAGTCGAAGAATTTGACAGCACTCTCTGGGCAATTTATAGATGTCAGCCTCTTGCCCCTCCCAACAATCTGGGTCCTCATTTGACCGATCTCGGAAGGATGGAAGGCTGAGTCAACCTCGAGCCTGTCAGGATTCGAACTGCCATGGTGGCGCAGTGGTTAGAGCGCAGTACTGCAGGCTACTTCTGCTGACTGCTGGCTGCCTGCAATTTGGCACTTCGAATCTCACCAGACTCAAGGTTGATTCAGCCTTCCATCCTTCCGAGGTGGGTCAAATGAGGACCCAGATTGATGGGGGGGGGGGGGGAGAGGTTGACTCTGTAAATCAGTTAGAGAGGGCTGCAAAGCACTGTAAAGCGGTATATAAGTCTAAATGCTATTGCTATTGCTGGCTCTGTGGGGAGATTTTGCCTGCAATACGACACACTGACCCAGGGGTCTGCAACCTTAAACATTCAAAGAGCCATTTGGACCCGTTTCCCACACAAAAGAAAACACCGGGAGCCACAAAACCCTTCCCGTGCCTGACTATTTCTTGAGCAGTCACAAAACTAGCTTATGTAGTTGAATTAAACGTTCCGTTTTCTTCTGAATTGGATTTATCCATGGCTGGCCTGCCAGGGGTTGAAAAGCTCAACAAATTGCATGCCAGCGGCTATCGCATTTTGGTGGTTGTGATGCATATTTTGAGTGACAGGGAGCCGCAGCAGAGGGGTGAAAGAGCCACATGCTGCTCCAGAGCTGCAGGTTGCTGACCCTTGCACTAACCACTGCACCACCACATTTCAGATGGATGGATAGAGATAGATAGATAGATAGATAGATAGATGATAGATAGATAGATAGATAGATAGATAGATAGATAGATAGATAGATAGATAGATAGATAGATAGATAGATAGATAGATAGATAGATAGAGCAATAGCACAGAGTTATATACCGCTTTACAGTGCTTTTACAGCGCTCTCTAAGCCGTTTATAGAGTCAGCCTATTGTCCCCAACTATCTGGCTCCTCATTTGGCCGACCTTGGAAGGATGGAAGGTTGAGTTCAACCTTGAGCCGGTCAGGATCGAACTCCCGTCAAGTGAGCATGCCGAGTTTAGCTTGCCATCCTAACCACCGCGCCCTCCTTCCTCCTCACCCATTGCTTGTCCTTCCCCCACAGGCTCTCGGGGGCAAACGAAGGCCTGGGTCACCCGGTTGCCCGATCCGGTGAAGAAATGCTGGGCAGGAACGGGGAGGCCAACTCTTCTGGCCCCCAGGCTCACAATAGCAGCAGCAGCGGCAGCAACAGCAGCAGTAAAGGCAACAGCGGTGGATCCAGTCCGGAAAAGACCCTCGGCGAACGTGGCGGACAGTTCAACAGCTGCTGGGAGGCCTCTGCCCGACAGGAGCCTCCTTCCACCCGCAGCCGACTGACCGTGGGTTCCTTCCCGAGTTCGGAGAGCTTCCTGGGCATGAAAGCTCGCGAACTCTTCCGCAACAAGAGCGAGAGCCAGTGCGACGATGACAGGGTGGCCATCCAGAGCCTCTGCGGCACGTTAAAGACTGAATTGTGCAAAGGGCCCGGTTTAGAAACCCGAGGGCCCCTACCCCCTTCTCCGGGCCCCGCGGAACCCACGCCCTCCCCCCGAAATCAAGAAAGCAGCGTCGAATCGCTTCATATAATGGACTACAACGAATCCCATCACGGTCATAGCTAAGCCGGGAGAGCGCGTGGCGGCGGGGCGGGTTGTTGGGGGGGGGGTCGGGTTAAAAAAAAATCAGTGTTAACTTCTTTTCATAATCTCGGAAGAGGGAAGAGGCATCCAGGAGCGCATGTGGTTTTAACTAAAAAGCTTTCACGTTTTCGTTCTTAGACCCGTGGACCCCTGCCACGGAAACTCGACTGGGTATTGTTTCGTTTGGGGGGCGGGCTGGACGGAATGCAGGGCGGATGCCAGATCTGGAAAGGACCCCCCAAGAGCTCTTGTCGTCCTTCCCCCCTCTGCCATCTTTCGATGCATTTTCTCCCCCTTATACTTGTTCCTTAACTTGGGGTGGTGCCGGCTGAGGGCGTACTACTCCCTTTGGCCTCCCGCCGAACGAACTTTTGTGCAATAGGTTAGCGGGCCTCTCTGAGCAGATCAGGAAAGGGGGGGTGGAAGGAGTGTTTGTGTGCATACTCTGAAGGACTGTGGGCCTCCCCCCCGCCCCCCAGTCCTCGATCAGCTTTGGTAGCCATCTTGCTTTCCCCCCCCTCCCTTTCGCAGGTGACGATTCTCTTCCACAAAGTTTCTTTTTCTTTTTTCTTTTTTTGAGGGCTCTAATATCCTCAGCTGTCCTCATCGTGAGCTGGACTTTGTTCTGATGTCGATGTGGCTTAAAATCCTACTTTAAAAGGATTTCGATCTGCGTTCCCCTCCTTCCCTTTTAAAACGAAACCCCCACCTTCTCCCAAAAATCAGTTTTATCTCCCTTTCCCCTCCCAACGTTTTCTTGTGCGTGGATAGGATTTTTTGGAGTGGGGTGGAGAGAGCGGCTCGTGTTTTGGAAGCCGCCCTGCAGAAAGTCCCCCACACCATCTCCTCGAAACACTATTTCTCTTCCTACTTTGATTCTCTTCAGCTGTGTGTTTCTCTCTAGTCCGATAAGCGGATAAATGACCCGACTTGAACTTCGTTAAACGAAAAGTATGGAAGAGAGGCAGCCTTTTCTCTGGATGGGTGAGTGTTTTTATCAGCGCAGCACGCCCGAGATTTATGGCGGAAACCACGCGGTGGGGTGGGGGAATAAAATCAGTTCTCTCCCCACCGTCCGTCCTGCTCCCCTTTCCCCGTGTCTCTTCAAAACGAGAAGAATCCCCTTTTGCCGGTTTTGTGTTCCATCTTGCACCCCAAATGAGGTTTTTCCTTCCTTTTTTAAAAAAAATATATAAACCAATCTCCAGTTTTCTTATTAAGAGGCTTACGATCTCTTGGCGTCCCAGTCTCCGGGCTGGGAAAACCCCAAACCCATCGGTCTGAAGCACTTAATTGGTTTTCCTCTGGATTTGAACCTCCTGGGTGTGGTGAACGCACGGACGTGGATTAGACCTGTGACAATCCCCCCACCCACCCACTCCCCTCTTCTCTCCATCCTCAAAACCTTCAATATTGAGGTTCTTTGGATACTGAGAGGACCCTTCGAAGGCTTAAATGCTTTCCCCCCCGTTTGCATGGTGCCTCTTTCACGAGGCTGACCCTCCCTTTGGGGGGGTGAGCATAAGTGACCCCTTGATTCTTAAAAACCACACAGGGCCTCCATCGTCACCGTCTCTTCCTTTTTCCGGATATTTTCTCTACCCCTTCCAAGCACAAAGCCAGCCTGGGGAGAAGCCCTTTTCGTCAGAGAAAGCTGCTAAAATGTCGTCCATCCCCCTCAAATTGCCATCTCTTGCTGCTTTGCCTCCAGTGGTCCTTTCGTACATTTCTTAAACCAAACCTTCCTTTTTTTTAAAAAAAAAAAATAACCCCAAAAAAGTCGCCTCTCTCTTCAAACCCTTCCTCCAGGTTTCCCTAAATCGACGGCGAGTTTAAATAGCTGTGGTTTTGAGCGGAAAAAAACGCGGCAAGCGTGCCATGGGATTTAATGATGCTCTGTTCAGGTGAGCGGCACGAGGCCAGGCTGGCACAAGGGTCAGGAAAAAATTGTGAACCGCCTTGTTCGAGCCAACATTTTGGTTTTTTTTAAATGGGTGGGCTCTGAAGGTCTGTGGCGGAGGGGGACTGCGGTGTTGTCCGAGTACGAGCTCAGCGGGTTAAATGGTAGTTGTTTTAGGGAATGCTGATATCTGGGGTTGAAGCCCCTCTATTCCTTAAAGCAGGGATTCTCCAAACTTGGCCACTATTAAGACTTCTGGACTTCCAACTCCCAGAATCCCCCAGCCAGCCATTCTGGAGGTTGAAGTTCCATGAGTGTTAAAAATGGCCAGGTTTGGAGAAAAACCCCTGCTCTAAAGGAAAAAGAACGACTTCATTTCCTCCCTTAAAAATGGGATTTAAAACCGGTCCTTTGTATATGAACCGCAGTCCTTTGTGTGTGTGTGTGTGTGTGTGTGTAGAGCTAATTCTGACCTTTTTTTTTAGCCAGGTGTTCTAACTGGAATACCGCCCCCCCCCCCCCAAAAAAACCCTTTGTGAACAATTTGGCAGGGCCCTTCCCACCGGGGGTCTCAACTCGAAGGCTTGTGGACTTCAACTCCCAGAGTTCTCCAACCAGCCACCCTGAGGAATTCTGGAAGCTGAAGTCCATAAGTTTTGAAGCACCATGCTCTACAGTGTCTCACTCTGATGCCTGGGTGGATTTTCAGATCCCATCCAGATCACTGACAGAGGCTGACTTTTTTTAAAAAAATTCCTTATTCCTTGTGGGGGGGAGGGCGTCTTTCCACCCCACCCATCATTTTAGCTATCCGGATTTGGAAATACCTTCACAGGTGTTTCCGGATGGAAGCTTGTTCTGTTCCCCACCCCCTTCCCTCCCCCCCACCCCCACACCGACCTAGTCTCGATTGAAAAGGATCTCTTTTGTTTTTCAGGGGTTAAAATAATCTCATCTTTTCCCTCCCAAGGTTAGGGCCAGGTTCCTTTGTTCGCTTTTAGAAATGAATTGGTGGAATTGTCCCATCCCATTCCCCCCCACCCCTCCAAGCAGGCCACAGAAAAGATGGCAGAAAAGAATCTCTCTCCTTATCCTTCCTCTTTGAATCATGGATGTAGCATACATAATGGAACGACTTGGTTTTCTTTTTTTTGTTTTTGTTTTTTGTTTTGCAATTTTGGGAAGATTCTTGTTAGCGAAGCTGAAAATAATCCTTGTTTCCCTCCTCCCCCCCCCTTTTTTTTCTTCAAGGAAAAAAAAAACGCTTTTAGCTCAATCTTTTGAGAACAAAAAAAACAAAAACGAAACCAAGCTGTCTATAAAAAGTGAACGTTTCCTGCCTCGCTCTCTTTGTAAGCATGATTTTTTTTTAAAAAAAATTGACTTTTTTTTTTAATAAGAAAAAAAGGGAGGATCGGGGGGAGGGAAAAAACGCCACAGCGATGATGAAGTGATGCTATGAAATGGTACAATCGAAACAAGGAAAAAAAAAGACATTTTCACAAGCAAAACTGAACCGAGGGTGTTTTGCTGACATTTTACTAGAATGTTCTAACACATCATCAAGGCAGTTGCTTGTGTTTAACTGTGAACAAATTAAAAAAAAAATATTGTTTTTCATTCATCTTAGGGTCGAGAAGTTTTTTCCCCTCCCCTCCCACCTCCCCTTCAGAATAAATCTTGCTAGTTGGAAGCCGTTGTGTAAATAACCATTTTGGGGAGGGGTGGGGAGGGAATTAAACGAGATTGAAAGCTGCAAGCTAATCTGTTCCAGATGATTTAGTGCCGTGATGACGAACCTATGGCACCCGTGCAACAGGTGGCACACGTAGCCATATCGGTGGGCACGCGAGCTCATTTTCGGGTCTTCTGGGCCCACCAGAAGTAGGGAAACAGGCTATTTCCTGCCTCCAATGTACAACTGTCCCGTTTAGCGACTTCGATTTACCGCACCACCAAACGGTTCTTCACACAACTGTTAACAGACCATCTCCACAACCTCGCGATTCCCAATTCGGGTGCGTGGTGAGCGGCTTTGTATATTTATGACCTCTTGCAGCGTCCCGAGGTCTTCGTTGGTGACCACCTCATCGGCAGTCTTCGGAGAAGCAGAGTTAATGGGGGAAGCTGGATTTCATTAAACAGCCACATCCGTGGCACTAAAAAAATCAACCACCCAAAACCTCATGAAATCGGGCACCAGTCTTGCTTAGCAATGGAAGCTCTGACCCCCAATGGGGTCGTAAATCAAGGACCATCGGTAACCTAGGGGGGAAAAAGAAGGGAACAGGAGCCAAGCAAGGGCCTGAACAGGAAGAGATGTGATCCTGAAAGAATGATCGGCAAGTAATCCCGTGATCAACTCTTTCTCGGTAACGTGTGCCTACGGTAGGATCTAGAGAGGCCAAGGACTGAAAAAAAGACATTTTTCTTTTCTCCTTTTATCAGTTTTTTTTTTTTGCTGCTTTCTCGTTTCTAGGTGCACCTCAAGCTCTTCAAATTGTTTGTGGCATTGAGCCTGACTTGCAACACAGGAATGGGGTGTTAAATCAGATTTTTTTTTTTTTTCAAACTTGGGCTGGGTTTTTGTGAAAGATTTTTAAAAAGGGGGAGGAAAAATTCACTTGGGACCTTAATTTTTAATCACTCGAACTTGGCATCTTGATCAAAACACTCCGGGAATTCCTTTTTTTTAAAAAAAAAAAATTCAACATTCTGTTGTGTGTTTGTTTTTCTAGTTGAAAAAACAAATAATTCGAAACTCTTGTTCAAAAACCCACTTAAAAGGCCATTTTTCCGTATTCCGTTTTGCTGGGAAAGTTGAATCTTTTCCCCCCCTTTAAAACTGGCCTTTAGAAATTTGATGCCAACATCTCTGGTTTGCAAACCTTAAAAACAGAGATGGGTTGTTTTTTTAAAAAAAAATCCCATTTTTAAAACTTGGACTTCTGGCATAAAAGGTGTAGGAGTTGTTTACAGGCAGCTGAAGAAATCTTGACATGCCTTCTTTTTTGGAAAAATAAAAGTCTCCACGCTAGTTTTAATATTCTAAGACGCTTTCTCACACCTGGATCAAACTGATTAAATATGTATTACGGAGGAGAAGAGAAAAGCCAGCGAGGTACAAAAAGAGAAAAATAAATTGCCATCCTTTTTTTTTCTTGTGCTAAGCAGAATAGCCAAGGTAGTTTTATAAACACCACCATAAATAATAAACATTTTACGCCGCAGGAGCTTGGGAGGTGTGGGTTGAAAGAGCTCAATTATTCATTTTATTTTGAGACTGAAGAGAAGAAACTCTCAACTATCTTCGGTGCGTTTTGGCTTTCTAAGGTCTCCTTAGAAAGGAGAAACATGCTTTTTTTAAAAAAAAAGTTTTAAAAACCCTTACTATATAGATAGTTCTTGAGGTGTTGTTTTTTTTTTAAATTTGATTTATATGCCGCCCTTCTCTGGAGACTCAGGGCAGCTTACAATGCATTAAGCAATAGCCTTCATACTTTTGTATATTTATATTTATACAAAGTCAGCTTATTGCCCCCAACAAACTGGGTCCTCGATTTACCCACCTTATAAAGGATGGAAGGCTGAGTCGACCTTGAGCCTGCCTGGGATTGAACTTGCAAGTAATTGCAGCAGCTGGATCTTAAATGCTGCCTTTGTAGGAGGCATTACTCCTCCTACAAAGGAGTTGTAGGAGTTACAACCATTTGTTTAGTAACTGTTCAAAGTCACAAGGACACTAAAAAAAGGCATTGACAACTGGTCACGACCCTTGCAACAATCCCCACAAACATGAAAATTTGGACGCTTGGTCACTGACTCGGATTTATGACAGTTATGGATTTATGACAGTTGCGTTGTCCTGAGGTCACCTGATCCTCCCCCCCCTTTTTTTGGGGTGACCTTTTGACAAGCCAAGTCAACAGGGAAAGCCAGATGTACTTCACCGCTGTGTGACTAAGCGACAAGTGGCAAGCAAGGTCATAAAATGGAGCAAAAAACGTCACAAGCGCCTGGCTTAGGAGCAGAAATTATGGGCTTGATTGTGGTCATTAAAATAAAGAACTACCGATGTTTTCTGTTTTAGAAGATGCCAGGAATAAATAAACAAAATCATCCAGAATGCTCGGAGAGTTAGGGTTAGCAAAATGTTAGCAAAGCTGACATTTTTGGGAGAAAAACTAGAGTGGTCTAGAAAATATACCCTAGTGCAGGGATCAGCAACCTTAAAACACTCAAAAGAGCCATTTGGACCCGTTTCCCACAGAAAAGAAAACACCGGGAGCCACAAAACCCTTCCCGTGCCTGACTATTTCTTGAGCAGCCACAAAAGTAGCATACGCTGTTGAATTAAACGTTCTGTTTCCTTCTGAAACTTTTCTTGGATTTTTCCATGATTGGCCTACCGGGGGTTGAAAAGCTCAAGAAATTGCATGCCGGCGGGTGGCACACATTGGCAGTTGTGACGCATATTTTGAGTGACAGGGAGCGGCAACAGAGGAGTGAAAGAGCCACATGCGGCTCCAGAGCCACAGGTTGCTGACCCCTGCCCTAGTGGCTTAACAAGAAGGATTTTCATTCTGGTTGTAAGTATAAGGAAAACGGGGGGGTTTTCCAAACTGCTCCAAGCTTTCAGTCGATCAAACCACAGATCCCACCAGTAAACCCACCCACATGTGGTTAGTTCGTGGTTTAGCACCTCACACCAAGGCAAAATTGGGGGCTGGCGGTGGGGGAAGGGTGGGGTTGTCGTCCCTACTGTGGTTTTATCTACTGGCCACAAACTACGTTTGGTGAACATGTTAGCAAAGAGCATTAAATGCAAGGGAAATGGCTTTATTCAGAAGCGTCTTCGGGTTGGAAGCAAAAAAAATGGGCAGAGGTAGTTTTAGGAACCCTGTAAGAAGGTGGAAGAAGAAAAGAAAAGAAAAACCACAATCAGACCAAAAAAAGAGCAGAATTAGGAGACCAAATATTGCACGCGTCTTTTTTTTTTTTTTTTTTAAGGTTGAACGGGTTTTCTGCCCCCTGTGGCGCACATTGAAAAGTAAAGAGAATGGAAATTGTCCAATAACGTAGGCTGGCGTCAGTTTGGGTTGCAAATGCATAACCTGGTTATCAGGTTGCTTCTTCAAAAAAAAATAATAAATTATAACGATCTGCAGTTTACGCCGTTCCAGGATAAGGTTGCAGGATCCAATCTGCGTGGATCCTGGTTAGATCCAGCCCGGATTGGATCTTGCAAGTCTGCAGTTTCTTCTGATCACCAAAGATCCGGATTTAAATACTTCTGCTCTGCGATCAGGTTTGAAAAGCCTGTTTTGGGGGGAGGAGGGGCAGGGTTGCGCTAGGGCTACGCATGGTTTTAACCAGGAATAAAATGTGGAGATTTGACCGGAAGGTAGAATTTGATCTATCTGCCCTTGGAACCGAATAATCCAACTGGATTGCCTGATCAATTTGCCCAGGAATGGACAGGCTTCAAAAAGTCAACAAAGTTGACTTGATGGGCTCTCAAGGAATATAACTTGGTGTGAGAATCTGAACTGAATCAGACTACAAAACCCAACAGGTTTCTGACTGGTGGGGTAAGACCTTATTTCTGAGCCCACCCCAAAACGGAACCATCCATGGGAACGGGGGTCTCCCTAACTAACCCCAACCTAAGTCGGAAGCCTCCTTCGTTGACCCGTTGGCCAACGCAATCTCAAATTCAAGCTAGTGGTCTTAAGTGGCGATTCTGTTCAACGCTGCTTGAGCTCCTTGGGGTTTTATGAGGGGGGGGGGGTAAATGCAAATTGGGAGGTGGGTTGTGATACGCATCCAGCCGAGAGGTGGCTTGGTAGGTTACAACCGGGAGGCACAGGACAAGGAGCAGGCGGTGAAAAAATGATCTTCCCTGTGAAGGGCCACGGAGCGTGGTCTCACTTTTCTGCACCGTTCTCAGAAAAGTCCATGGCTGAAGCAGTTCCGGGGAGACTAATTTTAATTTCTAGACACCGTGCAATTGGGTGGGTCGTGCCGCTTTCCTGCCCCCTCCAGCTCACCCTTATAGATTTGGTAGGGGTTTTGGTGGGGTTTTCAAAAAGCATTTTTACCAGGCGGTTTCCAGGGCCCGTCGAGGAATTTTTGAATGGCTCGCCCAAGGCCACCCATCTGTTTTATTTTAGCCGCCCGCCTATTCTCCCGCTTCTGAGCCTTATCCAACAAGCTAAGCTTGGTCTGGCAAGCCTCGGTGACGAAGGTAGGCCGGCCTGACAGGTCAAAGCCCTTCTTGGTCCGAGTTGGCAAGTTTATCTGCTGGAGGATGGCCGCTTTGCGGGCACTCACGCTCTGCAGCATGTTCCGGGGAAGCTTCTCCGTGTGAGCCACCCACTCCTTCATGCAGTCCAGGACGATGGGGATCAGGCTGACCACTCCGCCGTAATGATTCCGGGCTTCGTCGCAGCTGAGATGGTTCACCACGTCGTGAGGATATCTGAGGAGCAAGGAAGGAAGGAAGGAAGGAAAAAGGAGGAGGAAGAGGAAAAAGATGATAGAGGCGAAGGAAAAGAAGATGGGAGGAAGAGGAGGAGGAAAGAAGGAAGAAAAGGGAGAAAGGATGAGAAGAAAAGGAAGAAAAAGGAGGAAGATGATGATAGAGGTGAAGGAAAAGAAGATGGGAGGAAGAGGAGGAGGAAGAGAAGGAGGAGGGAAGAAGGAAGAAAAGGGAGAAAGGATGAGAAGAAAAGGAAGAAAAAGGAGGAAGATGATAGAGGTGAAGGAAAAGAAGATGGGAGGAAGAGGAGGAGGAAAGAAGGAAGAAAAGGGAGAAAGGATGAGAAGAAAAGGAAGAAAAAGGAGGAAGATGATAGAGGTGAAGGAAAAGAAGATGGGAGGAAGAGGAGGAGGAAGAGAAGGAGGAGGGAAGAAGGAAGAAAAGGGAGAAAGGATGAAAAGAAAAGGAAGAAAAAGGAGGAAGATGATAGAGGAGAAGGAAAAGAAGATGGGAGGAGAAGGAGGGGAAGAGGAAGAAGTAAGGAGAAGATGAAGAAAGGAGGAGATGGAGGTTGAGAAGAAGAGGGGGGAGGAGGAAGAGGGAGAGGAAAAGGAAGAAAAGGGAAGAGGAAGAAGAGGAAAGGAGATGAAGGAGGAGACGACGGAGGTTGAGAAAAAGGAAGAGGGAGGAGGAAGAGGAGGAGGAGAAAAGGAAAAGAGGAAGAGGAGGAAAATTATATAGAAACAGAAGCAAAAAGAATTACATAGAGGAGAAGGAATTATAGGGAGAAGGGGGAAAGGAGGAAGAGAAGGAGAAGAGGAGGAGGAGAATTATACAAAGGAGAAGGAATTGTGGGGAGAAGGGGGAAAGGAAAAGGAAAAGGAATTATATGGAGAAGGGGAGGAGAAGAGAAAGAGAAAGGGGCTGACCCAGATTGGATCTTGCAACCTTATCCTGGGACACACAAATTCGCCTTCATTTGTGACATTCGCCTTTCCCCTTGTTGGCTTAAACCTGGTAAGGTTGACTCAGGATATTGTGGCTTGTAGGCCACAGTTCCCAGGTCTCTCTATTGTGTTGGTGGAAGCTAAACCTCTGGCCTCGGCGACCAACCTAGATCGGATCCTGGAAAGAACGGTGCAGCTCATTTCTGGGTTGTGTGGATGGAGGCTGTTGTGCATTTTCTGCCTGTCTAGGGAGATTCTCAGCCATCCGAGTCACGGTTGTCCCAAGAATGTTTTTTTTTTTTTTCCAAGAGGCAACTGGAAAAAAAAAGTTGCCCAGTTGCCTCTTGGGAAAAACCGGCGTGCGCATATGTGCCAGTCAGCTGATCGTCAGGTGTGCACGGTTTACATCGTCCAGATTTGAGATGGGCATCTCTTCTCGATTCTAGTTAAAAATCTATATTAAGGAAGCTAAACTTAAGGCTGGACGGAGGAGGCTGGGCTTGGAGAGGACAAGAAGGACTAGAAACTTACTTAGCCCGGAGGCCACTGAGGTCGTTGCTGTGGCTGACGTAGGTCTTGCATTTCTCCAAGATGGCGTTGGTGGTGCTGTTTCCAGGATGCAGGCACTCCAGGCGTTGGCAAAGCTTGTGCAGTTCGCAGCAAATGTTCAGAAACATCAGCAGAATGCGCTTGTCGGTCGTGTTGTTGCAATAGTGGTCCATGTAGGTCTGCACCTGTGGGACGAGCAGAGCAAGGAGAGGGGGGGAGAATGCAGGCAGTCCTCAACTTACAACGTTACAACAAATGTTCGTTTAGTGACATTCTCAAAGTTACGACCGCGTTGAAAAAAGGGACTTAGGAACCCCGTTGCAGCATCCCCAATGGCGATCGAAATTCAGATACTCGGCCACTGGCCTGTACTTACGACGGGGTCCCGCGATCCCCTTTTGCAACCGTCCGACCAGCAAAGTCGATGGGGGCGAAGCCCGATTCACTTAACAACCGTATGACCGACTTAATAACTGCAATGATCCGCTTAACCAACGTTGGCAAGAAAAGTCATAAAACAGGGCAAAAACCCGCATAACAAATTTCTCATTTAGCAACATCAATTCCGGGGCTCAATTGTGGTCGTTAAGGACTACCTGTAACGCAGTCCGCTTGAAAAAGAAACGCAGAAAGATAGAATAACAAGAGTTGGACGGGACCTTGGAGATCATCTAGACCATTCCCCTCCCCAACCCCCCCCCCCCGCTCGAGCAAGAAAAACTACACCACGATTCCTCGGAAGATGGCTCTTCTACGTGGTAGAGGCAGTCCTTGACGTACGTCCATTTTTTTAGCGACGGAAAAGACCGAAGGAAGGGAAGGGGAAAAAAAAAAAAGCAAATCTTTTTGGCCACATAGATCATCATCAGTCAACCGGGGTGGGGGATGGGTAAGCCAGATTCACTTAACAACCATGTTACTAACTTAACTGCACCGGTTCACTTAAGAAAAGTCGTAAAAATCAAACGTTTCACAGGAATTCCGGGCTCGATTGTGGTCGTTAATTCGAGGATCACCTGCATTTCCAGACCCTGTTTGTACAGGTGTCACAATCTGATACGCAACCTTGCTTAACCTCTCTTCTATTAAAGGGGGAGGCTTCACAAAGCATGCTATTTATTTATTTTTATTTATTTATTTTTTCAATTTATAAACCGCCCTTCTCCTTGCGGACTCAGGGCGGTGAACAGCCAGAATAAAACATAGTACACAAAAATTAAAAACAATTAAAATGCTATGCCCACCCCCATCTTTGTCATTTTGTCACCCAGAACCAGAAGGAAATTTATTAACCAGGTTAAGTTTATTGCATCCAGCTTTGCAGTTTATGCTTTTGCCCTTTCGGAGCGGACAGCATCCGCGGAAAAAAACCCACAACTTTTGCACAAGAAACAAAACCACCAAAAACTTCCCCGACGCTAAGTCATTATCTAGTGAGAGAGTTTCAGTCCCTGCCATTTTATTCCTCCCTCCCTGAAAAGTTAGGAGGAGAGAAAGTTTGAGGGGGAAGATAATGGGGTGCAGAGGTTGCCGACTCCCAATCCGAGACCGGGCTGGCTGTTGTGTTGCAAACCGCAATCCTCAGTTGGCTGCTGGAATGGGTCTCAGGTCAGCTGTTAGTAGGCAGGATGGTTCCTGCACCGGAGCTATTCCTGGTCGTTGTTGAGCTTAATTGGATCCCGGGGTGACCAACTCAGCAGGAAAAAAAAAGAGAGAGAGAAAGAGAGAGAGAGAGAAAAAAGACACTTCCTTTTTAAGTGGCCCCACCAGATTTCAAATTCTTCTTCCTGCCTTCTCTTGTGCTCACACCCCTGATGGGGGAATGTAGTAGATCAAAATAAAATCTCTTTATCTCTCTGTGTGAGTGTGTCTGGATTGTGGTTGTGCTGGTAGACACACCTTGGCTTTCCTTGCAACTCGGCTCGGTCCAACAGATTGTATGGTGCCCTGATTGTTAAGCCTGGGTTATGATGAATTCCGCCGCCGTGATGATTATTTCGTGCCTTCTTTTTCAACTCGGTTACTTTTTTCGCAAGGATCCAGGGCAGTGGTGAAATCCAATTTTTTTTTATTACCTGTTCTGTGGGTGTGGCTTGGTGGGTGTGGCAGGGGAAGGATACTGCAAAATCTCCATTCCCTCCCCATCTCTGAGGCCAGCCAAAGGTGGTATTTGCCAGTTCTCCGAACTACTCAAAATTTCCACTACAGGTTCTCCAGAACCTGTCAGAACCTGCTGGATTTCACTCCTGATCCAGGGCTCAAAACATATGGGATGGATGGATGGATGATAGAGAGACAGATGACAAGAGATGGATGGTAGAGATAGACAGACAGAGGAGATGGATGGATGATAAAGAGAGAGGAGATGGATGGATGGATGGAGAGATGGTGAGATAGAAGACGTGGATAGATGAAATGGACAGTTATGAAACAGGTGATTAGAGAGATGATAGATGATAGGGAGGGAGAGAGAGAGATTAGATAGATAGGAAGAAAGATAGAGATGATAGAGAGATAGGAAGTGGAGGGGTGAATGTATTGATAACAGAGATATGAATGGTCTAATGATAGCCTGGCCCACTACCACAGTAGGTAGAGAAGATTGACTCAACGAGACATCCATTTTCTTTTTTCTTCTTTTTAAATAATTACTTCAAAGATAACTCATATATGGTGTCTTCTCCTCCTTCATCATCTTCATCTGCTCTTCCACCTTTTCTTCCTTCCTTCCTTTTTCCTTCCTTCCTTCCCTCTTCCTCCTCCCATCTTCTTTTACTTTACCTCTATTCTCCTCCTCTTTCTTCCTTCTCGTCATCCTCCTTTTTCTCCCTCCTCCTCCCTTTTTTCCTTCCTTTCCTTTCCTTTCCTTTCCTTTCCTTTCCTTTCCTTTCCTTTCCTTTCCTTTCCTTTCCTTTCCTTTCCTTTCCTTTCCTTTCCTTTCCTTTCCTTTCCTCCTTTCCTTTCCTTTCCTTTTCCTCCTCTCCCCACTCTCCCTCAGATTCTGATTCACTTAAAAGTTCTTCTGAGTCTCCACAGTCTGGAAAATAAAAACAATTCCCCGGGCCTCCATTCATCATCTTGCTTTAGCAGACACTTCTCCATCCATCACGGCCTCTCAGCGACAGAGCCATTACTTTTAATAGGCGCTTTCAAATGCTTTCTTCGCTACACCGTGGCAAATGCAAGAGGGACCCTGCCATGTTCTCCATTTCAGTTTTGGAAGTGGGGGACGAGAGAGAGGGAGGGAGGGAAGGAGAGAGAGAGAGAGAGAAAGTTTTCAGCAAGTCAAGGAAAGGAGATGAGTTGAGTCACCACACGCCTATTTTTTGTGTGCTCAGAGTCTTTTTTCTGTTTCTGTTTTTTTATTATTAATCATGTCAAAACAATCAAAAGGCTTGAATTCTTCTCGCCGTCAGGAAATTTCTCCTTAGTCCTAGGTAGCTTCTCTCTTTGATAAAATCCCCCCCTTGATAGTTCTTGTCCTTTGGAGAATAAATCAACCCTTTCTTCTCTTCTCTTCCCCCTCAAATATGGGAAATAACGGAATTGGAAGGGACCGTGGAGGTCTTCTATCTCGTCCAAGGCAGGAGATCTTGTACAATTCCAGACACACGTCTGTCCGGTCTCTTCTTGAAGACCTCCAGAACAGACACACAACTTCTGAAGGCAAGCCCTCCCACTGATGAATTCTTCTCACTCTCAGGGAATTTCTCTTTTTATTTCTAGGTTGGATCTCTCCTGGATAAGTTTCCACCCGTTATTTCATGTCCTGCCCCGAGAGACGCTTTGGCGAACAGGGGGACCCCCTTCCTCCAAAAACCTTGCTTCCTCTCCCCATCTCGCCTTCCAATTCTCACGGTTCTACACACACACACACACGCCCCTTTTCCACCTTTGGCTCCAATGCGTGGTGGACCCCCCTTACCTGCCCGATGCTGGACACAGGTTTAATTTTATCGTGGGCGTTCTCTCTGACATGTTCCAGGGCAGCGATGAAAGTGAACTGCTGCTGTTGGAAGATTTTATACGTCTGTTCAATGCTCCGTAGGCTTTCCTTGATTTCATTCATTTTTCTCCCCCTCCTGGAAGGGAAAAAAAAAACGCAGTTCCTTCTATGATTTTTTAAAAAAAACATTTTCAATTTTTTGAAGTTTGTAAGCCACCCAGAGTCGCTGGATACAAGACGGGTGGCAAACAAACAAGCTAGCTAACTAACTAGCTAGTTAGTTTATGGGTAGTCCTTGGCTTATGACCATAATGGGGACAGGATTTCCGTTGCTAAGCAGAATGGATTTTGAGTTCGTGCATTATTTTACAATTATTTTTTTTGCCAGTTATTAAACGATTTAGAATAGAATTAGAATTAGAATTAATTAGAATTGAGTAGAGTAGAGTAGAGTAGAGTAGAGTAGAGTAGAGTAGAGTAGAGTAGAATTGAATAGAATAGAATAGAATAGAATAGAATAGAATAGAATAGAATAGAATAGAATAGAATAGAATAGAATAGAATAGAATAGAATAGAATAGAATAGAATTCTTTATTGGCCAAGTGTGATTGGATACACAAGGAATTTGTCTTGGTGCATACACTCTCAGTCTACATAAAATATCCGGAATTAGGTTTTTAATAGACCCTCTGGCATTCGTGATATATTGAAGTTTTTGTGATTGATATTTCTGTTTTTATTCACTGGTGGGCTTTTACTTAACATCCTGTTCACTTCCCAGAGTCCGCCATCATCATCATCATCATCATCATCATCATCATCATTATTAATAGTGAGGAACATATCCAACACCCCTTCCCTCTCCTATTTCCCCCACAACAATCCTGTGAGGTGGGTGGAGAGAGAGAGAGGGAGGGAGGGAGGGAGGGAGGGAGGGGGAGGGATGGGATCAACTGGCCCAAAGTCACCCACATTTTCTTTTCTTTTTTTGTAAAGTTTTTTTATTTTTTTAAACACACACACAAACATACAATACATCTTTTCTGAACAGAATACTGGCCCGGTCTTAAATTTGTACAGATTTTTGTTCATCTTTAACACAATTTTATATGTTCAATTTTTCTCATAGCATTTATTCTCTCTAATTTTAAGAAACCAATATTACCCTTCATCTTAACTTCTCATCCTAATAACTTTCCATTTTTCTTTTCCCTCCTTAAAATTTGAACCCCTAAATTTAAATCCACATAACATAATACAATCCCCAATTATTTCCTTACATTCTCTTTTTATTCTAATCAACGACGATGCTTTTATCAACTATTCGAAATAATACATTTCAACAGTGAAACATATTCAATAAAAAAAAATCAACTAAGTATCAATCTTACTCCAATACCCCTAAATTTAAATCCACATAACATAATACAATTCCCAATTATTTGATTGAATTCTCTTGTTCCAATCTCAAATAATTTAGTCACCCACGTTTTCAAGGGTGGGGGGGAAGAAACCCCAAGAAAATCCAATTTTGAGGAGGGGGGAAGCATTTTTGGGACAACCATGACCTGGATGATTGAGAATCTCCGTGGACCATTCACGTGTGAATCCCCCCACTCCGTTTGATGAGCTGAGGATTCAGCACCTTTTGGGGGGAAAAAATAAACCAGGCAGGAAAGTCGTGGGGAAAAAAAGTTTGCAAAGACTCTGAAGCGTGGGATCGGAACTCCCGACCGCGGAAAGGGCACCATCCAGCGTTCCTCCTGCGCTCGGCATCCCCTTAAGAGCCCTGCCAGGTAGGCTAGGCTCACCTTTATTCTTTCCCCCGATCCTTCTGCATGTCCCGGATTCGCTGCTGCTCCTGTTGCGGCTGCCGCCGGCGACCACCCTGATGATGATGGATCCAGCGGCTTACCTTCACTCCCCCGCCCGACCCTTTGCAAAGCCCGAGGCGAGCCCGGCAATTGTTACACGCGTCTCCCGGGCAACCTAGGGGCGGTGGCCCTACTCACAGCTGCCACGCCCCCCTCCCCCCCCACACCTTTAACACGTGGGGACGAAAAGAAAAGAGCGCCCGGCTAATTGCATTTAAAAAAAAAAAATTGCTCCGCAGAGCCTCCAAAGCCAGGAGCAGTCTATCCGCCAAACCAGTTTTGGCCGTTGCAGGGGCTCAAAGCGGGAAAGGTTTGGCAAGATCAGGTCTCTTTTTGATGCCCGGATATCTCCGGACTGTCTCTCTTCGTCTGTGTCTATGGGGGGCTCCCCCGAGGCAGGTAGTCGGTTGCTTCTGCTTGCAAAAGGTTTTAATGGGAGGGGAAAGGGAGAAGTCGGTTGATGCTTCCCCCCACCCCCCTTTGCAAAAAGCTCTGAATTGGGAGGGAGAGAGAGTGCAAGGTGACACGCGAGCGCGTTCACACAACCTGGCAAGGAAAAACCCGCATGCACGAAAAAAAAAAGGGGGAAAGCGATTGTTGAGTGCAAAAGCGCTTTTTTTTTTTTTTCGGGTGTGCCTCTCGGCTGCCCTCTAGCGGCTCAACCCCAGGTCTCTTTTTTTTTGCCTAGATTCCCAGCCAAGCTGTCTTTGTCGCTAGGTGATGACGTCACGGCGGGGAGAGGAAAAAAAAGGTCGTCTCCTTCTGTGAGCGTCGCGGCATAGCGACGCGCGGTTGCTAGGGGCGCCATGGACGCCACCAAGAGGCCTCTGTACATCCCTCCTCAGATGGGGCTCTACGCGGAGAAGCACCGGCTTTTCGAAATGATGCAGGTGAGGGGAAGCCGGGCTCGTTTGGGGGAAGGCCGGCCGCCGCTTGCCCGCCTGCCGACCAACGGCTCAATTCTCCCGCGAAACGGGGAGTGTGGGGGGGGAAACAGGCGAGAACTCCCAGCAGCCACCGCGGCCGGCTTGGCAAAGCCCGAACGGCCATTGCTAGGAAACTGCGTTTCCCAGCATGCTCCACGCCCAGCGAAGGCTTCCCATTGCTTAGCTCTGCTGGCTGGAGGATTCTGGGAGTTGCAGTCCACCAGTCTTAACAGCTGCCAAGTTACTCTTCTCTTGCAAAGTTGCAGGACTCCAGGACCCATGCTAGGCTGGGGAATAGGGGCACTGGAGTTGGGCGGGTTGAATCTACAGAGGGCGTCTTTCTTTAGGCAGGCTGAGCATTATGGGGCTTGGAATCAGGGGAAAGGGGGGGTTGGCACCCCCCTCCTCCCCCCAATGCATGATATTATTATTATTATTATTATTTATTATTATTATTATTATTATTATTATTATTATTATTATTATTATTATTATTATTATTATTATTATTATTATTATTATTATTATTATTATTATTATTGCAGGGTTGCTGCAGTTTAAAACTTCAAATCGGAACCCTGCAAAAGCCACGCATTTTGTAAAGGCTGGAGAATGCATTATTATTATTATTATTATTATTATTATTTTACTCCAATTGGTTTTATTGAAAATAGGTGGCCCACCTGTCTCAATCCTAAAAGGAAGAGGGTAACAGGAACAGAAGAGTTGGAAGGGGCCTTGGAGGTCATGTAGTCCAACCCCGTTGCTCACACAGGAAACCTATACTAGGGATTCGAACCGGCGAATCTTTCTGATTGACAAGCTCAGCGCTTTAGCCACTGAGCCACCAAGCATGGTTGCAAACTGCTTTAGGTGCGCCTAAGAAGTTTGTTCCTAGCTAGAAGTTTATTTCTGGATCTGTTTTATTTATTCTTTTTTTTAAAAAAAAAATTTATCCTGCCGTTATTAGTTTTAATTATAAAGAGCAGGAAGGAATATGAGGTAGACTTGCTACTTTTGAGTTAAGTACAAAGTCTACCTAATTTTTTTTTTTAATTTGATTTATACGCCGCTCTTCTCCAGAGACTCAGGGTGGCTTACAATGCGTTATTCCTTCCTGCTCTTATTTTCCGCACAACAACAACCCTGTGAGGTGGGCTGAGCTGAGCTGAGATAAAGCCACAGGCTCAAATTCACCCAACCGGCTTTCTTGCCCAAGGTGGGATTGGAACCCAGGATCTCCAGGTGATTGGCCCAATGTCGCCAACCAGTTTTCATGCCTAAATTGGGACTAGGACTAGGATCACAACACTGAGTAAACGGCACCAAACGCAAGTTACATCCCTGTGCAATAATTGTGGGTTCTTCTACTGACTGATAAGAAGTCCAATTAAAAAAAGAACTACTGTGTTTCCCTGGAAATAAGACCCTGTCTTATATTTTTTTGAACCCTGAAATAAGCGCTTGGCCTTATTGCCATGCGCTCAAAAGCCCGATCGGGCTTATTATCAGGGGAATGTCTTATTATGGTGGAAACAGGGTAATTGCAAGATAGTTTTTCAAAATGTTTACAACCCTGGAAGCAACGTTTGGCGTGAGAAAGTTACATTTTAAAGAGTGAATGAAAAACATCACAAACTTCTGTTTTTGTTGCAGCTTTTTGTTATTGTTGTTAGAGACAATCCTTTCCGATTGCAGATCTAATGCCCTGGGCTCCTGAATTATTTTTTATTGTTAGCTGTAAACCAGGAAGTTTCCCCCCTCCCTAAGTCACTAACGCGAACAGAACAGAAGATAGGGTAGCGTAAACATTTAATTTATTAAATAGTCAAGCATTTATTTCCCAAATGGCATTGTACCTGTTTCTAAAAAAACGGGCTCATAAATGCACCCACTTTTCACTGGAGGGTTTACCTACCATTTCCCCCCGAAAATAAGACCAGGTCTTATATTTATTTATTTATTAGATTTATAAACCGCCCTACTCCTGGGGGACTCAGGGCGGTGTACAGCCATAAATAAATCATATAAATACAAAAGTTTAAAAACAAATTAAATAATTTGACTGACAATTAAAACCCCAATAATTTAAAACAAATTAAAATTCATATTAATTTTTGCTCCAAAACACACATTACGGCTTATTTTCTAGTTAGGTCTTATTTGGGGGGAAATACGGTATTAAATGCACCCATCTGGCTAACAATCTTAACTGGGATTTATTTTGGGGGGTAGGGCTTATATTACGAGCATCCTGAAAAATCATCCTAGGACTTTATTTTCCAGTTGGGTCCTATTTTCAGGGAAGCAGGGTAGTTAATTCTGACTTTGCAAACCTTTGGATCGGTGAAAACGTTTTAAACAGGGACCAGAAATGGCTTCCTTGTGACTTAGTCCCGTTGATTCATTTCTAGGATTTGCTGGGAAATTTGCTAATCCACCAACCGGAGAACCCCCTGGACTTCCTGATAAGGCAGTTAAAATTCAGCAACTGTGATGGTGAGTAAAAAAGGTTGATATTTGCGACGTGGCTGCCTGTATTTGAAGTAATTTGCTGAAATTTGGAGCGGTTTTCCCAAACTGGCATGAACGATTCCATCTTTCAGAATTGATCATGTTGCCTGGGGATTCTGGAGGTTGTCTCGTTGCCAAACATCTGTTAAAGACTCCAGCTTGCGAAGGAAGGTTTAGAAGAGTTCACACTTGGCAACTTTAAAATGTGTGGACTTCAACTCCCAGAATTCCCCAGCCAGTATAGTGATTTTAGAACACCCTTCTTCAATAAGTGAAGATTCAACTCCGTCCACATCAAATAAAAATCAAGAGCCCATAACCAAAGGAGAATAGCGGAAGATGAATGTCTGTAAGTCTGATTTAATAGCATTTTCTTTTTCTTGATCTTGTTTTGGAAGAAGGAGGGTAACCCTCCCCTTCCCTTTATTAAAGTCATCAGCAAAGCTATGAATTTTCATGATTTCTCCTCGCAAGTCAGTTTTCATCCCGGAGAAGATTTCAAGCAGAGATGGAGGTGGAAGCAAAAAGAAAAAAAAAAAATTTAAAAAGAAAAAAAAGTATCTATTCCTGTCATGAAGTCAAAAATGATTTTAATTAGTCATAAATTCTAAAGCGAAGGGAGATATTCCCTCCCAATTCTTCACAAAAGCAGCAATAATTTAGATCTAAATCCGTGGACAAGGATAAAGCTGCTGAAGATTTAAAACCAGAGCGGTTACCTCATTGGGAAAGTGAAGCACTTTTCTTACTTTTGAGCCTTTTGGCTTTATGCAGACTAATCACCATGGATGAAAGACGTGTAGCCTTTTTCCCTTCTGTGAATTTTTGCTTGTTTGAAAAATTTAAGTTTGTATTTGTGAAAGGGGGGGAAAAATACTATTTCCTCAGACCCTGTATGATTAATTCATGGTGTTGGCTTAAAATGCAGCATGATCCTTGCAAGATAGTGACTTTAAAAAGGACTGACGCATGTTGTGGAAAGCTTCATACTGATTAATTAATTTTTATTAAGTCACATGACAACTAAATCACCTTTGTTTAACCACAATTAGCTGGAATCTGCAAAGAGGTTCCTGCAAAGGACCCAAATGGATCTCCTTCGGCCTTTTTTCAAAAGACCCATGACTCTTAGACCCACTCACTTTATTGCTCTCGCCATATTTTCTCTGTTTTTTTAAATTGACTTTATTGTCATTTCTTTGAGGGTTGTGAGCTGCCTCAGAGTCCCTCAGTTGGAATGCAAGTTGAAAAAAAATATTATTAATCACCGCACACTTCCAGTGGATCTCTCTCTAACATACCGAAGCCAGAAGCTGTTGGCACAATCTAAAAGCAAAATTCCATCTCCTCTGTTAGACTGAATAATAATAATAATAATAATAATAATAATAATAATAATAATAATAATAATAATAATAATAATAATAATAATAATAATAATAATTCACAGCCTCAAAGACTGTGAATCTCACTACAGATTAACCAATAATAATAATAATAATACCGACTTTGTAATGACAAAGATGAAACTATTTCACACTTAATATGTGAATGCAACAAAATCACACAAACTGATTACAAAGCTAGACATGATCAAATTAATCTAAATTAATCCACTGGTCATTATGTAAAAAAATACGATCTACCTGTATCCAAAAAAGTCATGGGAACAAAGTGGAAAAAGTTACCGAAAATAAGATGGTGAAGATCTTGTGGGACTTTTGAATACAGATGAATCCTCATTTGGAACAAAACACACCAGATATCGAGGGCCGAAGGGTAGAGTTTATTGATATCACTGTACCAGGAGACGCCGGAGTCGAAGAAAAAGAGCTGGAAAAAAATCATGAAATATCATGACCTGGCCATCGAATCTACACGGCTATGGATGAAACACGCCACAATGATACCCATTGTCATCAGGGCACTTGGTACCATGTCCAAGAATTTTACAAAACACATCAAGAAATTGCAGCTTCCTGCAGTAACACCAGCGGAACTGCAAAAAACTGCGCTACTCGGAACATCGTATATTTTAAGAAGATACTTGGTTGATCCCTAGGATGCCCGCAGCAGCCCGTATCAATCATTAGCACCAATCAATGGTATTCGTGATGCGTTTTTAAATGTTCAGTTGACTGAGTTTCGTGTTTAATGAATAAAAGAGATAATTAAAAAAAAAACCAGGATTGCATTTAGCTCGCCTTGTTTCATACAGACCCCTATTCCAGTTTTTTTAAAAAAACAGATTGCTTCGAAAATCCAATAACACGGTACAACAATTCAGAATTGCAATGGTTTTTGTTTAAAAAATCGCCAGAGTTTTTGGCTTGCTCATAATGTTATGCCAAGATTTGGTCAAACCCAGACTTTATCCTGGTTTACAGCTTACCCAAAAGCCAGACTCTGAACGTGGGTGAAAGTCCTTTCCCACTAGTTCCCATAACAGTTTTCTTTTCAGAGGTACCAAAAATCTTACACATTTTGACCTGCCTGAAAACGGCATCTCCTTCTACTGACTTCTTAACATCCACAAACCCAGATCTTAATCTCTTTGAAACGGCACACCATTCAAGAGAAGCTCAATTCTACTTCTCTCCGATCGGTTGGGTGGCGAAATTTTATCTATTAAATTCATACAGCCACCCATTTCACAGCTGCAACACTGGACTGCTAATAGAAAAATAACATTTAAAACGACAAGCGATAAAACCTACTAAAGCAGTTTTTGGAACGGTATCCGCTCTCGTTATCAACCAGGAACCTTTGTCGAAGTGTCTTTTAATATTTAAAATCCAGTTCTTTTGAAAAATAAGATATTTTGGCAAATTAATTTTTCCCTCTTTGCCACAATGAGTCAGGATGCTTCAGGGCCCTTAAAAGGAGGGGGGTCAGCCTCTGTTTAAATCTTTATTAAGTTTTGGGCTGTTTTGAATTAATTGCAATTCTTTTACAAGTATTTTTCTCTGGAAGAGCATCCGTTCTTTCCCCTTGGACGAATTCACTTTTCGTTCCTCTCCAAAATCCATGACATATGTTTAGGGACGGTGGAAGATTTAAAAAAAAAACAAAAAAAAAACACCAGCGTGCAAATGTGTAAATCAATGCATTTGCTATGTCTGCTAGCTATTCCTAAGCCGAAGGAAAAGCAGATTTAGTACAAACCGAACGTTTATAGTTGCCCTGGGCAATATTAAAGCGTGATACGGTGTGTATAATGATACATTTCGTTTTTTTATCAAACGTTTGTCCAAGAAAGCAGTGTATTAAAGCTTCAGTACCTCGGGGTTTTGGTCTGAATTTTAAATCACGCTTCCATCCTTAAACCTCAAAAGGAACGGGAGCTAGAAAGCTTCTTTTTAATTTTTTTCCCCCCCCAGTTTGCTTTGAAGCGGGCGGAAGAAGTTGATTAGTCTTGGCACCAAAGCATATTTCCGATGACTCTGTTTATAAATAATTCCTCATTACCAGGCTGAAGTTTCAAGGTGTTAAAATTCTAAGGGGGAAAAAAAAAAAGAAAGAAACAGAAGAAGAAGAAAAAAAGAGAAAGGAAAAAAAAAAGAAGAAAAAAAGAAAGAGGAAAGAAAAAAGCTGAATGTTTTAATGAGAGTCAGAAAAAAATTAGGCGATGAAACAGCTTAAGGGTATTCCTTTTTTTCCCGACCCTTCCAGTTGCACTTTTCAAAACCAATAAGCCAAGAAAAAACATTGCCTTAAACCTCCCAAGTCAAGAGAGCAGCTTTGTTAAAATGAATTTGTAATCTCGATTTAAAAGTTGTCCTTGCCCAGTTTTGTGTTAAAAATTCTTGCAAAGCTTTGTGGGGAATAAAATTGCTCAGCCTCGTTCTTCTTTCTCAGCTACCTTTCAAGATCAGACAGGATCTGTTCTATTCTTATTTTCTATTTAAATCAATTATTTTAGTAGATTATTTTAGACTTTAGAGTATTATTTTTGCTATTATTTGATCACATGTTGTGCTTCATTATTATTTTAGATTTTACTTTATTACTCAAGTTTATCTTGCTTTTTATTATATGTTTTAGCTTATTGTATTATATATTTTAGTTTTTTTATTGCTTTGATGTTTTAGTTTATTGTATTATATATTTTAGTTTATTTTTCATTGCTTTGAATTTGCAGTTTCTTATCTGAGTTTATCTCACTTTCAGTTGTATATTTTAGTCAATTTTATTATATATTGTAGTTATATTTTATTGTTTTTGATATTAGTTTATTTTGCTTTTTGTCATGAGTTTTTATTTATTTTAATTAATTTTTCATTGGTTTAGATTTTAGTCTGTTGTTTGAATTTTTTATCTTTATTATATGTTAAAGTTTATTTTAGTATTTCATTTATTGTGGTCTATTGTTTTCTATTTTATTTTAATATATTTGTTTATTTAGTTTTATTTATTTTATCTTAGTTTATTATTTTCTATTTTAGTTTATTGTTTTATTTCATTCTTTTTTCGTAATAATAATAATAATAAAATTAGGCCATTACATTACATTTCGCCTCTTGACTGTTTCCAGAAAACCTTCTTAAAGGAGCCCTAGAAACGAAAACAGGCCATTTAAAAAAAATCCTTAATTTTTAAAAAAATATATAGTATCAAAATGTCAGCGAACACGTAGAAGTATTCATCAGTTGATTTAAAAAGCCGTCCGGATGAGCTACAGGCAGCCCTTCGGTTCACATTGCCCCCTTAAGCCACATTAGGACTTAACTTTGGATTCGACAACACAAGAAACACCATAACCCCAGTTCTCACAATCACATAACACCCAACTCCATTGTCGCTCAGTGGTGTGAACCCGGCCCTGCATCAGGGAGAAAAAATGGTTTCTTTGCCCTCCGCCTCCCCCACAGACCCCCTAGATTTGCTCTCTTTAAATGCC